>JAWWEU010000111.1:5216260-5395971 GCA_035583155.1 Acropternis orthonyx
CCCCCCCCCCCCCCCGCTCCTTTCTTTCCTTTTTCTTTTTTTTTTTTCTTTTCCATTCCTCATTTTTTCCCCCTTTACAGCAGCTTTTCCCCCGCCCGGCCCCTGCCGATGCCAGGGCACGATGTGCCTTTAAGGCTCTGTCAGCGCTCGCCCGCAAATCTGGTCATCGCCGGCCTCATTAGATCCGTATTAATGTCAGCCACGGACTGCTAATTAGATTTGTGGGATAAATGAAATTACCCGAGTGGGCTGCGTGGGAGGGGGAGTGCAGTCTCCCGGCGCTTCCCGGGATTTATGGGGGCAGAGTGGGGGGAGAAAAAGGAAAAAAATGATTTTATTTTCCCTCCCTTCTTTCCCCTCCCGCCCCCCCCCTCGCGCTCCACTGTGACAGCCACTAGCTGAGGAATTCCCTATCCCAGCCCCACCAAACTGCTGCGTGGTTGTGGGACTGGGGGTTTTGCTGCCCTTTTCCCGAGCTCACGGAGCCCATGGGGCTGCACCGGGTGCCGCCCTGCTGAGGGATCCCACTTGTGTTGGATTCATGGGGGGAACAGCACTGTGCTGCAGGGGTCAAGGGAGAGACCCATGCCATTATTCATCCTATTTATTTATCTTTATTAGAAAACACGATGAAAGAACGGGGCCCGGAGTGTTCCTTTAAGCACTGCCTGAGCAGCGCACACACAACCCCAATTAAACGCTGCCCGGACGAGGCCTTTCTCCGTATTAGAAAACCAGCTCTGTTTAACGAGGACCAATTAAATTCTGCTTCATTTTACCTGGGATCTCACAATAGATGTGACAATAAATTCCCTTTCTTCTTCCCTGGTAATTACTGGCAGAACCAGCCCTGCTCCCAGCAGTGGGAAGCCCTTCCCGATAACCCACCCGAACCACCAGCTGGACCCCGGCTGGGCTCGGGGCCCCTTCCTGCCCCCCATCCCACCAAAACCCACCCGGGATCAGCCCGGGCCTCCAGTGCTGTCCCACTGCAGCCCAAGACGGTGCTGGCAGAGCTGGACCCCTCCTAGGGGAGCGTGCGGAGCTATTCCAGCCCAGCCCTGGCCTCCATTCCCAGGGCTCCCCTGAGCCGCCCCAGCCTTAAAAACTGCACCCGGACTCCCCGGGGCACATTGCTGCAACCAGGGGATTCCATTAAATAACACCAGCCCTTTGTTTCTCCCACAGATAAATGGCTTTTTTTAACTCCCCCAAATATTTCCTTTCCCAAGTTCCCTTTCAAAAGGGAGGAAAAAAAAGGAAAAAAAAAAAAAAGAGAAACAAAACCCCAAACTGGAGAACAGGAAAAAAAGGAGAGGGGGGAAAAGAAAAGAAAGAAACTGTTCTTCTTTCTTTTCCCTGTGTGCAGGGTAATTGATAGGCTCTATCAGAGGTCAGGATTTGCATAAGAATTAAGAGCAGTAAATTAATTTAATATTCCATGCACATCTCCAATTATTCCTGCAGACCTTTGTCTCCACGGCTGGCAGAGAGAAGGTTCAGCTGCTCTTCAACCAAACAACATCTGTGCAGTTAATAATTTGATAAACAGCTCATACAAATAGTTTCTGAATTATCTGCCAACCCAATGACTATTCAGTTTGGAAACACTCGGCGAGGGCTGTGCCGGTGGCCGGGCCTTTGGAGCCCTGTCCCGGGATTCAGCTGCGCAGGCACACGCTCACCTCCTTATCGCTGAGGTATCAGCAGCTCCTTGCAACAAAACCCCACCAATAACAGTATGTAACACCAGTAATTACCAGTAATTAATATTGGCCCCCACCCCCGCGTGTGGGAAGGGACCCCGGTGAGGTTTGTGAGCAGGGCAGGTGCCCTCGCAGGCGGAGATGAATCGCCCTTGCTGGGTGCAGGATTTACAGCCCCCCCAGCCCTCCCGGCACAACCAGCTGGAAAGGGGACGGGCTCTCCTGGAAGCCCTGGCTGTGCCCCTGCCCCAGTCTCCAAGGACAAACGGCTGAAGGTTCCCCCGCTGAATCCAAGTATGAGCCCAAGAAGGACACCCTGATTTTCTCCTGGGGAAACCCAGTCTCACAAAACTGAGGTGGCTCCTTCATCCTTCCCAGCACGGTTGTAGAGATGCAGCTCCAGGTTAGCAAGCACCACATCTTCCCATACAGCCCATGGGGGTGAATCAAACTGCTGTGATAGGGTTGGACCCGCTGGATTTACTTTCAAATGCAGACATCTAATGCACAACCAAGACCAGTAATTACAGAGGTGATACAGGACTAATCTGATGCAGGGTATTGCAAACATGGAATCATGGAATTGTTAAGGTTGGAAAACCCCTCCGACCACTCCCCCAGCACTGCCAAGGCCATCACTAACTCATGTCCCCAAGTGCCACATCCACACAGCTGTTAAATCCCTCCAGAGATGGGGACCCACCACTGCCCTGGGCAGCTGTGACAGGGCTGGACAACCCCTTCTGTGAAGAAATGTTCCCTAATATCCCACCTAAACTTTCCCTGGCACAACTTGAGGCCATTTCTTCTTGTTCTGTCTTTTGTTACCTGGGAGAAGGGACCGGCCCCACCTGGCTACACCCTTCTCTCAGGTAGCTGCAGAGAGCCATAAGGTCTCTCCTCAGCCTCCTGAGTGAGGAATTTCTCTTCCACATGATCCAGAAATGTCCTGGACTGTCTCCTCTCTGCTGTTCCTTATTTCCAGCTGACACCTGGTAAGTTGAAGTCCCCCATAACAAGAGCTGGTGACTTGTGGGCCTTCTCTCAGCTGCTTACAGAGTATTTGGCTGCCTGTTTGTCCTGGCTGAGGGGTCCAGGACAGCCTCCCTCCAGGATACCTGTCACTGATTCTCATCCACTAACACTCAACCCTGTCAGCACCATCACTAAGCTCCCAATATTCCAGACCTTCCCAAACACATGGGGCTGCCCACCACCTCTTCTGCCCTGCCCATCTCTTCTGCCTTTTACATTGGTGGGACACAGCCAGGGAATGTGGTTTCCAAACCTCTCCTCTGAGCGACATGTAATTCTATTTGCCAGACAAGTGACTGACCTTGTCCTTTGTCCCTGCCCTGCCCTGCCCAATCACTCTGTTGGAGTGCAACGAGAAGGAAAATTAAATTTGCACACTGGGTGCCATGAATAAATCCAGTGACCACCTAATTTTTCTGCTAAGGAGCCTCCTGGCGGGGCCACCAAGGTGGGGGGGCTGTGGCCCCTCCTGATGCCGCTTGCCCTGGGCAGGACAGTGGGGCAGGGTTGTGGTTCCCACACCATCCCCAGGCCTGACCCTAAATTACAGTTGCCAAGAGTTCCCCTTGGCTCCTCACTCCCTTCAGGCATTAAGCATCACTCTAAAATTAATAAAAAGTTTATTTTTAAAAAGATTATGAAGTTCTCCAGGTGAAAGGGAAGGTTAGTGTTCCTCTCCATGGTCACACAACTTCCATGTTTGCTGTCATAAAGGGCTGATTTTTCTTTCCCATTTAAAGAGAGAATTTACAGCATGAACAGGAATCCAGAAACAGGGACGTAAACAGAAGCGAAGGGACCAGGTGCCAAATTTGGATGGATGTCTGGTGCTTGATAAACCACTGCAGGCTTATCGCAGCATAAATAATGCCGGGGCTGCGGGACCCGCCAGGACCCGACACCTCCCCTGGGGGAGGGAGGTCCCGGCCCCCAGGTGGGGATCCCACGCTGGGATTTGGAGCTCACAGACTCCATTCCTGCTGTGCTGGGGCACACTGTTACCTGGCTGCAGCGCTGGCTCCAGCAGGAGGCTCAGAACTCCCCATGGTGAATCAGCCCTCTGAATATTCAACACCCGCAGCTCCAGGGCTGCTCAGACCCAGGGATTTGCTAGGAAATGGAGGCTTTTTTCCCTCCTTTCCCAAATTCAGATCAGTGCACTCTGCTGTCTCTGGAGCCTGAGGCTGTTCAGGCTGAGACCATGTTTTGCCCCAGCTCTAATTAAAAAACCACATGCAAACCCAGTTTTTATTTTGGAAGATAAATGTGCTGCTTTAAGGAAATCAAATCCCCCTTTTCCTGTCCCCATGCCTGGATGCTCCATGTTGTAAGGAGGGGACCAGACCCGAAGGTGCTTTCTGTCACCAGCAAGGGGCACCCCTTGCTCCTCACACCCTCCTGCAGCTCGGGGTTTATGGCAGCAGGGTTTGGGGGTCGGGGACACGCGGCAATGGCTCTGGAGAGCAGGACACTGGAGATGTGGTGTCTTTGGTGCCGTTGGTTCACCCTGGGAGCTCTTAAGCCCTTTGGTCCCTCGATTTAACCCCAGCAAGAGGATTTCAGCACTGACACTCGCCAAGTGGCGCTGGGTAGTTTAATTAATGTTTGCAGAGCTCTGGGCACAGCGCTGTGTGTGCCTACATTTGCAAGGCCTTGAACCCCACAGAAATCCTGGCACTGCCACCTCAGCCACATCCAGGGCTGCTCAGAGCTTCCTTTGTCATCTCAGGGTGATGTACCCAGAGCCAGAGACTGGCAGTGGTGCTCAGGCTTTGGGAGCCTTATCCCAGGTATTGGACCTCCACCCTCTCCCAGCCCTATGGAGCCCTTCCCCAGCCACACTCCCCTTTCACATGCACACGAATCCCTTCGTGTCCACTTCTGGCTGCACGTGGCAGTCAAATGTCAAGAAGAATCCCCCATCGCTCCACCACCACCAAAGGCTGAGGTGGAAACAGGCAGATCCAGCCTGTGCCGAAAGCCGCGTTCCCGGCGCTGCTTTTTGGCACAGACATCCCTCTTTACGGACTCGCTCACTGAGCTGCCGTGCCACTCTCTTTTTTATGGAGCCACAGAAGTGTCTGTAAATGAGAGATTAAAATAGTGGTCGTGCCCTGTGATTTATTTTTGAAATTCTCGTGTCCCCGCGGTGTAAACACCCCGAGCGGGCCGGGATGAATCACACAGTGCCATATATCAGCGGAGGGGAACGGACCCACCGCGGGGACGGAGCCAGCGGAAATGTATCTGCTGGGTGGTGAGTTATTTGGGCTTTGGAGGCAGGGGAAGGGAGGCCGGGGGCGGGGGGCTCGCTCCTGCCTTCCCCCCGCCCATAAATCAGCAGCCTGGCGGCGCTGGCGCCCGAATAAAATACGGCAGGTGTGTGTGCCGGGCCGGCACACGGCTCGGGAGCTGCCTGCAGATCGGGGGGGCTACCAGACGCCGCCATAAAAAACTCCCTCTCCCCCCAGCTGATTATGAACCTCATGCATAGCAAATGACGGAGCGGCAGCGCCGGCGCCGAGGTGGAAGAATAAAATATTTACAGACTGACAGGCTAATGGACACTTTCCCAAAGAGCCGTTAGAAAGAAGTAGTAAATGGGCCCGTGCTGATGCAGGGCAGCGGGCCCGGTCAGGGATCAAGACACACGGCACCGTATCGGATAACATCTAATTGGCAGGTCACATCCAAATGAGTGTAGTCATGCATCATCCGGAAGGCTTTTTGCTGGTTATAAAGACACTTGTAAACAATTCAGCCGCTGAACATGGCAATAATATGTTGATCCGGCATGTAATGAGGTGTTCCTGGAATCAATAAACTAGTCATGAAGAGCAGGGAGCAAGGTCAGCGCCTGCCTTTTTGATGACCTTTGCTGGCTGGTGAGGACATCATATACTCTGAAGAGGACTTTTCTCATATTGCAGAAGGTGCCGAGTGTCAGAACTTCCATTCGCAGCAAGCAAATGAACAGCGGGGCTCTGCATGCTAATGAAGTCCAGGCTATTTTCCACCTTTTCATCTGCACATTATGCTCTTGACTTTGGAGAAGGTGGGAATTAGGTTGGACCCTCGTGTCAGACTGCCTGATGGCTCGGCTCCGGAAAACTGGTAATTGAAGCTGATGACTGATGCGGAGGAGGCCTGAATTTGGAAATAAACAGTTTCAAGCACTGCATGTCATTTCTAGAGAGACTGCTGAGTGAATGGAAATGAGCTCCGTTTCGCCGATCTAATGCAGTTTCTCAGCAGGAAAAACACTGTCTTTGAGACAACAATGCCAATCAGTGAGATTTAAATGTCCTGGCGATAATGTAAGGAATAGCACCTGCCTCCACAAACAGCACTTAGGGAAATGCTGCCCCACGCCAGGGCCTGTGACTCCTGTCCAGCCCCCCAGCGCCGGTCCTGGAGAAGCCAGGAGGCTCCGAAGGCCAGTGGCAGGGAGGGCACGGCACACACTGTGCTTGGCTGTGTCAAAACACCAGGAAAAACCACCAGGGACACTGAAAAGCGTGGGTTTGAGGGATCCGAAACTAAACACGACGCTCTCTGTGCTGCATCTGCCCCCTTGAATGGCTCTTCCCCGGCACACTGAGCAGAAATCCTGCTGCCCTCAGCCCCACCACTGCTCGCTGGGGTGGCCTTAACTCATGTCAGTCCGGCTGCCAGCCCCACCAAGATAAAAGAATGAGGTTTCTAGACAAGGCACTCAGAGGCCAATATTTCCAGAGTTGACTCTGAATGCTCTGCCTCCCAGGGGTTCCCCGGCTTCGAGGCGTTGCTGCTGGGACACAGAATCCCAGGGTGGTTTGGGCTGAGAGCTGCAAGATCATCTCGGTCCCACCCCCTGCCATGGGCAGGGACACCTTCCACTAGCCCAGGTTGCTCCAAGCCCCATCCAACGTGCCCGGGAACACTTCCAGGGACGGAGCAGCCACAGCTTCTCTGGGCAAGCTGTGCCCCGCTGTGGGTCCCCCCCGTGTGCAGATAGGACGGTCAGCGCCCGCTCCGCGTTCCCCCAACAGCCACACGCTGACAGGGGCCTGCTGGTGGCACAGGGTGGGGTGTGTGCTGGACAAGGGGGTCCCCAGACCCCCCTCAGCACCCTGCCCAGAGCCCCCCGGGCTCAGCATCCCCCCAGCAGCTGCTCCCGCTGCTGGAGCCGCCGGCTGTCCCCCCGAGGTGGCTGCATCGGGAGCGGGTCTGTTTGTGTAATAGTTTGCAACCCTTCAACATGAAAGGATGGAGACGGATGCGAGTTATTATTATGAAAATGAACCGAGCAACAGACAAAAATATTCAGGAGATGTAATCTGCGTCCCTACAATGCGCTCGGAGAGAAGAGCACTTGGCAGACAGGAGAGTCGCCGTCAGATACATTGCCTTTTGTTAAATTGCTTTTGCTCTGACAATGCCTTTTAAAACCACATGCAATCTTAATTTAAAATACCCACTACCTCAAGGTATAGGGGCCCAGTGCCAGTCTCCAGCTTGGGATTTGTCCAAAACAATTCCCTCAGCTTAATACCGCTATTCCTCATTTTAATCACACAACAAACGTGGGAGCCTGAATTCTGCTTGTAAGGAACCACGGACCTGATCCAAACATCGCTAAAAATCAGTGGAGCAAGGACTGATTCCCCTGCCTGCCACCTCACTGTTGCCCAAACCTCTGCAGGGTTTGCCCAAGGAAGGCCCTCTCCCCATGGGGCAGCTTTGGCACACATTGTGGGGGGAAAGCAAAATGCAGTTTTTTTACTCTTCTGTCTTTTTAGAAAATGGTTAAAGGTGAGGAAATGCTGAATGTGGCAGGGCAAGGGACTACTGCATTTTTATTTTCCAAAGTTGGAGCGGTGGAAAAAAAAAACCCAAACAAACCAGCCAGCACTTCCAGGTCAGTCGGACCCTATTCCTGCCCCGGCTGTTCCCAGCTGCCCCCCAAGAGCAGGGTCTCCAGATCAGGGTCCCGCACCCTCCCCGGCTCAGCAGTCAATAAACCCCCCAGCCCCTCTCCGAGGCCCCTTGGTGCCAGATTAACCCTCCACCCACCCAGTGAGAGCCGAGAGCCTCAAAGCACGAGGCGGCAGGGCCAGGTTGTCCGTGAGGAAGGGCAGGGCTGTGTCCAGACGCCCGCCTGTCTTTGGGCTCACCCCATCCATCAGCACTCCTCCCAGCCTCCCAGCTCCGTGGATAACGTCCTTCCCTATGCTAATTCCCTCAGAGCATTATGCAGACTGTTTATATTTCTGTACAGCCAGAACAGGCTGCTGACACAAATCAGCCATTAGCCATTCACACTGAGGAGTCGCCGCTAATTGTGCAGAATGTAATTAGTGATTATGTAATATCTAAGCTCTTGCAACTGTCATTAATGTCCACTATTCACCAGAGATAGTTCTTACTGAATTAGGGAATGATTACTGCATGCTAAATCTACTTAATCCTAAATATGCTAATTAACACCGCCTGCACTTTAGACAGTGGTTAAAAGCACTAGTAACCTCAAAAAAGGCTGTGATACACCAGGACCCAAATTGCCTGCGATGGATTTTCCCTCAAAAGGTAAATTTGTTTAATTAAACGCTGCAGTAAACTGTTGGGCACAGCTATTGATTAGTGCAGCCCAGGCAGGGGCCTTCTGGAATGATCTAGTGAGGTGCCACTGCAGGGCAGCGATGCTCCTGCAGCATCCAGGCCCTTCCACAGCATCCCAGCCCTCATTCCCCTGCAGCACCCCGGGCCAGGCACAGCCTCGCCCACACACACGCCAATACTGCCCAACAGGCCCGAGACTGCCAGCAGAGCCTGATGTAAAAGAGCTTTCCGAAGGCTCTCCCCTCCAGGATTAACCACCCTATTCCTTAGGTCATAAACCACAATATTCCTACAGGCAGATACAGGAGCTTCCCTCAATAAATCGTGGCTTAAATCTTACTTTTAAGATTGATTTGTATAGAACAGACTTCAGATATTAAATGCTGCCTGCTCAAGGAACGGGATAAATAGAGCAATTGTACAGGTTTGAAAGGTCCCTTTCCAAGGCCTGGGGTGTTTAATGTATTCTGGGTTTCTGTGGAAAAAAAAGATATGGCTGTCATGAACCCCAGGATAATAGCAGTCTGTGATTTATGAAGATTCCTCCTGCTTATATATTTTATATAAATACACCCCTGCGTGTGTCTCTGCGCTCATTCATAACCAAAAGCTGCCCAGGCTGTACAAAGACTGCGCAGGAACATTTAAAATCAGCTCAGAGAAACAGGATAACTCATGGATCAGACACCAAATAAGTCATGGCAGCAAACACACCAAAAGGAAAATTAACAGCACAGTGCAAACCCTGATACACCTTTATCAGCAGGCTGGCACAATGAGGGGACTCAAATCACACATTCCCACAGGAAAAAGTTCCTCAGTTCCTCCAGGCTGGGAAAGTTGGGGCTGTTCAGCCTGCAGAGGAGACTTCAGCAGCCTTCCAGGGTCTGAAGGAAGCTGGAGAAGGACCCTTCATCAGGAACTGGAGTGACAGGACAAGGGCTGAACGGCTTCAAACTGGCAGAGGGCAAATTCAGGTTAGGTATATGGAAAAAATTCTTCCCTGTGAGGGAGGCAAGGCCCTGGCACAGGTTGCCCAGAGAGGCAGGTACAGGCACAGGTGCACACACAGCCCAGGGGCAGCGTCCCTGTCACCACAATCAGGGCACGGAAATGAAAGAATTAGCCACACAATAAACCCCTAATTGCCTGGCAACAGCATTTAGGCCCCATTAGGGTAGATTTGTAACTGCTTCCAGAGAAATAAACTCCTGTGTCATTAGATAACAAGGAAAGAAATCGGTTATTTCCTTTTTGAAAGGTATGAAAGCTTCCAATTGCCTGATGTACGCGCTTAGTAGATTATTTTCTGTCATCTCAGTTAATTGAATTTTATCCACTGCTCTCAGAATTCCTCCCTTCCGTGTAAGGTTAAAAAGTTCAGAGGAGCTGTATTTTTGAACCCTGTCCATTTATCACACGAGCCACCTCCAGCTGTGCAGAGTGTGCTGGGAAGGGGGAGCAGTGGAAAACTTGCTGAAGCAAGGGATGCTTTAGGATCTGGGTGAGTTGGATCATGGCAAAATGTCACTTTTCCAACAGCCTCCAGCCAGGACACTGCCCAGAATCACCGGGAGAACCTGCTGGGAGCTCCGTGGCCCCACCGGTTGTGCAGTGGCTTCATCTGCCCCCCCTGGAAAACCAAACTGGAGATGGACAGTTAAACTAATTCCCGGGATTAACCAGAGACCCTTCCCGGGGGTGCCAGCCCCACGAGGTGCTGGCCAGGGTGCAGTGACAGCCTGGCAGCCCCATCTCCCCACAGCGCTGAGCAGCAGGTCACTGGCACCGCGTGCCAGGCGGGAATTCCTGCTCAGAAGGGCCAATTTCAGACCCGTCAAAGCGTGTTATGGCAAACCTGCCCTGAGCAGACCCCGACATCCAGCCCTGCCAGGATGTCTCCTTGACATCCCTCAGCCGCAGCAGCCCTTCCCCGCAGAGCTCCTCGCAGCACTGCTCTGCTCCCACACTGCCTCTTCCTGGGAGAGCAACTGCAGGGATTCTCCAGCTGGCTTTTGAGCCCTCCCCTGTCCCACGTATCCTGTTTACCGTCCACCCAAGGGACACAGACACACAGCCACACAGGGTGTGTGTGCCCTGGCAGTGCCGTCACAGCGATGCAGCAGTGCCACGTGTGTGGGGCTGCCCATGTCCCACAACCAGACATGGGGAGGGGGGTTCATCCCAGCCCCCCCGCCCCGGCGGTGGCTGTCACCCTGTGTCACTCTCCCGGCCCTCCCCAGCAATGCCCAGCCTTCCCTCTCAAGCAGCCCCTCACTTCTCCCTTTCCAAAGGGAACCCAGGCAGATGTTCTCGATTTCTGAGTAAATCCAGAACATTTGCCATTCCTCCCATCATCGCCTGGGCCGCTGCTCTTAGACTTCACCACTTCTCCCCTGGGTTGCTCTGCCAGCCCCAGCGGTGCTGCCGTGGGGAGCTGATAACCAAAGTTAGGCTTTAATGGGGGTGACAGAGCTCTGGTTTGATCCTGTGGGATATTTGCTTTGCAGACCAGCACCGCCCGGAATGGCAGGGAACGGTTTGGCTGCAGAAAGATTACCGAAATAATCAGGTGGTGACTCCCGAGCCGCTTGATTCTAAACCCTCCTGAAAAGCCAGCTCCATTTTCTGCTTTGGTGGAGACCAATTCCCCGCGCTGGCACAGGAGAATAAATCAGCTCCGGCGGCGGGGCGTCGCTATCCAGTCCCCAACTATTATGACACAGTTTCTATCGGAGCAGTTTTCTTCTCAGCCAGTGGAGTGGAAATGATCCCTCGGAGCAGCGGATTGCGGCGGCAGCGCGGTTTGCGGCTGCCCCCACGCAGGCCAGCGCCTGCCCGGCCGCTTCGGAGAGCCCGCGGGTAACAAGGACGTGGCAAAGCGCCTGGAAACAGAGCGGGGCTTTGAAGCGCCAGGGAGGGAGGAAGCAGAATCAGTGCGGAGGGCTGAGTCAGGTGGAGCGGCCGAGCCCAGGGAAATGCTCCTTCCCGAAGGCTCTGGCGCCGCACGTGCTGGGAGCTGTGTCTGCCTTCCCTCGCCTGCCAGCACGGCCCCCCTGCTCCTGATCCCTGGGCTCAGGCACCGGGAAACCTCCTGGACACTGCAGGTGCATCTCAGAGTGCGGGATCAGGGGGGCCGCAGGGGGGACAGGCCTCACTCCCTGTTCAGGGCTCAGAAGATGTGCTTGGAGGGCTGGATTCCAACCTGGCCTCTCCTTCAGCTGGCTTATCCAAACTACTGATGGGGACAGCAGAGACCCCACAGCACCTCCAGGCTCTTGTGCAGGGCATGGCCCCAAATGTGCACGGGGGGGTCATTGCCCCCTTATGGGGAGAATGGGAGCAGGGCAGCAGGTCTGGGCTCCTGCTGGGCCGGGGCTGGTGGTCCCCAGAAATCATCCCCAGGGGGGCTGGGAAGGCAGAGAGGGGGAGAAAGCAGAAGAAAAGAGCAGGGCTGCATGTTTCCATGCTGCCCTTTTGTTTTATTTGGTTTTAATTGCACCCCAGAGCACCATGTATTAATTATCCTTAATTAAAGAGGGCCAGGGAGCAGGAGGGTGAGCAGTGGTGGCTGGACCCGGTCCTCCCCTCAGAGTGGGATGGGAGGCTGCTGTGGAGCCCACGTTCCTCCACCAGCAGAGCAGTGCATGGGGATAACCTTGTAATCTACAGAAATCTGGGAATTATGATGGATATTACATAAATCAACCCCCCTGTGTCAATAAGGAAAAAAACATTTTTAAAAGAAAAGCAGCTGATAATTAACCCTGAGAGCACGGGTTTAACCCAGATCACCTTGGGGAAGCGCTGGGACAAAGGCAGGCATTCATTCCCGGCCTTTCTCATTTAAATAACCCGGCCTTCATTGGCTCCTGAGGGAATTGCCTGGGAATTGCTAAACCGGAGGTTTGCTCGGTTTTGATGTGTAGTTGCATTGATTTCCCCCCCGCCTCATTTTAATAAAAGACATCTCACAGAGCCCCGAAGCGGGGCAGGGTGAGACACCCCACTGCTCCGGCTGCTCCTGCTCCGGCGGCGGGCGTTTGCCAACCATGCAGAGTGGCGGGAGCTCTGCTGACACCTCCAAGCGCAGGGAGCTGAAGGATGTCTCTCATCACCATCACCAGCCCCCTGCTCATTAGGAATAACCTGATTATTACTTAGCAAATTAGGCTGCCCAGAGAAGAGCTGGATGTCCCATCCCTGGAAGTGTCCAAGGCCAGGTTGGACAGGGCTTGGAGCAACCTGGGCTTGTGGAAGGTGTCCCTGTTCATGGCAGGGAGTAGAGCAAAGATGGGCTTTAAGGTCCTTCCAACCCAAACTCTTTTGGAATACTGTGTGGTGACTTTGAGGCTGCCTTTTGGCTTTTTTTATTGCAGAAGCCTATGGAATCATTTAGACTGGAAAAGCCCTCTGAGACCATCGAGTCCGTCCGCTCCCACAGCACTGCCAAGGCAACCACTAACATGTCTTCAAGTCCCACACTTACACATCTGTTAAATCCCTACAGGAATGGAGGCTGCACCTCTGCCCTGGGCAGCCTGTTCCAATGCCTGGCAGCCCTTCTGGGGAAGGAATTTTTCCTAATACCCAATCTAACTGCAATGTTCTGAGGCCTTTTCTCCTCAGTTCCTGGCACACCTGGCCAGTTTGTCAGAGAGGGCGGTGATACAAGCGGAGCAGAGCAGAAAATCACACCACTCTTGCAAAGCAGCAGGGCAAGGGCAGGGTGTTGGCAAAGGGGCCGAGTGCCCGGCGGGAAGCGGAGCCCGGAGCTCACGAGCAGGGTCGGACACCACTGGCAGCCACACGCCAGGTCAGAACAGTCACACACAGAGCCCTGGAAGGGAGGACACACACCCTGCCTGCATCACCCAGCACTGCTCAGAGAGGGCTGCTGTCAGTGATGGACAGATCCTTATTTGTAAGTATTTAATGTTTCTTAGGAAGCACTTCTAAAAGAAATTGGTATGTAATGACAGCACTCACTGGAAAACAGGCCGATTATAAAATGCACTAACTTATCTGGTATTCATTTGAAAAGTAAATGGATGCAAGTAAAGGTGAGAGTTCACTACCAATTCAAATATTTTGCTCTAACAGGCTCTAGCACTCCTACTTTAATTCAAGCAGAAGCACAAGTATGAATAATCAAACTGGATGATGCTCATCAAAACCTTTGTGCCTTGCACCATTTCAAATGGTCATTGAAGCTTAATGGCAAAAAATTTACATTATTCCTTTAATTTGTATTCTGTTCCTTCCTTCTGAGTGATGTGATTGTGATTTTCTGTTGCCGGCTGTATTATTTTGATGCAAATGTTATGTGCTGCTACAGTCCAATTTCCTGCTTTGCCCTCCCCTTTTCTTCCCCCAGGAAAGAAACGACAGCTAAAATAGTTCAGAATTGGGGAGGGATTTTGAAATAGTTCCTTAACTACCGCTCCTAATTAAAGCAAACAATGCAGGGTCTTGAAGCACCCTGAAAAGCTGAAAATTAATTATTAGCTGAAGGGGGAGGGAAGTGGCTTTGCTCCCTGGACCTTCAAAAAAAAAAAAAAAAAAAGGGAAAAAGAGAGAAAAAAGTGAGGGATCCCAATTCTGCCTACAAAAGAATTAGAAAAGAAAATTTGTAATTCAGTTAAAAACTCCTTTTGCTGGCACATAATCACCTAGGGATGAATGCTTTATTGAGAGGCATGGGGCTGCAAACCAAAGCCTTGCAAACAGGAGGCCCCCGGGGTGCTCCCGGCACGTAATATATGCACCGACTAATTTATTGCGCTGTGACTAATTTCCATTCCTTGTGCTTAGAGTTGCCTCGCTAATTACAGGGATGTTTTCTTAACTTGGGTAATTGCGCTGCCCGCGCGCGCGCCCCACGCTGGCTTTGATGCGCCCCCACGGGGCGGCTGCTCCCCACGCCGCCCTAATTAGATTGGCTGCCTTAATTAGGGGAGATGTGGGGGTGCGTGGGGGGGGTGGCACCCAGCCCCCTGCCACACAGGCACCACGCTGCCCAGGGGAGAGGGACGGTGCCAGTCCCCAGCCAGGCCCGCAGGGGATGGTGAGGATGTCCCCAAAACCGAACGCAGACATCCAGGTGTCCATCCCACCATCCAACCCATCCCCTCCGGAGTGGCCACACAGAGCCAAGCTCCTACCAGGAACATCCCTAAGAACAGGTACCAGGTGACAGCCCTGTGTGTCGGTGCCACCGCGCCGCCTGCTCAGCCGATCTCCAAATCTGCTGCCTTAATTTCATCCGTGGCGCTCACTCATGTGGGTACAATTATTAGACAGATAATCACTTCCTTGAAATAATTCCAGCACTCATCTCTAATAAAAAAGATTCCTTCCAGAGGGCCCTCGGTGAAATGGGCTCAGTGCTCCTTCCTGCACCACGCGGGTCAATTGGATTCTGCTCCGTCCTCTCTATCCAGCCCCACAATTGCTTTCCACCCGCTGAAGAGTGGAGCGACGGCAGCCCGGAACACCCACCCAGGGGTGGCCTCCAACACTCGTGCTAATAAAGGCTTGACACGTGAAATTCCACTGCTTTATTCCTCCCTCAGCAAAGAGTTGGTCAAGAGTTCAGAAAATTAATGTCGTATCAATAAACGCTCATGCCCCGGCAGGGAAGGCCAGAGGGAGGATGATGAATTCCCCTTGCTCCGGGGGTACCACACCCCAGAGCCAGAGGCTCCCGCAGAGTGGTGGAATGGGAATCACACGGGAAGCATCGCTTCCAGCTGGGACTCGTGCCTCTCTGCAGGACTGGGCCATGGCCACGACACACACATCCCACAGGACCTTGGCAGAGAGACGCCAGGGAGAGGCCATGCAGCCGGCAGCCTTGGCAGCACAGGCAGCCCCCAAACTGCACACACCCTGCGGAATTCCAGCTGCGGGCTCTGACAGACCCTGCACCTCTCCAAGATGACCTAAGCCCTCATTCAGCCTGGAGATCCCCTCCTCCGTGAACATGGGGCCTCCAGCAGTGTGAGGAAATGTAGTTATTCTCCTCATACATTCAAATAAATAAACCATGCATTTCGGTTCCTTTTTAAAGGCTGGGGGGTGACCTCATTTCAGAGACAGACACCTGAGAAAAGGAGAAATTCAGTTCCTCTATAACAAAATGAGTTGAAACCAATACCCAGGTAGGAATCAGGTGCATGAGATCCTCTCCATCACTGCCCAGCCAGGCTCGGGTGTGCAGCTCCCCACCAGCCCCTTCCCAGTGCATGAGCAGGCTGGAGGGACTGGCCCTGGCCCGAAACAGGTCTGGGAGCTTGGTTTGCTCAGCGACACGGGCCCTAAGCTGCCTGCAGCCTGCTGTGCAGCCCCAGCCATTCCCAAGTGGATGTGGGGTTTGGTGCCCGTGGCTGCCGGCGCGCAGAGCCCTCACACCCCGGCGGGCACCACGGGCGTGTGCGAGATGCTCACGTGTATGAAGCATCTTCTCAGGCTCACGTTTTGCTGTGAGAAAGGAAATAAAAAGAGCCTCCCCCCCACTCCATCTGCCTTCAGCATCTCCTTTCTAATAACTTGGCATATTCACTTAATACAGCCCAGCTCCTTCCAAGTCGTTAGCGGCGGCGGGAGACACAGCTGGAACGCTGACCTGGTTTGCTTGCCAAGACAGAGCAAAGAGAAACCTTCACATAATCATTTCCAAACATTAAAATGGCTCCATTGTCATTATAGCTGAGAGATTGAATTCGCCTCATCAAAGCGGCGTATGACAGGTGACTCAATAGGCTGGTGCCAAGCGCGGAGGCAGGAGATTAGCAGGGCACTGATATCATTATTTCCGCCTATCACAGATTCGGCAGGGAGGCAATTGTAATTTCTGGGCTTATTAGTCTGCATTCGCAGGAAAAAACCTGGTGATAAACCTCAGTGTGACAGCCAGGCATTTGTGCAGCAAGTGCTGTCACAGTGACACTTGGAAAATGCCAATGTGGATACGTTCTCCTAATCCCCCCTAATGGAGGTTAAAGCCTGGCACAAAGGCACTCTTATCACTGATCGGGACACTAATAACATTTGCATTTTTAAGTTAAATATAGTAAGTAAAGAGTAAGTCTCCTCCTCGCGGCTCCGGCAATTAGCTGGGCCTCGGAAGGATAAAAGCGGAGCGGAGACTCCAGCCGGCCGCGCTCTCCGCTCTCTCCGCGGCGGGAGAGGGCCCTCGGCGGGCCGGCGTTCCCAGAGCACCACCTGCACTCCCACCTCAGCTTTCCATGCCTGCCAGCGGATGGAGACGCCGGGACGGGACCTGGCAAAGCAGGGGAACAGCCGGTTCGGGGGGCTGAGTGGAGGTGCTCGCCCAGGACCGCGCTTTCCACCGAGGAGGGGAGGCTGTTCTGGGGCTTTCACACGCTTTTACAAGTGGTTTTGCTTCAGAAGAATGGAACCTTGGGGGGTTTTTCCACTCCACGGTTCTAGCCGGGCTCGGGGTTTCTGTGATAATTCCCCCTGGACACGAGCCCCACACGGACACGCAACGTGTGCTCTCCGCAGGAATTTCTTAAGGAAAAAAAATAATTACAGGTGGTAAACTGTTACTTTTCCACATTTAAATAAGAGACCAATTAAGAAGACTATGTAATTCAATTCTGGAGTGAGTGCCACTGAATTCAATTTGTTTCAGGTCAATGAATATAATGTGAAGTTATTAACAAAAAGGTCAGGGACTGCATATAAAATATACACACATGACACAGGCAGAGTAATTAGTACACATTTCACATGTTCTGCTGCTCAGACATATGGTGTAGAAAATCTGAGCAGGATTAGATGGTAATAAATGTTCCCCTCTCCCTCCCTCCCACTCCCTACTTAAATGGGGTTTAGAGCTATTCCCCCAGTGTGCCCGGGATCTGCTGGAGGCTGAGGACCCAGAGCTCACACAGCAGTGCCAGGCTGGGACCCTCGGCCGGGCAAAGCACCCAGGAAAGCTGGGACTGGGGTGTGGGGCTGCAATGGAGCCGGGAGAGTCACTCAGGGCTGGACCTGAGGAGTGGCTCGAGCCACGTGCCAGCACTTGCTGGGGCAGGGACAGTGCTTGGGGACCTTGTGCTCATCCCCTGACAGAGCTACCCCCTTTGTGACACCTCCCTTGTTCACCCTCACCAAGAGTTACTGTGTTTTTCCATACCCATTTGCTGCAATTGCACACTTACTGAGAAGTTAGTATGTTAATACTAATAAAACACCCAAATTGTTACATAAAAGGTACGGTTAAGCAGTGGCTGAATTTGAAAAAAATCCACAACACATGAATAAAAATAATCAGAGGACTACAAAGCCCTAAATGCCTTTGTGACCCTAAGCCTGAGTATGGGACACCTGGACCCTCTTGCAGGTAAAGCTGCATTTTCATGGGGGAGGAAAGAGAGGATTTAGGAAAAACTCCCCTGGAAGTTATAGGAAGAAATCCCGACGCAAGAACTCTGCTCAGTTAGTGTTTCATACAAGGGCTTTTAAAAAACAGGCAAAAGCCCAGAAAAAGCTGGAAAAATCCTGCTTTGTGGTATCCCCGTCCCTCCTGTCTCCATAGCAAGGGAGTAAAGAGCCCCACCTACGCGCTGGTAAAGAGCCAAAAACCTCTGATTCCTGTGAAAGAGGCTCCTGCCCCCCCCCGCCGCACCCCCTCCGGGTTGGTGCTTTGGAGGGAAAGCGACAGCTCCCGGGGTGACAGCCCCCCGCAGGAAAGGCACCGCACGGCGAGTCCCTGCGGGACGGACGGGGAGATGCTGCGGGGGCCGGCGGCTCTCCATTGCCCCTTCCGTGCGGAGGGACCCACCCCACGCATCCCTACAAAGGGCCTTCCCGGAGCCTGCCGAGCCGCAGCCCTGTGTGCAGACACCAGTGGCAGCCCCCGGCCCCACGCACGGCGCTCGCCCGGCAGCCGGAGCGGCTCCCGGGTCACCCCACAGCCCACGGCACACCACGCGTGTCACACGGCACGCAGGCCTCCAGTTAAGCCAACACTCGCCCTCAAAATACCTAATTTTCTACTCACAGAGACCTAAGTTTCCATTTTCCCCACTGGATGATAGATTAACGCATGCCTGATTCCAGCATCAGCTTTGGAGAGCAGGATGTATTTGGGACTGTGGAAACCTCTTTACATTTGAATTGCTCCAATGTTTCTGGAATTAGCAGTGAGGGAAACCTTGGAAAGGACAGGTTAAGTGATGCCTGGCAGCTTCCCCAGCCCTTGCTGTGGGAAGCTCAGTTCGACTGATAGGAGTGTTCTGTTGTCCAGTCAAACCTCTCCAGATTCTTTACTGGGAAAACATAACCCTGCTGAGGAGCCAGATGTGTTTCTGTGCTCCAGCGTTTTCCTTGGCATCTTCTGTTCTGAATGAAATATGCAACAATCCATTTCCCAAGTTATCTTATATTTCCAGTGTGGTCTGATGTGTTAAAAGAATTAAGTTGTTTGTATGTATTGACTAATAATTGCTATTTATTACTGAACTTGTGAGCATATCCCTCAGCTGGAGATACTTTATTTTGCCCATTATTCCTGTTTTGGCTTTGTATAACTGACTGCAGAAAGCAACATGAGAAGCAAGAAGTGGAGAGCTTCAGGAATGCCTGGGAAGCACACTTCCATATGAAACAGCCCTGGATCCATACGGGCTTAGTATTCGTCTGTAAAGAGGGAACTGTAAAGTGAAATTGGCTCATATAGGTTCAAGTGTGAATTAAATCCAAGATGAGTGTGTTTATTAACGTTGCTGTGGCTAGGTATTCCAGTCAGGATCCTGTCTCCAGAGCCACCAGCAGAATTCCTTGCGTTTGCTCAGAGGAGACCCAAGTCAGTGCTCCTCGGATATTCTGTCCTTAACAAAACAGGGAAAGGTGCCTCACGGGTTCTGGACTGGCTGCAGTTCACTCGGCCTGTCCCACATCCCAACCCTCCCTGCAACAGCCACTGCCTTTGCCCATCAGTATCCCACCAGGATATGTGGCTGCACAGCAATCCCAGGCACAGCAGCCCCCTGGTTTAGTGCAGGACTCTCCCCATGTGCCAGACTCCAGGAATGGCACAATATTCCCGGCAGTGTCAGGACAGGGCAGGGGTTTAATCGGTGCTACCAAAACTGATTGATTTCTCCCCACTTCCCAAAATTCAATGTGTTGATAAGAAAAGGGGACAGAGGAAGGGGAGCTCAGCAGGTTACTGAATATACCAGGTAGAGAGGCAAAAAAAAAGTAAACAAAAAAAACAAATCTATTTTTTTTTTAATTAAGAAGTGATTCCCCCCACGTGGCGGGGGGAATCCCCCCCCTTTGCTCTCCCTGTCATTCTCTGCTTTTTAAAACCATCGGAGCAATTCACTTTCCATTTTACCGTTGGGCTTTGTGCATTGGAACGGAACAAATGAAAAGCAGGGAAATACCTACGCGAAGCCTTTGTTTTCATCATTTCCCCCCTTTTCTTCCAAGTTTTCTGTTTCTTTTCTCAGTAAACCACGACCAGCTTCCCACCAACCCACGGCACGACCCCCCAGACCGCCCCATGACCGTCCCGGGGCGATGCCGCTGCCTCGCTGGTGCCTCGGGGGGGGGGACCTTTCCTTAACACCGGCGGGATTTACTCTGCATTTCCACAAACCAGACCCCCCAGGCTCCGGCCACGCGCGGGGTGCTGGGGGGAGCATCACGCTCCCCGCCCCGCGGGGTCGGTGCCCCCCAGCGCCGCAGGCTCTCAGCGCTCCCGCTCCCGGCACTTCCATTAACCGAAGATTGCGGATGGGTCAGCAGATCTATACACTTTTGTGTTCCTCGGCTCGCTTTATTTATTTCTTTCTTTTGCAGGATGCTGAATAACTAACCTTTCCTTCAATAGGCAGATTTAAAAAAAAAAATAGGATCCATCACACAGCAGCAGGATAGCCTTGCTCTGTTTTGACCTTTCTGAAATTAATTTCCCAATCTTAGCTTTCAAAATCAGAGATTGAAAAGACCTATTAGATCAGCCAATCCATCTTATCACTAGTATGGCAGCAAGCAGAGACCCCAGCCAAGTGCTCCTCTACACAGCGAAAATATTCTGGAATAAGACGGGGCATGAATTTAAAGTGAAATACCTGTTCAGGAATATTCTGCACGTGGACACCCACTCTGGAGGAGCTGCAGCTGATCCTGAGCTTGCTCAGTTGACACCTGGAGCCACTCACTGTAACAGAGGGGAGAAAAAAAATCCCATTTTAGGACAAGAGTACTTTTCCTGGGGTAGCTCCAGGGCGTAACTCCCCCCCGACCGCTTTTCCCCACACGGGCTGCTGCTCAGGGAAGCAGAGGGACAGGTGCTTCCCCAACCTGCCCAGGGAGAGCTGCTCCCGGGCTCTGCAGGGAAATTCATCCCTGACCTGCAGAACCAACAACGGCCTGGAAGGATGGGGGTCGGAAGGATGGGGGTCAGAAGGATGGAATTCTGGTCTGCAGCTGCTTGAGGAGCCCAGGATGTTAAAGCACACCTCTCCCAAACTGCAGCAGAACACCTTTGCTGGGAGCACAGGTCTGCTCAGCCGGTCTGTGCTTTTCCAGACAGCAAATAACTTGGCAGCTGGGGGTAAAACCCCAAAGCTGACAGGTCTGCACTGTATGAGCCTGAGGGCATGGCCAGGTCCAGCTGCCCTGGCCAGCACTGCCAGCCCATGGTGGGGGTCCCCAGGGAAGCCCCTCAGGGCACAAGGGTGCTCCTAGTGCCCCCTGTCTCTCTCCTCCTATTCCCCTTGGAATTCCTGAGGCTCTGAGGGTCATGTTTTGGAGACAGCAGTGCTGACGTGGACAGGACAGGTCACCCTCTGCAACTCTCGGTCCCCATCTCCATCCTGCCCTTCCCTGCCCAGCGATGCCTGCTCCAGCAGCACCTCACAGAGCCCAGACCTGGCCTGTCCTCACTGATGGGATGCCACAGCCACACAGGGAGGGAGTGGGAGCTGACTGATGCTGTGCCAGTCACGGGTATCGGTGCCACGCTGGGCTGTGGGCTGGGAGACAGGAGAATGCATTCCAAGTACGTGAAAACTTGGGAGTTTCTTCCTGTGAAACGTGATGGGAAGGAGCCTCTGCCGACACCCGCAGCGAGTGCCTTCACCAAGGAACCGGGAATTACATAAATGTGCCTGTCAGTTTAAAGCCCTGTTACATCTCCTGTCAGCACTGCCGGTGGGTTGACAACTGCGAGTCTTTTCCCAGTGAAACCCCTCTGCAGCTCCTGCCTTCCTCACCCACCCCCGCGGCGGGAGGAGCTGCCGCCACCCCCTGCGACAGGAGCACCGGGAGCGCACACGCACGGGAGCCGCAAACTTGGGGCACTCAACAAGTCCTCTCCGTGCACAATCAGGGCCAAAAGATCAATATTGACACTTTAGACTGTTTTCCCCGATTCGTTTTTTTTGTTGATTGTCGGGGCAAAATTCCACCTTTCCGATATCTTGGACTCTTTGCTAATAGAAACAAATAAAGTGAAAGCTTCTGTCCACAATGGGCGAGGAGCATCCATTGTCGGCAGGCGCTAATCGGATTAAATTGGCTCCTGGCTCCACTGCTCGGGGATAACTCACTCCTAAATTTTCCCCCTCTCAAGGGGATGGGTCATTGTTGGTTTGTTGTTTGTTTGGGGTTTCCCCCCCCATTTAAATGTGACGGATAGAAAGAAACCAGGAATGGCTGGAGCTGACGGTGGTGCCGCTGCCCTGCGAACAAAGAGTGGAGCCCAAACGTGGTCTGCGGTCCACGCTGGCCCCCCTCGAGCCCCTTCCCCTGGCTGGAGCTGCTCCGGCATCGCTGCCGCTCCTGCCTGCAAACGGCGCTTAGACCCAAAGCACAGCCGGGCAGGGAAAAAACCTCCGGCTGTCCCCGGCGGGCACGCTCAGGTCGCCTCCCTTTTATCATTTTAATCCGCAGCCCTGGCATCGGCCCCTCGGAAGCCGCAGCCACGTTCCTGCGAGCACCCGAAGAGACAGCCTTAAATAATGCCGCCTTCGCAGGGAGGCCCCGCGCGCCGCCAGCTACATTTTGCCCGGAGTCTGATAATTTTCAAAGCTATTGGCAACCTGGGAATTTTCCTGCCTTATCACCAGGGCTCAGCTAACTTCACTAACACTAATCAGAGCTGGAATCATTCATTCAAGGATTGCATGATCATGTTTTTCTTTAGCAGTGACAGCTGCCTGAGCCGCATTAGCAATGCAGATGAGTCAGCCTAATAGGTTAATGCAGAACACGCGAAAATTAGGTTTAATCCCCAGTGAAATAATCTAACATTTTCACATTTCTTGATGTTGGGATAGAGACATTGGTGGTGACTCAATTAGGTGTAATGTAGATCAAAGCAAATTTACCTTCTGGCTGAACCTTCCCCATAGTTTAGATAGAAGAATATAAGGGTTCTTTACTAATTGGCCAGTGGCTGTGGGGAAAATTATATGGAAAGCGTGCGTAGCGCAGGAATTGCGTTTCGGATTTGGACCTGGGCATGGCTGGGCTCTGCAAACAGCCGGCACGGCACTGTGTGCACAGCCCCTGCCAGCCCACAGCTCCTTTCCATGCAGGGCTCACAAACGAAGGCATTCGGCGTGGGGTTTTCTTTTAGTTTTTTTCCCCCCCCCAACCCCCAATTCCTTTTTAATGTCCCGTACTGCAATATCCCCACTGAGGTTTGAAAGACCTTGTATGATAAAAGGAGCATAAAGGAGAGAAAAAACCCCACCCACCAGTGCGCGCCCGTCTAATGTTTTCATTCCCGGGGAATAACATATCAAACAGCCATTGCTTTCAGTCATAAAGGGAGGGGAACAAAAAATTACATGCCCTCAGTTGCCAAATTATTTTTTGCCTTGACATCTTAATTCTTAATCCTTGTGTGTGGTCAAATCAGACTACTATAGACAACCAATCAAGCAATTATTCCTAAATTATATTTGCCCAGCTCACATTGATTGGTTATTCTTTTCTTATTGGGTAAGCTCATTAATTCCGAGCAGCTTGCTTATTATGCTTTCCACATCATTTTCCTTCGGAGCCTATCTACTCACACCAGCCTGCTGATGTTTCAAGATGCCACGCAGAAAAAAAAGGCCGAGTGATCTATTGCATTGTCTCTTCCAGCAATTACAATTCACATTGCTGATTAACTTTGATGTGAAAACTAATGAGATAAGGCAAGTTATCAAGGCGGACCTGATCGTCATCTCATTTATAGAGCATTTGCCATCAGTGAATGACAAAAACTAATGAAGATGTATCTGACAGCAGGCTGAGCCGCGGCCGAATTTCGTTTCTCATCAGCAAGTGCTCTGCTTCGAACTCATCAGTCTATCTGAAACATGTGGAAATTAGCTTAATAATGAAAACACTTCATCCAAATAGACAAATGTTTACATTAAAATAGCTACATGATAAATAGATGTTAAAGATTTTATGCCTTCTTGAGTCTAAACAATGGAGCACAAAATATGTTCTCATATTCACTAAATCATGCCCATAAAGCTCCCCACGTGCTGCTGTACCTGCGGGTTCCCCTCGGTACGGCTCACCAGGACTCGGGGGCTGCGGCTCGGCCGCTTGGAGCCGTATGGTGCGGGCTGTAACTCAGGAACGCCCGGGCCGCGGTGCCTGCCAGGGAGGGGGGGTTGGCCCTGCTCGGATTTGGGGCCACAGAGCTCCCAAAAGCCGGGTTTTAGCAGCGCCGTAAGAGGAGCAGAAGTTGCTGCCGTGCATTGACATTTACCCAATGCAGAAAAGAGATCCATTTATGCCCAGACAAAATAGAAAGTACAGACATAATTCATGTAAATACAGCAACATTTCTTGCCTGAGCCGTCACCAAAAAGCCTCCTGTAATATCAGTCTAGTTTAGAAATGTTGTGATAAAAGGGAGGCGGGCAGAGCTGCTCCCATTTTTAATATTGTGGCTTTGGTATCTTTATTGATGAGAGACTATTTCATATTTGTTGGGCACTATTTCACATGCTTCTCCTATGTCCAAACATATCCCCAAGATGTTTTTGTATCTGGAATAAAATATTCATTCATCACCTGGGATCAAAGAATTTTTAATAAAAATGACATGCATCTGCAGGGGCAGAAGGGTGAAAATCTCACTTTAAAAATTATTCTAAAAACTGTGTACACTTCAATTAAAATAAGGAGTTGTAGAAGGTTCTTTTCTTTAACCATGACTTTTTCCTGTCTCTGAAAAATAGCAGAATATATGTGGACAGCCTATAGCACTGCATCCTCCAGGAAAAACACAAAACCCAACACACCATTCCCAATGTAAGAGGAACTTTAAAACTGATTTTAAAAAAATCATTATCCAAGCGGACTAAAAAAAATAAAATAAAATAAATTAGAGCCTGCAGAAAAGCCGCAGGAGTTCCTACAGATTACGTGCACCGCCAGCTCGGTGCGCACACGTGGAGGAGGCTCAGCTGCCGACCAAGCGGGGCTGGCACACGGTGCGAGGCGGCCGCGCCGGTGCCGGGGGCTCCCCGTGCCCCACGGCCCCCCAGCCCACTCCCACCCTCGGGCACGCACTCACCAGCCCCCTTCCGAGGCCGGGCAGGACGGCGGAGGTGCCCCGGCATTGTCAGGCTCAGATTAGCCGGCACAAAGGGCCCGGTCCCGGGAAAGTTGAAAGAAAAGCCTGGTAGGAAGCGCCGGCAACAAATTACTACTTCAGCGCTGGATTAAATGTAAAAGCCCTTCACAGGGCTGCAGATAAATCCTGTATGTTAGAAGGAACCATAAAAGTACTTGTTCAAGAGCTACAGGCACAAGTGGAAAATTGACCCCCAATATTTTATTTTATTTTATTTTATTTTATTTTATTTTATTTTATTTTATTTTATTTTATTTTATTTTATTTTATTTTAACAGCTGGAGTTTATAAAATCGCTCCCGCCGCGGGGAAGGGTTCGGGTGACGCTGCCGCACTCAGTCCCGGGATGCTGCGGCCGCTGACCGGAGCCGGACAGTGCGAGCAATTCCATGAAACCCCAGCAAGGTTTGCTTGGTGCCTTGGGGGGGGTTTTGCTCTGTGTGGGTTTTTTTTGTTTGTTTGTTTGTCTTGGGCTTTGTTGGTTTTTTGGTTGGTTGGGTTTTGTTTGTGGTTTTTTTTTGTTTGTTTCCCTTTTTTTCTCTTTCTTTTACCCAGCTATTGCAGCAGGATTCTCTTTCACCGCTCACAGTGGGAAAACATTGCTCCCATCCTTATTTTCCTTCTCCCCCGGAGCTGTAAGCACAGGTCCATCCCCACATTCCTCCCAAGCTTGCTCAGCACTGCCAGGAGACCCCTAGGATGCTCCGAGTGGGCAGGGCGCTGCCTTGTCCCTTCAGCTCATAAAAACACGTGTCACCTGGGCATGGTTTATCTTTCCTGCCTGCACATCCATTATTTTATATTTCTAAAGTAGAAGCTTGGCCACGGCACCGGCTTTGCTGTATCTACGTGTGCCTGCACGCAGGGACAGACAGGGAAAGGAATGCTGCTCCTCCCTCCCCCTCCCCGGCCTTTATCCTGGTTGCCTATTTTAATAAATAATTATAGGCAGCTAAAGGATTTGTTCATTCCAAAAGGTCTCCCCTTCACATTTCTCAGAGGTTCAGCTCAAGGAGACACCATGATAATAAGGCTGACTCGGGATCCCTACTCCACAATGTCATTATGAGCTAGCATTTAAAATGAAAAAAATCTGTATATTATACCTAAAAGCATTACAAGGTTAGTGTCTCGGCTCAGGGAATATTTAATGCTGCTGGGCAAGCAGTGCTGCTGCTCTGACGAGGAGGAAAACGGGGGAAAAAACAAAACAAGAGAAAAATCCGTTCTGAAACGCAAGCTTAGAAAAAATATGTTGGGAGCGAGCACGGAGATCATTTGCATTTCCAATGACTAGGACTAATCCTCTGCTTCCACGTTTATATTTTCTTATTACTTTTCCTAATTATCTTCTTTTCTTGCTCGCAGCTTTTTCTCTCTCTCTGTTCCCAGCTCCCCGGCCCGCTGTTGTCTGGCTCGGGGCTGGCTCACCCGGGGCTGGCGATGGCCCCTCTGCGCCACCCGGGCCACACAGCCTGTGAACTGTGGGTGTTCCCCCCTCATACGCACTGTGGGTGCCCTGCCAGGGGGCTTTGCTTTATTAGGGTCTGGTAAGAAACGTTTCTGGGATCAAGAATGGGATTTTTTGTCCAGTCCCTGGGGCACAGTGAGGGCAGAGAGCAGCGTGTCCCATCCCTGGCATGAGGCATCCCAGGCTCGGGGATTTTGGGGACCACCCGCCCTGGTCACCCCCTGAAGCCACTGGGAGCTGCCCTGGGAACTGTGGGTGGCACCAGCTGACAGTGGGAAAATAAACCAGCCCAAGCCCCCTCCCCAGAGAGACAGCCACCCACCCAGCGTGGCTATTCCCGAAAAACTGCACTTTATCGGCGCTTTGTGACTTGCCCAACAAGGAGCGCGGTGTAATCTCCAAAGCCCCGTTCCAAAGGCACTTAGCTCCGAGTCACACATGAAACTGGAGCTGGATCTTACCCGTAATTCACAGCCTCTATCTCTGACAAGGAAATTACATGACTAAATGCCTGTTTGAGACCAGCAACTAAACTGCTACTGCAATATTATCCTAAAATTTGTTAATAGCAGCTCTTTCACATAAATTAAGTGATAATGAAAAAAAGCCCCCCTTTGAATTTATATATATTTCAGCAGAGAATAATGTTTTATTTAAAATAGTTACAGTGTGCCTTTTGATTTAGAGTTTAAAGTAAATAATATTTGTACATCTAAAACATACTCAAGACAAATGAAAAGCCTCTAGATGCTTTTGTATGAGATGCTGAAGAGCTCTACAAACTTAAAAGCACAACCTCAATTAAGCCCATCTTCATCTGGAAAAAAAATTAGCAACTGAAAGCTGAATATATTAGATAATGCACACTTGCAGGAGAGCATTCTCTTAGCAAAAAATTCTTGATAACCAACCTAAAGCTGGCCTTCGAGTTGCTCGATGCTAATTTTGTTTGAAACTGTTTAACTAACTATGAATAGATATCCATATTCAACAAAGACATAATTAATGGCAACCTTTTCTTCTGCTTAGAAGACATCATAACAAGCAGAAAAGTACAAAAAGATTTTTATAGTAACTAATTTAAGGACAAAGGGTTGACCTCTAGCATTTCATTAAATAAACGGAGCGAATGAAAGAAGAGTGACAGTATTCATCCTTGTTCAATTCAAGCAGCCAATTTCAAAATGCAAATCATAATCTGCAGATGTTGGAGCCTGATATATTTTTTTAAAATATCATTTGTTCAATTTAAGAACATCAGACATTTGAATTTTAAATTTAAAAAAAAAAAAAAAAAAATCAAACCCAATTCCCAGCTCCAGGTTCAGGCGCAGCGTGACTGTGTGCGCGGTGCTGGGGCTCCCCTCCCTCCCCCACCGCCCCAACCATTCATTTTATACATTATTCCCAAAACCTTTTAATGGAGAAGTTCTGCTAAGCTGCACATTATTTCTGATTAGCACAGCTGGTCAGTGCCGCTGCCTTTCCAGCCCGGGGGTGACAGAGGAGAACAGGCTGTGCCGAGCCCAGCGAGCTGCTCCATGCTCCCTTCCCAGCCTCCATGGAGACCCAGCCTCCATGGAGACCAGCACCTGTGCAGTGACCGGACCGTGCACCCCACCCCGAGGGGCCCATGGCAATGGATGTTGCCCTGGGCGGAGCTGCTGTGCACACACGGAAGGGCACCCTGGCTCTGGTCCCCAGGGCACCTGCCTGGGGAGGGACGTGGTGGTGTCCCCTGACCAGTGCACAGGTGGGGACAACAACGGGAGGTGAACTGATTCTGAATTTGGGAACGCAACCCCAAACCTCCACAGCCAGGTTTCCTTCTGGGTGCCAAGGGACAAGGCGCAGTGGGAAAGGAGGAGATTTTGGTTGGACCATGGGTGATCTGCAATCTTTTTGCCATGGCAGGAATGATGTGTCAATCCAGCTCAACACTTAGCAAACACTTGTCCCACAGGGATCTGGGGAAGTCAAACACGTGCCGAGGCTGGGGGAGCATCTCCTCCAGATCACTGGATATTACACACTTTGCTGACTATGGAACCACAGCTTGGTGTCTCTCACATCTGTTGAGGGGTTTCTCCTTCATTCCCTTTAAGGTTCTTCCGGCCTTTCTCCCCTGAGCTATGGAAGCCCAGGAGTGATGCTAAGAGACACTGCCAACGTGCCTGAGGAGGCCAGAGGATGTGTCCTCACATCGACACAAAGGCAGCACGAGTTCCTCCCTCTCCCACTCCTACACCAACTCCAACAGCTGTGTCAGGGTTTACAGAGGACAGCCCACAGGGCATGGCACCGCCGAGCCTGCAAGCATGAGGGGTTTCTCTCAGGAAACAGCTTTAAGGTGTTAGGAAGTGTTTTGGGGAAGCATGAGGGTTTTTTTCTTTTGACCATTTAAATACCCAGAGGTTTGTGGCTTCACTGAACTTGGCCAGAGGGTACAGTAGACCAACACTGACCTCTCCTCGGAAAGCAATTCCCCTCCTTCTCTAATAAAGGGGAAACATCCCAGGTTCCCACCACACGGCCCTTGGTTACTGCTGAGTTACAGTGAAGATCAACCTCTGTAAAGGCATGTATATTAATTACACTGCTGCTGATTAGGACTTGTCAGTGACTCATGGCACATAGAGAGGGAGCCCAGGAGCATCCCCGAGGAGACGGGAGAGGAGAGGAGCACTGTGCCACGGCCTCGCCCCGAGCAGAGCAGAGCCATTTCTGAGAGCCCAAGTGCAGTTTTCCTCCAAGCCCTTCCTGAGGGGTCGCTGAGGAGCGGCCAGAGCTGGGCACGGGCAGCAGGAAGGGCCTGGGCCTTGCCAAGCACCCGCAACCCTCCTACACAAACAGAGCCTGCAGCTGTCGCGGGGGGAAATAAATGACTTCCGGAGGGTACGGGGAATAAACGAATCCATTCAGGCACAAGTGAAGGGGACGTTGTTTTCCTCCTCGAGAAAAACAGAAAAAACCCTCCCCAACAACCTATATATTAAGGTATCAATGAACAACAAATTCATTCAGTTATGACACAGGAAATCTAAAGCAGAATGGGCTGCAAAACAAACTCGATTTATCTCCGCCACACATGCGAGAGGAGAAAATGCCTCTTGTTGGCTGTCGTGCCCAGGGCTGGGGCTCACACGCCTCTTGAGCAGCGCTCGGGATTCGAGCCACACACGGAGCGTGTTCCGCCGCTGCTTTAGCGGTGGATGGAACTTCTGAGATTAAGATTGTTTCCTTAGGTTTATCCTCTTCAGGGACAACGTGTGCACAATACGCCTTTGGAGCATATTTAAAGTCAGGCTGCAGACGCACATAATCTCCATCTTCCTGCATCACAAACAGGAGATGTGAAGGTTTGGGGTTTTTTTTTTTAAAGGGAGAGGAATTACTCGTTCAAAGAGAAATCAAGCCTTTAGTTTTCACTTTGTCAGCCTTCATTTTGATATTAAAAAGGAAAAGGAGAGGCAAAAATGGAAATGCAGGCTGTAAACCAGACCTTATTTCTCAAAACAAGGCAGCAGCTCCATCCCGTGCCACCTCCTACCAGCAGCCCTGAGTCCCCCGAGGGGACCCCATCTGCTCCAGCACACATTTGGGCACATGCTGAGCCTGAGGGGACACAGCACCCCTGGATCTGACCCCGGGAAGGAGAGGGGGCCAGTGCCCCCCTGCCCTCCCACACGGCCCCTCAGCGCTGCCATGGACCCTCATCCCTGAGCTCACTCTCCTCTGCTGCTCAGCGCTACAAACCCAAAGTGTGCCTGAGAAATAAAGCCCATCTTCCTCTTATTTCCAAAACATTTATACTTAGCTCTTTTCTCCAGGCAACATTAAAAAGATCTCTTAAAAATTAGTGTAACAGGTCAATCCTGCTACAGAAATGGAATTGGTACCCAGCTGCAAGGAGTGCTTGGCGTGCAGGGGAATAATCCAAAAGGTTTTAATTAGGGAAAGCAGCAATAAATGAAAGAATATGAGCTCGGATGAGAACACTTGAACACAAAAATAACTGGGAAAGATGAGACACGTTTATGCTTGGAGGGCAGATCTCCATCCAGGCAGCGCAGACAGGAGCATGCTCTGCCCTGGCCAGCAGCCCCAGAAGGAGGCACGCCACATTCCCAGTGCCAGGTGCCCCCCTCCCCCAGATCCAAGGGGCTCTCCAGGAGCCGCAGCCTGGGCGCTGCGGGGTGCATTAATGCGGGGCACATCCCTGACCCCGCGTGCGGAGCCAGGAGCACCCCCCTTCCCTCAGCTGGTGACTCCCCCAGCGTCCCAGACAGCTGCACGCCTGGCTGGGGTGTCCCGAGACGCCTCGTCCTGCCCGGGTTCCTTGGGCCTGCCGGCTCCAGAGGGGGTCCCCACAAAGGCAGGATGCGGCTGGGCGCAGGGGGGCTGGGATGGGCAGCGCCGTCCTGCCCGGCCGCTCCTTGACACCCAAGTCACGCTCCTGCAACAACAGCTCCTCTGTGCCTGTTTGAACTGTCCCTCCCAATTAGCAGCAATAAGTGACTCTGTAAAGATGAGCAAACACAGAGCATTCATTAGCCCCGGCAGCCCCCTCCCTCGCCCCCCGGCAGCCCCAGGAGATCCCCAGGGCCCCGCTCCCCAGGATGCCGAGCGCATCTCTCCCGGCCGCAGCCAGCGCCGGCAAAAGGCAAATTAATGACAAGTCACTCGAAGAGTTTGCCTGAAATTATTTTATTCTGCCCAAGAATTGATTGCTCCCGGCCTGGAAATATGTCCAAATCAATACGCTAAAGCTCAGGGCAAAAAAGACATGCCCTAGCCCCATTTATTTAATGCACTTTTTTGAGGAATGGCACATAATTTACCAGGTAGGAATTGCTAAGCCTTTCCAGAGCGAGGAGTAATGACAAGCCATGGGAAAGCGGTGCCTCCATCCACCTTCCAGGCGAGCTGTGGGTTCCTGCACTCATCGGTGACAAACTTGGCAGTGGCCAAGACCCCCCAAAGTACCAGGATTTGCCTCTGGCCATCCTTGCCAAGCAGACAGATACAGAGATGAAGCATGGGGTTCAACCAAGGAAACAATTTCAAACCTCCCCTTTAGATGAATCTTAAAACAAGACCAAAAGCCCTCCCAAAAGGATGATGACTACCACCCAGGTGGCATCCCCTGTTTGCTCATATTTCTGCATGCTGGTCCATTTCCTACAGGTAACGTGGCCTGCAGACAAATACTCACTCCAGGCTACTAAAGCACAAAATAAATATCCAAAACCCGCCCAGAAACCGCCTCATGTGCTGGTTTTAGCTGCAAAGCCTAGGAAAATGAACAACCCTGCAACTGCTGAACATGCAGGTGGGGCAGGCATCCCACACACGCTCAAGGTAAGTCCCACCAGGCACTCAAAACGTGTGTTTTCCTTTTCAGGAAAGCAGGAGCACATCCAAGAACTGGAGTGACGGGAAATGCCTGCCCAGAGAGCGCCTGGGCCCCACGACAGCTGAAACCAGGCTGAAAGAGACATTGCTTCAGGGGTGAGCTGAAAGTGATGCTGAATGTACACAACAAACACTGAAATTGTTTGAGCAACATTTGTGGCTTGGCCTCAGCATCGGCAGAAAAATACCTGCATTACCCAAAGTACCTGGATTCAGCTCCCTGAAGTAAATGGCATGAGGGACACTGTGCAAGACAAGGACGTGTCACATTATCGGGGAACGAGACCCCGGTCGGAGGAAATATCAGCACCACGTGCTGCTTTCCAGGCGCACCTCGCGGATGACACACGCCTGCCACGTGCCCCATTTGCGAATCCTCTGCATGCTCCACAGGGTCCTGGATTTTCCAGGGCATTAAACCCTATCCCCCCTCAAAAAGCTTCATGGCAGCTGTCATCCTGCTTGCAGGGGGTGGACGGGTGGGCTCCTCGCTGGAGACCATCAGTGTCACTCCCGAGCCGCTGGTGGGTGAAGGACAAGGTGGCCCTGCCAGCCCCGGGAGCTGCCAGCCCATGCTGGGGGGTGTCACTGCTCCCCGAGAGGAGCTGTGGGAGCAGCACCTGTCCCTGAGGTGCAGGGGTACAGCAGCACACCTGTATGGACTCTCTTGTGGCTTCCCATGGAAGACTCCAGGCAAGGACAGTTCTGATTGCGTTAAAACGGGGGAACTCAAACCTTTCTACTTGCCACAATCCCTTCAAGAGAACATCTTTATGTGAAACAGAGATGTAAAGCAGCAAAACTGCAAAAATGAAAAGCCAGGGTTTGCTGGCTACACCTTGGGCAAATCCCTTCCCACCTGGGCTGCTCCACACAGCTCTGAGGGCATCGTGTCCCGAAGCCTGGGCAGCCTTGGGCTGGAAGAGAATTACCACTGGTCTCATCTCCCAGATGAGAGATGCCAGGGCAGGGGAGGGAGCCCGAGAGCAAAACACAACAGGGCTGGAAGCAAGCCTTGCTCCTGCGGGTCTGGCGTGGGAAAGCAGCAGGTTTCCACGCAGAGAGGCCGTCCACACTCTGCGTGTCCAGCCCTGGACAAGGGCTCCCGGCCAGGCGGCTGCAGCCCAGCCCACACCCTCCTTCAGCTGCACTGGGCTCTGCTTATGGCGGATGTTTCTAGAATGGAACGCTGCTTCTCTCGAGTTCAGAATGGGAACACCCATGAAAAGCAGTCATTCATGATAAACTTGTGAGTGCTGGGTAGGAAAAAGAAACCCACCCAGCCCAGGAAACAACATCGCCTTTATTTTTCGGCGCTGCCGCCCGAGCCCGCAGGACCCGCCGTGGGTGAGGCAGCGAGGGCTGGGGGGCTCAGCACAGCCCCCTGCAGCCCCTGCCCTGCACAGCTCCCCAGGCACAGTCTCACGGAGCATGGAGGGACCAGCAGCAGCCAGGGACACACGGCGGGGCCCCCATGCCTTCACTCACCTCCCTTACATCCTAACAGGCACAAATCCCCACATGTGGCAGCAGTGTAAACGAGTTTTATTACTCAATAAAATATTTGAAGCAAAATAAATGGTTTTGTCAAACACTATATCTCCTCAAATAATAATGCACCGGCTTACAAAGAAAAACAACCGACATTCATATTCTACGGCAAAGGTTTATTTCCCCTCCCGGAGGAGAGGGGAACAGGCATTTCAATTCGGAATTCAGATACTGTATGGGAATACAGTAACTATAGTTCTCGGAGGGTTTGTGCAAATGCCAGCAAAACAAACCCCAAATCAAATTTATTAGCTGGTGGAGATCTCTAACAATCTTACACAGTGACTGATGAAGCCATCGGGGAATTCCTTTCAACATTAAGTGATTTAAAGCCCCTACAGAAACTTCATTGTCTGTTCCAAGACAGAAAGAGTTCCACGGTATCCAGTACTGCTCCAACAGCAGCACTGGGCTGTGTGTTATTGCCAGTGTGTGTTTCTTTTCACCTGGAAAGCTTACCAGGAATTCTAACATCCCTAGTCCTGCAGAGAACTATAAAAGGAGGAAGTGCAAATTAATTAAGAACCACAGGCTGTGCTTTAAAGGGACTGTCTGTATTTTGATGGCAAGGTTGAGATGCTCACTCTGCCTTGGGTGTGCTTCCACTGCCCCACACGGATCAGCCGCTGCACCCCCCCAATCTGCTCGGCACGGGGCAGGTTCGGACACAGCCCACTCCCACCAAAAGCCCCGGGTGCCACACTGGGGCTGGGCTGGGCTGTGGCAGTGCCAAGCTGCTCTCCTGGCAAAGCAACAGCGACGGCAGCCCGGATCCTGCTCTGGGATGGGAGATGGCCTTCCTCGGGATGCTCGGGGCAGGAAGGGGAAGGCACAGCCCGTGCCCCGGAGCATCCACGTCGCCCAGCCCAGCCCAGCTCCCTCGGAACCATTTGAAAAAGCAAACCCAGAGACGCACAACCCTAATTGCCAGGTTTTTATCATGCACGCTGGGTCATTTGCATTTCAGCTGCTAAAATATCAGGGGGATGTTATTTAATCAATCATCACAGCTTACAAAGTCCTAAGTGAGAGAAGAGTTTTTGATTGTCTCTGCTTGTATCTAAACATCTCACAAACCAGCCAGCCAGTTCTTCATTTCAATTAGGGCAATGCTGATCGTTAGCTAACTAATAAGGACCAATTTTCTGTCACAACTATTTCCTAATTAAATTCAAAACAGAGATTTCTAACCCAGATGGTCAGTGATGCTACAGATTTGTTTAAATTTGGTATCACAGTAACAAACTACTAATTAGGGTTTGTAAATACACCAATTCCCTTATGACTTAGTTGTTAGTAATGCATACAACCGGTTTATTAAAGCACTAATTGTGTCTGGCTTTACTTGGGCCTAACACATAATCCACTTATCACATACTGGTACCAACTCATTTTGAAGGGATTATGAATGAAATCATAAATGAGGTCTCGCATCCAGTTCCCAGTATGGTTAATAAAGGTTTGGTGTCATATTTAGATGATTTTCTGCCTCTGATGGAGAGCGGCCCCACAGTGACGCTGGGGCTCCATTCTCCCAGGGGTGTTTAAAGAAAGTTCTGGATGCCACTCCCCTGCCCAAAAAGGGGCTTCCACCCCAGCTCTGCTGGCCAGCAAATCATCCTGGCAGCCAAGCTCCTCAAAAGGAGTCCCAGCCTTTCCCAGAGAAAGCACTGAATTGTTTATTTCCCACTGGACTCAGCTCAGCCCCTCCACGGGGCCGGGTCTGGCACAGGGGGCTCACAAGACCCTCAGCGCTTTGCCTGGAGACCCTCACAAGCCCTGACCACCTTCTTGTAGAGGGATGGACAAGTCCTCCCAGTGCCACCAAACCTGGATTCCCTCTCTCCCTTGCAGAAGGACAGCCCTCCCCAGAAGACCCTGTTTTTTGTGGAAACCTTTGTTCTGAGGAGCCCAACCCAGTGATACCCCGTGGGCTCAACACCCCTCGGCTTCATCGAGTGCACATAAGTAGGAAATAAATGATAGATAACTGTGAATTGCAAGGTTATGTAAACATGGAGGGGGTTTCAGAAGAATCCTATTAAACCACAAAAGAAAAGCATGGATGGTTTATCACATCACTAAGACCCAAGAATGCATTAATAAATAGAAGAATAGATAACGAACCGCAGAGTACAAGGCTAAACTATCCGCTATTGTGAGGATCCTGTGACAGTAGAAACAATGAAGGGGAAGAAAAAGCTTTGTGGGTCTGTCACCAGAACCTTGTAGGGTATCTTTTATAGCCTATTTTTAATGAATTCACAGCACCTATCTGTTATTCTCTGCCCAAATCCCCCATTTTCCTCCCTCTTGAATGCAAATTCCCATGCTGCACTCTGCCTTCACCATGACGTCCCCCGTTACACTCGGGGTTTCTGGGCATTTCAATGGCCTTTCACCCACAGCAAGAGCAGGTTTCTGCTTTCATATTTCCAAAGGGTTTCCAGGATGGTAACAAAAGTGGGGTTTAATGCAAAGCAGGAGTACCTCTGAGCCCTGTTGCATCCTTTGCTTCTCCTGTGACGGGACGGTGAATGCCCAGACAGGTCTAATTCACCCCACAGTGACGATGCCCAGACGTGCCTGCAAGATAAAAAAACACATGAAAGCTGCTGCTCCTCTTGCTGTCTTCCAGCCCTCTGCAAATAACACTGAGAATTGTTGGAGGGGACTTAATATTAATCCAAGAGATAGTACCCTCTTTGTAGACACTACTGAGACTCACTAACACTTTATTTTCATTGTACTGAGGGGGTTTTATCATTAAATAGGGACCCAGGATACCTTTACTGTAGATTACTTTTATTTTTACTGCAGCATCGTTAGGTACAGAGCACTAAGGAGATGGAGGTGACCAGGACATGCTCAGCTGCAGTAAAACCCCTGGGTCCTGCCTCCACTGGAATCCAAAATTCCGATCGATTTCCACGTAAACAACCCCAAAGACTGTTTGCTGCTGTGCTGGCAGCTCGGTGTGCTCACAGCTGGACTGACATCTTGCAGGAGCACAGGCTCAACAAGGCTGTTGGAGGCAGAAGAGGGTCTGTGTTTAAGACAGGAGAACTGGGCACAGCAAGATGAACACACAAAGATTCCAAGTTCTTCGGCTGGCAAAGCTCACCCGAAGCCATGTCCCTCAATGAGCCTGCACTGGGCCCAGTTTGAGGATCACACTGGGAACTACTTTGGACTCCTTACTCGTCACCTTTCAAGAGGATGCTGCAGGCAGCAGGGACAAGCCAGACAGCTGTTGTATTGTTCCTCACACTCGAAAAAGAGAATTAAAGAGACCTGACTGAACCCCAAGTAGCAGCCAGGGATCTGGATTTGACTTTTTTTGGACTGTCCACACTGGAGCTCCCAGCAGCTTTTGGTGCCTGTCTCACCACATGTACCACTGCGTACTGACAGGGTGTCCTGCAGGACAGCCACTCCAGAGGGTCCCTGTCCCCAAGGACAGGACAGGGGGACACCTCGCCTCTTCTTCCCGGGTGCCAGAGGGGAGACAGAGGCTGGGAGGGGGGCTGCCTTCCCTTCCCTCAGCCTGGAGCCTTTCTCCTGACCATGGAGGAGCAGGGAGCAGGCGGCTGCTCTCCCGGGAACGCACTTCAGGCGGGTGAGGAGAACAGCCGAGTGCTCAACAGGCTCTGGAAATAAGTGGAAGTCAAATAAGTTTGCCACTCTTTGTCCCCCTTTCAATATCTAGCTTTGATCAAAATCCTTGGATACTCAAGTGGTTGTTGACTTAATGTAGTAATGAGACATAGCCTTAAGTGAGGCCATTTCCGTGCCCATTCAGCCTCTCCAAGAGCCAAGGATGCAGGAGGAAAAGCCTCTCGTGGTCTCTGGGAGCCACAGCAGAGCCTGGAGCAGAGGCCTGGCTCCAACGCTCAGGAGGTGCAGCAGGAGGGTCTGGTGGCCACAGCTACACAAGGCACACTTAGCATCCTTCTTATGCAATAGAGCCTATCTAGGGCAGTGCTGGGTGACACCAAGAAATCAACTAAAAACACTCCCTCTGAGATCTCCGCCACGTGCTTGTCCCGGAGCCCTTGCAGGGATGGCCTGGGAGGAACCTGGGACAATGCCACAGCTTTGTCCCGGGCAGGTGACAGGGGACACGTGCTCCGAGCCAGGGGAGCGGTGCCTGGCCAGCAGCACAGCCCTTCCATGACTCTGTGGGCAGGCTGTGGACCTGGGCAAGGCAGGAGGGAGGGAAGGGTCCAGGAGCCTGGATAAAAACAGCGAGCCCTGAGAAAAGTAAAAATTCTCCAAGTGACGGGGAGCAGCTCAGCCAATTAGGATTTTAATTCCTCTCGTTATGCACAGTCAGTCAATAAATTCTGCACCAAGCAGCTGCTCTAATTCTTAAGCCCATTAAGCCCTACATGTGATAGGCGGGCGGGAGGGGCTGCCGGGGGGCACAGACGGCGCTCCTCGAGATATGAAACATTTCCTCTTGTGCATCTGGGTCACCCCACCCAGCCCACTCCGAACGGGGATTTTATGAGGGCGGCCAATAAGAATTTATATAAATATCCTGCCAGAGACACACACCCCACAGATGGAGAGAATAAAGAGGGGACTGGATGAGATGTGCAGAAGGATTGTTGGTGCTGTGACAGAGCAGGAGAGCAGAGCCAGAGGGGAGAGTCTGGGATGGAACAACAGGATTTTGGTGTCCAAAGTGGAGGGAGAGCATCCCAAAGAGCTGGACAGACAGCCAAGACTGAAGAAAAGCAGGATGGGAGATGCAGGGAGGAAGAAAACCCACGGAGCAGTACGGCAAGCCCAGAGAGGGCTGGCTCTGACACAGGAGGGGACCAGGAGCTACAACAGCAATTCCTGGAGAGAAGGGGCAGATGGTTGTAGCAGAGCTATCCCACAGACTACAGAGATGAAAGGCAGCAGAGAAAAGGGAATATACTGGGAGTGGAAAAGCATTTGGCAGCCAAAAGGGTTTTGCTTGTTAATTGGCAACCAGCTAACACGTTAATTACAAAGTTACTGCATGGTCAAGAAAGACACTGGCAGCAGAGCCATTTGCATTCCTCCAGGGACGAACTCCGTGCTGAACAGACCCTGGTCCAGAAATGCTGCCTCTGCCCGCTGCCATCCAGCACCCCAAGAGCCCCAAGCCTTGGGAGCCATGGTGAAACACAGACAGGACAGCAGCCACATCCACACCAACCCCACAGGCAGCCTGAGCTGACACTTCCCCTCTGCCATGCCCCAGACTAAGCCACGGCCGTCAAAAGCCTTCCCCAAGCCTCAGCTTTAGTGAAATGGGGTTCCCATGCTAGCCTGCCACCCCTCACACCCTCCTGGGTACAGAACCCTGACCACAGGCACTCAGGCAAGCCCAGCTTCCGGCAGGGCTTCAACCAACAACATCAGATTGTTACACAGCAAGAAACATGCCTGCCAAACCATTTGTTGACTACTCATGACCCTTGGGGGCATCTCCATGCTCGGCACTTGTTGACAGGAACGGGGACCTAAACATTTTCAGAGTTTGGACCTGCTTTCTGCTGTTAAAAATCATCCCAGCTTTAGTTGAGCCCTTATTAATCTCAGGTTACTGTGAAAGATTAATTGCAGGACATGTGCACCCAGACAAAATTTATTCTTTTTCATCCCTTAGATACAAATATGAAAATAAGATACCCTCTGCAAACTGCATTCCCACTGCACAGCAGGGAAACATGGGGCATCTCTCCCTGTCAGCTCCACAGGGCACTGGAGGAGTGAGCGGTGACGAGCCCTTAAGCTTTGGTCAAGGCAAGGGCCATAAATGAAAGTTTGCTCAGTTCTGTGAACACACCGGCTGCAAAGGGGTTGTTCCTATAATCCCATCCAGCCTCAAAATGTAATTTCCTCACTTGGAAGGCTGGCTGGAGCTGCTATTCATGTCTCAGCCCCAGCCAAAGCCCAATCTCTCTCCAAAGGCTGTTTCTAGACTGGGAGCCAAACACGGGTTTTATTGTCGGGAATCAAATGGAGCCATCGGCGCGTGCTGGAAGTTGTGGCACTCAAAGCTTCCCAGCAGTGCTGTGCTATCTCCCGCCCGGCACACGGCTCCCGAGGGGCAGGAACACCGTGCTGGCTGGGATCACAGTGCCAGGCTGGGGGCTGGGAGGTCAGGCCAGCCCCGGAGAAGCCCCCAGACCTCCCCGCTGCATGGCAGATCAAGCACAGCCCTCTCCGCTCCCCAAACCTGCCGGCGGCCGAGGGGAGACTCGGCAGAGCTCCAGACATCTGCTGGACAACCACTGCCAGCAGCACCCACCATTGATCTCAAATGAAAGAACATTTCACTTTTCCCTCGACTTCCCAGCAGCTGGAAAGTCGGGTGCGCTTTGGTCTTGGTTCAAAAACTACTTCTTGCAGCAGACTCCCTAAAGCCCTTGAGTTTTAGGAAGGCTGAAAAACCCTTTTTTTTCACTGCTTAGGATCGAGACTCTGCAGTGGACCCAATCTTCTGCTTTGCTTTCCCCCCAGAGGCACCACAGAAAGCTACTGGCAAGGCAGGAGCAGGGGTGGACCCACATCCCAGCAAACCAGCAGTTTAGTGTAGAGGCAGCAAAACACCCCGCTGAGGGTGCTCACAGGGACATGTAAATTAGCACCAGGGCTGCTGCCTGGGGAAAGCAGAATTTCTCCACCACCGTGGAAGCATTAAGTCAGTATCAGCAGCCGCTCCCCAACCCAGCCAAAGGGAGCAGCTGCCCAGGCAGCTCCATGTTCCAGGGATGCCACCACAGTCAGGGTGAGCCCCAGCTTCTTCCCCTGGTACCTGCTCCACACGGGCAGATCTCTGCACATTCCCTGCAACTGCTGCGAACAGCACACACTTGGTAATGATGACACAGATCAGTGGTTGCTTCCAGTAAATTAATTAGAAATGGCATCACAGTAATGTGATTAGTTTCCATCCCTCCACCTCGTAGATTGAGACAGATTTTGTTCCCAGCTAGTGTTTCAAACACCACTAGAAGCCCACTCGAGCAAGCCCATCCAGAAGGGGGGACCTGCAGTGCTGGGCACATGCTCAGGGCTCAGAGAAAGTGGTTTAAAAACCTTTGCAGCTTGTCAAGGCCAGTTTGTTCAATGTAATTAATCTGTCATTTTAAGAGCATTGTGTATTTCCTCCACAAGTCAGCTGCTGCTCCTGCAGAGACATCTCTGTGCTGCTGGCCCCAAGAACACGGGGCTCAGGGATCAGCCTTTCCCCTCCCACACCATGGCATCTGCTGGAAATTCATGATTATATGGACTGACTTCTCTCCCTCACCTTCTGGGGTTTGAGCTCCGTTTCCTCTCAGCTGTGAGCACCAGGAATTAAGTGCAGGTTTGAATTCCAGACAAAGATCACCGCACACTCCAAACCCAAGGCACACACCTCGAAGGCCTGTGGCTGCAGTGACAGGAGCCCGTATTCCAGGTCTGGAACTGCAGGAACCGCAACCCTCCCCACGCCACTTGTGGCAGGGACACAGATGCGAGCACAGAAATCCCTCTATCACTTCCGATCCCCCAAGTTACTGGTTTAGCAGGAAATGGGGTTCCTGGCGGTCATTAGCACTAATTACCCTGCAATGCCCCATCCCTGAGGAGTGACAGCCCTGAGATGCTGTGACACTCCCAGCGATGCACTGACTGTACCTGCCTGTCAATTGCCCGGCTGCAGCAGAGACAATTTTAACTGACTGGAACCAAAACTCCCTTTGGAGGTTCCCAGGGAACAGGCAGCAAACCCTGCCGAGGACAGTGCGCTCCCAGGACCATCCCCAGGCGGTGCTACATCCCTGGCTAAGATAAACCAAATGGAGATCAGAAGGAACAATAGTCTGTAATCAAGGATATCTGCATAACAGTTTTCCTGAAGGATGTTTGTGTGCAGGTGAGCCAGGAGTAAAGCATTGTTTCATCAAATGGTAATTTCCTTGTATCTCAGAGAATGAATCCCATTCAGTGCCGGAGTATAATTCAATTAAAGGGGAAAATCCTACACGAGGGAACGAAATCTGTTGGTTTGACTGGGATGCTGCAAACCACAGCAAGCAAGAAAATGGCATTTGGTCCTGACATTATGATTTATTTCCTACTCAGTATCTTGTAATTCCTACAAGATAAGTCAAGACGAGAAATTATCATGAGTACTGGGGGTTGTGCCTGATCCTCTTTACTCTCCCTTCCCAACTGCAGGACTGTGTGTTTCAGCCTTATCTTTGAAGAGGCCAGTAAAAGAAGTGGTAATATTTTCACGGAGGCAAAGCAACTCTTGCTCCGCACCCAAGGCGAGCTCTGGCAGTGTAATCCCACTCCGTGGATGGTGCTGGGGAGAAGCCCTGCACAGTATTCCCAGCAACACTCAGCTTCTTTCAGAGAGATTTTTGAGTTAATTGCCCCTCCTCTCCCAATTTGCTTTAAGAATCTTAAAATCTCCCTCTTCTCACCACCAGGGAACATCTTTTCCTCTCCAGGCCCTTACTCACATTCCAAATTCCCAAGCACAGGTAAAGAGATATTCATCCTAGCCTGTAAGCAGGCAAGGAAAGCTGAATAAAGCATCTGTAGCACTGCTGGATGGCATTACAACTCTCTGCAATTGGATCAGAAAGCTGTCAGGCCAAAAATAAGTGTTATTTGAATTCATAATTTATTTCATGCAGTTTACCCCTTTACCGCTGCTCCCCACAACATCTCTGTCATCAAAATGTCTCCCCTGCAAGTAAGTCTCTCCTCATTGCCTCAGACTTTCTGGAAGGGTGGTGTGTCCATACAACCTTCACCCCTTGGTGAAGGCTGTTTTCTCCTAAGTGCACTGACAAATTTATTAATGATGCTTCCAGCTGCGCCAGGGGTGGACAGACCGGCTGGGGATGCTGCAGCAGAGGACAAGCCACCCCAGCAGAGGACAAGCCACCCCAGCAGAGGACAAGCCATCCCAATGCAAACAGGAGGAAAGGCTGTTTGAGAATTACCTCATGCTTCACACTTCAGCTGTTACATGCCCGTGGCTGTGTGAAGCACTGCCAGGAGGTCGGGCAGTGAACTCCAGACACGGGAGACATGGCCGCTCTGAGCCACTTCAAGTTTTACTCCTGAAACGAAAGTTAATCTGAATTTGAGAACAAAAGCATTGCTGTTTGTCCTTGCACGCCGAGGATTACGAGTATTGAAAGGGTTCCCTATTATCGGCTTGTCACTGTCTCTGCTCTAATCTCCTGCTCTCCTCTGCTCCCTGCCTCCCTCCCGCCGGCTCCCACCGCCCCGGGATGCTGGGCCGGGACAGCGGGATGCTCCGGGCAAGCCCTGCTGGGCAGCTGGCGGTCCGTGCAGCTCCCTGACAAGATCATCACCTCCTGCCAGAGGACCAACACCCACCAAAAATAATTCAAGTATCCAGACCCTTTTACTAACCAGTTTGTGACACACACGGCCTCCACAGCCCCAGCAGATGCAAGTGCTGCAGCTCAGAAGCGTTATATCCCCAAACACCTTTCCAGAACTCAGGCTCCCCTTTCCACAGGACTTGTTAAATTCATGCCCGCAGAGCAAGGCAAAACCCATGAGCAGCCGTTTTTAAGACACGCTGAGTGTTGCGGGAGCTGGGGCACCGATGTCACACACACCAACAGCTGGTGACAGCCCCGCGCTGTCACATTAGTCAGCGCTGCAGCAGACGAGCATTATTTGCCCATCAGCCCTGAAAGCCATCGCCATGACCTGGGAAAGAGACAGGAGACATGGAACACACGGCTTGGAGGGAGTCACGTCGAGCATCGTTATCGGAGTGAAAAACAGCTCATTTCTGAAGCCTTCAGCAGAGGAATTCAGTGTTATCTCCTGGCTGGCACAAGGAAATCTTAGTGCAGCCATTATCTGAGAGCAAACTGATGCTGTAGTTTGCAAAATTAATAGTATTTAGCCCCCTAGTTTCCGTAGTAACCAGCCCGGCATCCCTCCCTGCCTGCCCGCGACAAGGTCTCAGAAGCATTTCTCATAGTACTTATCCATTTTCTTGCTCTCACCTCGCTCTCACCTTTACTTTCAGCGCAGAACGCAACACAATCCACCGCCACTAAAGACTAGGCTGAGAGTCAGATTAAAATTATCCCTGTTTGCCCTGACCTCTTTTCTCTGCAGGTGAGAGTGTCCCCATTCAGCAGCTAAATGAAGCAGAAATGATGGAGTGTTTGTTTTCCCTGACTTTTCCTCAGCTTGCCAGTAAATTTACAGCCACGAATATGAAGTGTTAATTTAATGTTCCCACTGAGCATCTCATTGTCAACAAAGGCTTCAAACCCTACGAGAGGAAAAGGTTAGCTCATGCAGAAAATGACCCTTATGGCTTGATTGTCTTCTGGTCCAGACTCGCGGCGAGCAGAAAGCGAAGGGCTTTGACTCCCAGCTTAATGCATTTGATGGCGATAAATGGGAGCTCTCTACCTCAGTGCAGGCAGAGAATCACCTGTAATGCTCACTTGTTTGTCCGTGCAATCTCCGCAGCCCAAACGGGAAGCGGCCTCGTCGCATTCCCCCAACTAATTTGACAGCACCGAAAAGTTAAACCCTTCATTATCCCCAACTCCAGCGGAAGGGCCTTGCTGGCTGGAGATTACAACAGGACATTAGTGGTGGCATGAACCATGAAATTGCTTTCTTCACCTGGTGCTTCAAAACTTTAAGGCCTCGGCTCTGGTGGAGCACAAAGAAAAAAAAAAGTTCTCCCAGGGAGAAGTCACGGAAGGAAGAAAAAAAAATATTAAGGTTTAAATAATCAAAAGCCTCTTTGGGCTTTTTTTTGTGGCAGAATTATACATGCAGAAGGCTTCACTCCCAGCACATTTCGTTACTTTATCTGGCAAAAGGAGCTTATTACTTGCTGTAAGTAACATTTACAGAACTAATTTACAGACCAACCGGAGCATGAGAGAGAGCCACCGTATGCTTTGTACTAAACTTACCCTGCTTGAGATCTGTAGGAGAAAAAAGAAGCCCTAATGGTGCTGTGGAACAGGATACAACAATTCAAAAGAGACTCAAATACCAGATTTTTTTTCCTGACAGCTAAAACTAAGCCTGGAAGTAAGACGGAGATTACAACACATGCTCACACACACAGGGGGGAACTATTCAGTGAAAAATCAAGTTAGTTCAGCAACATTTTTGTACCCTCACAAACCCCACTAATTAAATAGGCAATTTCACGGCCTGCATTCATTCTGAGCGTGACCACACTGGTGTTTTACAAAACAATAAATAAGAACTATTCAAATGTATCAAAGCTGTGACCGGTCACGTTAAATTAACTGGTCATTTACCGGCCGTGCATGGACGTGGGGGCTCCATGTGCCAGGCTTTGATGCACAGTGACATGGACAAAGCACTGCAGCTGCCTGAGCCAGAACTGCCTGGAAGCAGCAGGAGTGAGGGCAACAAAACCTGCTGCTTTTCATTGTCCCTGGGCATGGGACATGGCACTCCCACCCAGTCACAAACAATCCCCCTCCCTAGACAGAGTACATGTATTATATGTAAAAATAAACCCTCCTAACCTCAAGTGTGGGCCTGCACCAGAACCTAATCCTGTTACAGGATCTCTGTGCAAAACTGAGACCCAAACGGGATGGCACAGCAGAACCAGCCAAGTGGGATCCAGGCAAAGTCTCCAGATCCAAACCAAGAGGCTCGAAAACCCAGGTGATGCTCTGCCACGTGTTGCTGAGATTCAGTTCCTTTTTTAAAAGCCTGCTTTGCAGCATCTGTGCTTCTAAAACTGAGCAAAACCCTCTGTTAGCAGCCAAAACATATAAAAATAAGCATCCCAACCCCAGCCAGAAACTATTGACTTAAAACCCACAAAAATGCTTTTCTAGGAGCACGGGCCCATTCTGAAAACCCTGTGTCCATGCAGGATTCATTCGGGTGAACCCCTCTGGACTCCCACAGCCTACCTGGAATCAAATATATATGTAGAAGAAAATGTCACCAACTGTCCAAGCAGTTTCCACCCCTCCTCTCACTGCTTCCCAAGGCAGACAGGGATTTCAGAGGTCAGCGCTGAAGCACTGGCACTTCATCAAGGACCTAAATTACACAAATGAGTCTCTAACTCATCCGACTGCGAAGCAGCCCCTCGCATCCCACACGGACCCCTGAAACCACAGGCCCCAGCAAAGCCAGGGAACAGGTGAAGCTGATGGGGCTCACAGGGACACAAAACCAACACCCACAAATAACAGCGGGAATTGAATTCCAAAAGCGCCTTCTAACTGCATTTCCTTCGGTAACAAGCCGACAGAGGACTCGGCATATCAATGCGCCCCTGTGTTCCTGCAAGGAGCAGGCGTGTTTGAAGGGAGACAGTTGCTTTTAGGCCCGAATGTTTTATTCAGCGTGTGCCGAGCCGTGCTCAGCCACGGCGGGCGGGAGCTGCCGAGCTGCTCCCAGACCACCCTGCCTTGGGGAGCCATTTGCCGCTCACATTGTCAGTTAACAGGAGTCATTTTGAAAGCAGCAATTCAGTCTCTACAGTCCTTTCGTAACACCATTTTCAGCCTGCAATTTGGATGATAGGAAAATTACAACCCTGCTGCACTATATTATGTGATATAAATGTTATTGCAATTAAGCCGATGAGGAGAAATCCCAGAAAACAAAGATGTTCCATTCGTGCTTTCTCCTTGTTCTTTCCCCAGAACTTGAGCAGTTATGGAAGGGCAGCACAGAGGGAGAAGTGTTTCCATTAGCTGGAGGTGCCAGAAGACCACAGGAGCATGGGAGCAGCACAAACCCACAGTGACATGCCGGGATCTCACCCAGCTTCCTAACAAGTGATTTCCTTGGGCACACACGAGGGAGAAACTGGCCTGGCCTGAATAACGAGGTATAGCCAAAAGCAGTCCAGGTATCCATGCATCCTTCTGGCAATGGAACAGGACATGCTAGGACACCTCAGAGGGGATTTCCAATGCACTGCACTAGAGACCTTCACTCCTCACATCCTCAGCATCCACACACAGTCTCCTTCTTCCAGCTCGAGCTCCAGATGCCTCTGGACTTTGTGCCCTGGAGAGTTTTGACGGACCTGTAAGGCACAAGCCCAGGCAGCGTGGCAACACCTCCCCGTCCAGAGCAGGAAAATGCTGTGTGTTATGGAACACATGTCCCGTGGGTGGATCCAGCCCCTGGTCCCAGTGTCACCTTCGGGCAGCGCTGCTGGTTTGGGCACAGAGCCCGTTCTGTGACACCAGGCCAGCTCTGCCAATACCCAGCACCTTCTCTCCAATGACCTCAGCCAGGCGCTGAGCAAATGTTTAGTTACAGGAGCACCAGCCATAGTTTTCAATTTCACTGTTTCTGAAGAGGAAAAAAATAAAGCAAAAAAAGAGTCCTAGCACTCATCATTTACTCCAAGGTGCTGTAACCGGGTGGAAACTTGTCTTTTATGTGCTGAACTGTGTCCATGAAAACACATTATCTTTAAGTGGGCACTGGAGGAACCACACTCAACATTGACTTCTTCATGCCATCGCTAAGACTGGATGCCTCAATCATTTGAAGATTTAAGTGGAGATTAGCAGAGACCTCACCTGCCTCTTTCTCTGCCAATTCAGCATGTTTTGGCTGTGCTCTGCAGCAGCAAAGCTCCTGAAAGACAAATCCGTGAGGAAGCTCTGAAGTCTGCAGAAAAAGGTCCCTGTCCCAGCCCCCATCCCAGACAAAATCAGAGCCCAGAGAGGCACGTGGAGATCCTGGGGCAGAGCCCTATTGCTCAGGTGGCTTCCAAAGGGCATCCAGGTCTTTCCCACTTGGCTGCAGACGCCAAGCCTGGCCAACACCTGAGCAGAAATCCTGTTTCCTCAGCAGTCAAGAAGATTAAACACTTTTAAGGAATATCCGGAGCAACTCTGCCACACAAGAGGCCTGAGAAGCAAGACTGTTACTTCTTCATTTCGTTCTTTTTTCTGGGCTCACAGGCCTGGACACCGAAGAACTACAGAGAGGCTGCAAACGGTGTGTGGCTTCTTTGGACATCCTTTTGAACATCCGAAAGGCAGGCAGCTGTGGAAAGCACAGATCATTTTGGGTGGAAGGTCCCCTCAACTCCAGTCCTTCAGGAGATGGGAGAGAGCCCCTTGCTGCCAGGGAAGCCTGGGTGCTTCCCAGGGCTCCATCCCAGCGCAGGGCACAGGGCTGGATGCCCCCCAGCCCTGCAGCAGCCCCTTCCCTCCTGCCCTGTGCCCCGGCAGCGCGGGCGAGTGGCAGCCACACATCCCTAATGGCTCCCTCCGATGTGCCGCCACGTCCGGCTGATTAGCTGTGGGTGATCTGAAATGTCAAACCATTATCTGTGACAAGCACGGCCGCGCTCGCCGTCGCCTCCAAATGCCTTTCTAATAATGGAACTGGTGGTAAGTGGGAAAGGTGATGCTTAAAACACAAAGCGGAAATAAGTCTGAATTGCTGAGACAAACCAGCAAACCCCTTTGTTCCAGCCCGCCTTTCCGAGGTGGGTCCTGCCCCGGCTCTCCGAGGCATCGTGTCCTCACAAGGCGATTTGCAATGTCCTAATTAAGAGGGCAGAACCATCAGAGACATTAAAAGCCTCCTGCTAGAGCATCCTCCTGTCACACCCCTAACACACAGGTGCCTGCATGCCCGTCCATAACCTCCGCTCTGTGAGTGCTCCCATCCCCATCCAGGGGTGGGAATGTCCGGGTGGAAAATCCCACTGAGGGCAAGGGGGATGGAGCTCCTCCCGGCATCTGCAGCCCACACAGCACCAGAAGAAATGTCCCCCTGGCTCCGGGCAGGACAGGAGCAATCAGCTCTTCCTCGCACGCATTTGCTCCCAGAACACGGCTCCCGGCCACGATGGACACGTGTCCTCTCACCCCTGCACTCTGGAGTGGGCTGTGTGGAAATACTCCCAGCCAAAACCGGACCCAAACGACACAGTAGAATTTAGCTGCTGTCATGCTTGACACTTCTTACGATTTCTTGGAAAAACATTAATTTGAGACATTTCTATACTCCATGCCAGTGCCACAGCAGGGAATAATCACCCCATTTCAAGCTCAGAGCAAGGCTCAGATACAGGGAAAAATTAAACAAGGATAAGAGCAAGAAACTGTTAACAGTCAAAAATATTTTACTGCAGGTTCAACAACAAAGTCTGGAGAAGATAAGTCTGTGTGTGTACTAACATTATATAAAAAAGTGATTATTCAGCCCTGGGAACAGAGCTATTGATTCCAGTAACAAAGGGCACTATATACACTGCAGTGGGTTTGCTCTTTTTAGCCTGGGAAAATTGATTTTCTTAAACTTTCCCTTGAACCTGCAGTAGGGTTTAATCTGAACCTAAAGGAGCCTTTTAAGAACTCCCATAAATTAAAATTATATCTCTTCATTTGGCACATTTTGGGTTCCTGCTGTTCCAGCAGAAACACGAGAAATGCTGCAGAAAGAGGTGGGAGGAAGTGATAATGGCAGTTTGTGACAGTGTTCCCGGCACACGTTTGTTTCCATACATTAAAAATAACATGTAAATACTGAAGGTAAGTGAAGCAAAACATGAGACAGCTTAATACTACTGCAAGACTTAAAGGCTGAAATTTTGCAGGAGAAGAGAAAGATAAAGGCTGTAGGAGTACAGGAGATAAGAGGCTCATCACAACCGGTCTGGGAGGGAAGGCAGGGGCAGGGTTGCCAGGGGGCATGGCTGGGCTCTGCCCTCCCTGCAGCCATGGGGCACAGGTGCCCACACAGCCACGCCTGCCCTTTCTGGCTTCCTGCCTTGCTGCAAGCAGGTTGCAGAGGGAGGCAGCGCCTTTGGAGGGGGCTCTGGGGGGAGTGCGGATGCCCCCCTGCACCAGCACAGCCCCTCTGACCAGCGTTCAGGCCCGATGCTGGCAAGGGACAGTCACCTTTGGGTCCTCCTGCAGCTAAAAGGGAGGTGGTGCCCAGGCTCAACAGGTCCAGCCCCCTGGTTTTACAAGTGGAGTGTGACTGAGGTCCTGAGAAGCTGTGAGCTCCCCCCACACACCCCATATCTCTGTGACAATGGATCCCATAGAGGTGTGAGCTCCCAACACCCCAGATCCCTGTGGCAATGGATCCCATAGAGGTGTGAGCCCCATACACACCCCACACCTCTGTGGTACTGTGCCCCAGGGAGGTGTGAGCCCCCACACATCCCACCCCTGTGGCACTGTGACCCACGGAGGTTTGAGCCCCCCACTCTCCCACCAGCACCCCCATCCCCTCTCACACGTGGCTGTGCCTGCGGGATGTTTACAGCTCCCACACACCACCTCCTTTGTGCCCCACTGAAAACCCCCAGTGTGCTGCACACCACTGTACATTTACACTGTTGTTTACCCCTCAGTAAGGCAGTGAAGGACCTTTTATTCAAACAACAATTCCTAAACCAGACCCAAGCCCAGCGCCGCGGTCAGATGTGTGTGCGAGCAGGGTTTGTTATTTAAGCAGCAGCCAGGCTGTGTGCTATGCAAACAAACCCCTCGCTCTGTTCTCCCAACCTCCTGCTGACTTTGCAACTAATTTTGTTAGCGAGGAGAACATACTGCGAGACATCAATGCAGCAAAGAGCCCGGAGACGTTTGTTCATAACTTTGTGACAAACATTGATCAATCGATTTTCGCCCAAAAGCCCACAAACAAAACAAAACACATATGGGGAGATTTTTTTTAATGGCACAAAGGGCAATTAGGCACCCAACCTTCCAGTGAAATGAGATTCCTTACGGTCCTCTGTGCTTTTAAGTCTTCCCCTTATTGCTCAATGGAAGCAAACTGTACCGTCAAGACTCCAAAGGAGGAAAAAACCCAGCTGGAACCAAGAGAATTGTTGGTGGGCCTGGCGCAGCATCCCTGAACACACAGAACAAAGCCAGGTGAAGGTCCTGGCAAAGTGAAGGACACCCTATCCCACGTGTACAGTCTTTTGTAGCATGTATCAGATCGATGTAAAAACATCAAAATACAGAACACTAATTAGCTATCAAAAATAATTAAGTGTTCCGTCAACAGTGGAATGTGAGCATGTTTACCCAGCCACATCTCCTTCAGGCTGATGCCCACTCCTCCAGCAGCACTGAGGAACCCCAGAGCCTCTCACCTGCCAGGCAGGACAGACATGTGGACACACAGACATGTGGATCCATGGTGGGTGATCCAAACTCTGTGACCTGTGGTGCAAAAGTGCCTTTCTGTGTGTGGGACAAGCTCCTCACCTCGGCAGCCCGGTGTCTCCGCAGCCTCCCACCCACTGGCACTGTGTTCCGTTCAAAGGCAGCTCCAGGACACATTCGGACCACAGGGCTAAGCAAAACTGGATCTGAGCATGTTTCACCCAAGCTCTGGCCCTTTTCCGTGCCCAGAACTGCTGCCTGGCCCCAGACAGATCCCTGGGATCCTGCCTGCCCTTCGCCCAACATGATCCTTAGCACTCTGGGATCAGCTGCCTCCCATCGCTCACCTGCACAGCATCTCATGCCACAGTGTCCAACAGCCTTGGGGTGCTGCAAGTACACAAACCACCTGGAGGGTTAATTTCCACAGGAGATAGGCCAAGCCTAGAAAGCAGAACAGCTCTGACACAGCACGACCAGGGAAAGCACCGCCTGCCCAGAAGAGGCCAGGGCTGCCAGACACAGCTCCAGGGGAAACAGCACTTTGATTTCACATACAACAGCAGCCAATGGAGAAGAGAGACAAAGCACAACTTTCCAAAGTTTACTCCTGCAGCCTAACTAATAGTTCACAAGATTTCCTCGGCAAGTAGCCATGACCTTATTTTTCCCTTGGAAAGAGCTCTGAGATTGCACTGACACCTGCTCATTAGCGGCTCCCTGAGCAGGGAAATGCCCTGGGGACTGATGCCAGCACTGTGTGGCTGCCGGTGCTCAGAGAGGCGCGTCTGCCTGGACTGTGTCCCTCCTGCAGCCGGTGACATTTAGGGGGTCCCTGGGAGCCGCTGAGCCAGCGAGCCCCTCGCTGTCAGTCTCCCATTCGGCACCTCCGGGGCCTGTGAGAGCAGCAGCCCCTCCCAGCCCCTGCCCCTCTGCCTGCCCTTCCCTCCCCTCCCCTCCCTCGCTCCACACCAGCTCTGCAGCCCCTCTGCCCGGACCCGGCGGAGAGTAGGCAGAGCAGGACTGCACAGTCCTTATGGATAACATGACTTCTCCTAAGAGTTCTGAGCATTTGTGCTATCATAAATATTCATAATTTTTATAAATAAGAATCAGCGAAGGCCAAAAGATTCCCAGTGGGAGCCGACAAGAGAAAACAGGGATGTTTTTCACAGATTAACCAGACAAGCACTCGTGTCTTGCCACGCTCGCAGGCTCAGGTGCTGAGCTCCAGCAAAGTGGCCTCTCCCCAGGACTGACGGAGGCTGTTCCGGCTCGCACAGTCAGTGGGCAGCACCAAGCAGTATCACTCATCGTAACCGAGGGTTTGGGGGCGCTCCCCGTGCCCGTGCTCCGGAGCTGCTGGGCGCAGACAGAGGTGGCACAGTTCCCACCGGGACCTGGCCCGCGCCCAGCCGGCGCTGCCGCAGCACAAGCTGCATTCTGCCCTGATGCTATTTACTCACAGCTACAGATGTTGACATAACAAAGAGCTACAGACAGACGGACAGAAGGGGAGCAGTGTTGCCGCGCAGACACTACGGGCTCTATTCTCGAGGGAAGCGCCTCTGACTTCCCCACCCAGCCCCACGACTGCTTTGGAAATCATCTGGGCTGGTGGAGCTCGCTTTCCTCTCGAGGGACACAACTGCCTGTGAGAGAACATCAGCTTTGCTGTTTGTTCCTGTGCTGAACCGAGACCTCATCAATACACAGAAAAAATGTTTGTTTCAAATCAAGTGGCTGAAAGCTCGGGGATACATTGGCAGTGTGCAGCTTCTCCTCTCTACCTGCCCTTCTGAGGGGCTGTGCAGGGAAAATCCCGGCTTTGCACTAATGTCATCTGTAGAGACTCAGAATTAAAGGGATGACTTGTTCCACAGAAAAAACCCCTCACACCTAAATGCTTTCTGAGGGACACCACCTTGCATTTCAAAGCTTTGCAACTGCACATACAAACGCTCAAACAGCAAAAGAACAGAAACATTTTGAAAAACACGGCAGAATGGTCAGAGGGGCAGAACCACCTGCAGAAGGTGGGCAGAGCTGGGTGTGGGGGATGTGGCAGGGAGGCTCTGCAGCAGTGCCCAGAGCTCAGCACACACCGTGCTCAGTGCTGCTCCGAGGTGTTTGCTCCTGCTCTCCCTGTGTCTGAGACGGACCGTGATGTCCTCAGAGCCCCGTCCGTGACGCAGGCAGTGACCCCGACTCTGAGTCCCTTTGGGAGAGCCCCAGCCCCACGCCCAGCCCGGCGGGTTCAGGGCATGGGTGGGCTCCCCTGCCCAGCCTGTGCCCACTCAGAAGCCTCGTGCTGCCTCAAGCACCCGACAGGCCAGGGAAGGGATTCGAGGTTTTAAACAGTGGCTTTTTTAAGCTTCTCATGCGAAGCAAAGTTCAGATCCTTCACAACTGGTAGGAAAAGATATTATTGCCTGGAACCATGCCCAGAAAAACTCAAAGCCAAGCTTCCTCCTGCCTGTGCTCGCTGCCAGCCCCGGCGCTCCGCCGTGATGCCATCTGGTGCCTACAGGCAGTACAGGCAGGGCTTCTCCCGGGCAAAGGGTCTGGGAGACATTCGGGAGGGGACTCAGCAGCCCTCAGATCAGCAAACACACAAAATAACTCACAGCGTTTGTTCTGCCAGATTAACGCTCCCCTTGCACTGCACCAACACACGTCTTAATGCTTATCTTAATACTTGGGCTGAACGCAGGTAACAGCCAAACTCTGAATTTTGCTGCTGTGTCCCCCAGACGGGGATTTGCAGAGCTGGACTGCAGACATCCCCACTGCTGGAGAGCTGTCCTGGCACAGCACGTGGCCCCCGAGCAGCCTCCCATCCCAGAGCCACACGCCGCTGGTCCTGAAGGGGCTGTAAAGAGGCTTTCTGAAGAGCAAATAAATGAGCTGACTTCATAAAAAAAGCAGGGAGCCAAGTATCCTCCTTCCCTCAGAGAAATGAGACTGAGCATGAGCTAGGTCTGCTGTGGAAGACCTGACAGCAGTGGTTTGTGGGTGGCATTCCTCAGGCCGTGGCCAGCGCAGGGGATGAGCAGTGGCTGCTCTGACTGACCCCTACACTCCACCAGGATCCCAGCGGGATTCCGTACCTCACACATCCCTTCCCTGGGCACACACCAGTCCTGCAGTGGCAGGAGAACCCAGAATTACCCTGAATTTAGCCTGTTTTGCCCTCTCCAAAGCAATACAACGGGAAACAAGCTCAGCACCCTTGTGGAGGACGAACAATGCAGGATTTTGTTTCCCAGTATCCCTGGGGATAAATCCAGACCTGCTACTTGATTTATATTGGATAAAACCCGTTTGTTTCCATCACCTGTACACTATTGCTTAGACAGCACATCAGTAGGCCTGGCTGTATCCAGAAAACACAGTCCTTCCTTCACCATGAAAGGTGTAGGAAAGATTCCCCACCACAAGGCAGGGGAAGTGGAGGAGAGGGGTTGCTGGGTCGGAACCTGGAATGCTCTTTCCATGTCCTGTACCCTGAGCATCAGCAATGCTGGATGTACACAAACCAGCTGTGGGGAAGCAGACCCCCTGGGAGGAAAGGGGAAACACAAGGCAACATGTTTTCCAAATAATCCACAGGGAGCCTTTGAACCTAAAGCAAACACACAAGCTTACTGAAGAAATTCACCAGTGTGAAATAAAGCAGTAGGAGGTAGAGATGTTCACCAGGCAGCTTTTTTTTTTTTTTTTTTTTTTTTTTTTTTTTTTTTTTTTTTTTTGGCTTCGGGAAAACAAATTTATATTCTTAAAATGGAAGAGGTGCTTGATACCCTACCTCAGCTGCTGTCAGAGGCCAGGTGTCCATCGGGCCGGACGTCAAGGCTGAGTTATCGACGGGGGGGATGAGTGGGAGCAGCTCATTTCCTGGTGCACATTGCCACCTCGTGGCTTTCTTCCCATGGCCCAGGAGCGGTCCCAGGATTCAGAGCTGCAGCGAGAGCACACGGGGGAGGCTGTTTGGAAACACTTTCACTGACCACAGCCTGCAGCTGCAGAGCAAGCCGGCTGGGGGTTACGGAGCCCAGCTTTGGCAGCTCTGTTTCCACCGCAGTATTTTCCCTGGTTCCAGTTCGTATTGTCTAACACTACTGTTGGAGCAGGGAACTAAAGAATGTTGTACATCACTTACAAAACAATTATAAAGAATTAATTGTGAACCCAGCAACTGAACTTTTCACATTACTCCTGTTACGCTGCTAATTCCTGGGGAAGTTAAACAGGTATGTTAGCCGCATAATTATTTGTTTGCAGAGGAGGTTGACACTGGTTTACAGAGCACAGACAACCATGTAATTCCTCTGTAGCTACATGGTAATTATTGCGCTATTATAGAGTAATTAAACATGCAAATAAACATTAAAACAAGGGGTCTGTGTGGGAGCTGCCAACAACCGTAGGACAGAAAACCAAACAGTAAATCAAATTATAGTGTACTACAGGGGTACCAGCTACAGCAGGTAGTTAAGAGTATCATCTTTTACACCACAAGCTGCTTTTGCAGCTTTTCTGGCTGTACAAGTGTCTGGCCTAATGACTCACTAATTTTGCAAGTTCTCTGTGTGGGTTAATCATTTTGGCATCCCGTTATGCCTCTCCTTTTCCTAAGGACAGGAGCAAATACATCCTTTATACCAAGAATGGCTCAAACCCTCCAAAGAAGTGCTCTCCAGAACTCTGCAACACAAGCACAAGACTCTGGCTCTGCCCAGGTTGGTTTCTTTAAGAAACAAAGCTGAATATTAACATAGCTCTGTACAACTGTGATCTCACTGACCTACACAAAGCCCAGACACAAAGTCCTTTGCTTCATATCAAAGTCAAACTATTCAAAACAACCCTCGAGTCTTTGCTGGAGCAAGACCTCAGCGTGTGCTTTCTGTAAGGGTAGGACCTGACAAACTCAAAGCTCGGATTTACTTTTTCCCCAGAGATTCTCCCCCTGCATTTTCCACTTCTGTGATGCTGCAGTGATGGATGAAGCTTGAACACACCTAGCACCTGTCTGAAGATCCTCTGGCACCTGATTCTGCACTGGATTTAAGCACAGTCCCTCTTACTGAGCAGAGAAGTATGTTTGAGCATGGCCTATCCCTCAAATTGGGTGTGAGTGTATAAAAGAGCAAACTCCAATGAGCTGGGGAACATTTGGTGAAGACAAATGCCGTAATATTTATATAACTAGGACCAAAATACTGCAATTCCCATTTCCTTCTTTCCCCTCAGCAGGCCATTTGCAGGACTCAATCCCACACCGGCTGCAGTCCAAGGGAAGCTCTGCCTCCGTCCTGGAGGAACTTGGATCAGGGCCCAACAAAAAGGCAGGCATTAATGAAAGCCATTTCCCTTGCACTGCCTTCGAGCCAGCAGTGAGCTGTTCCTTACAACAGTTCCCCCTTCTGATGTCATGCTGCCATTGCCAGGGCACAGGGACCAGTTAAACCTTGCACAGAAACCCCGTGGCACTTTTATAGATATTTATATATATTCATTCTCAGTGACCAGCTGAAACAAGCACATTTATTTTGACCACAGACAGACTACCTCTGAGATGCATCCCAAGGCTCTTCTGACCCTTGGTTCCCATACTCTGCTTCCAAACACAGAAATCCTGCATTGTTTAAAAGTGTGGGTTTATTACCTTTAATGCATATATTTGCTAAGGCAGCAACAACAATCACAGCCACTGCTCTCCTTTCCTTGCTCTGCCCCCTCACTTAGCAACCAGTCCGAGTGCTGCCAGCATTATTCTTGGCTTGCCAAGGTAACTACTTCTCTTCCTTGAATTTAATTTCCTAGCAGAGTTTAATTTATATTTTGATGCTGTGTGATTGTCATGAAAACCTTCCTTGCCCAGCTAATGACAAGGGATGTTGCAGTCTCCTGCTCCCACTCCACAGATCCCAGCTGGGAGAGGCTGGGGCTCCACCTCCACCCCTGGGACTACACACATGGTTTGCTGAGGATGACTGACTTGTAAGCATAAGTGTGCAAAAAACACCGTCTTTCCACATTTTGTCCATTGGTATCTCAAAAGAGACTTCTCATGAGAAAGGAGTTTCCCTGCCTCTTCACTGAGGACAAATGCAGCTGAAGTCGGAGCTCCCTGCAGAGGGAGCAGGCTCTCCATCCCATCACAGCCAGGCATGTGAGTGGAAATCCTGCCTTTTAGACAAGCCCTCGGCACCTATCATCAAGCTCACTTGCAGACCCTTGCCAGCTCTGTCAGGGTAGCTTGCTCTCTGCATGGGAATTAAACAGAACTCCTGACTCAGGGCTCCAGGTTCCCTCACTCAGCACCGCTAGCGCAGATATGCCCCACAACACACAAGGTTAGCAAATAACCCACCCACACTGCTAAACTTTCCTAGAATATTGGTGAAACAGTACTGGAAACAAGAGCATTGGGCCAAGGGATTGGGAGGGCCAGACTGTCGCACGTTGCCCCTCCCAGGGTGATCTGTGCCAGCACAGGCTGGTTCCCTTGGATGCCCACAAGAAAGGAGGAAGCTCCCTGAAGACAGGTAGTTATTTTACTCCTCACGCCCCTGGGCACCAGGAACTGCTCAGAATTGCTGGGACCTCCTTCCCACCACCCTGAGGATACAGGAGAGGTTCACCCGGATCCTGCTCTCCAGAGCTCACGGTGCTTTGCTTCCAGGAAAAGAAAAGGCCATGCCAGTGGCACCATCACTGACGCCAAGTGGCTGTCAAAAGGATTTATGCCTTTTCATCTGCCAAAGAGAAGGAAACACCTCTGTAAGGTGAGCCCAGCACACACCACACGCACACGAGCACTCACAGCCAGCGCCGCAGAGGGAGCAGCTGGCACGGGGGGCACACGGGCACGTGTCAGGACACACTTTCTAACAACAAAGCAACTTCTCCAGAGGCTCCTGAGTAGCACTTGAGCGCCTTCTCTCAGCAGCCCAGACTTATCTGCCTGCTCTGAGGTGCTTTAGGACCCTTCAAAGCACCACAACCTGCCTGTGCAGGATGTGTGACCCAATTACCGGGGTTATTGCAGCGCTCAGCAGGTCTGGGGGGCCCTCTTAGTCCCAGCCCTGCCAGTCAGGACACACTGGGAAGGACACAGAGCTCACACCAAGCCTGAGGTTCAAGCAGAATTGCACACAAGAGGAGGAGGCACCCACCACTCCCCAGTCCTGAGCTTTGCCCCCTCTGTCTCCTCTCTGGATAACAGGGAACACTGGCAAAGCCACCGAAGGGCAGGGGGAAAATGTAGCCTTTTCCCCTCAAATACCGCTTTCCTTACACTAGGTGCAGCTGGGCAGTACATGCTAATAATTTGTCAAACACTGTGCTGGAATTGTGGATAAGAATCATGCTTTTTGTACCGAAAATTGAAAATGAAATAGTGCCTAAAACTGCAGCTATTACACAGCACATTATCTTGAAGGGCTTTGGTGTAATTTAGATAAAACACCACATCTCTGATTTCAGAAATGTCAACATCATTCTAAACGTACATGTGCTTTTCCACTGGTTTTCTGTTAAGACTTACAACTCCATGAGCCTCTCTCTCTCATTCTCTCCATTTTCTTTTTAAATTGGCAAATGAGTATTCCATCTTTCAAAATTTCAGGTCCATTTTTATATGTGGGAAAAGTGCATGTTCAGAGATGCCCCTGAATGGCTTCATTATGGATCTCATCAGCTGTGACACACTTCCTGAAATAAAATCTATGCATTTGAATGAAACAGAAAACATTAATACCAGAACAAGGATGAAATGATTTACTTCCCTCCTTCGCCCCTGATAGTCATCTTCCACTTCATCCCTAGTGCTCTGTACTTTTTTTCCAAACCTTCTTCAAAGAGGAAAACATACAAACTTCAATTCAGAAAATTCCAATTAAGCATACCAAAGCCCCTTTTGTGATGGTCAGACACTGGCCCAGGTTGTCTGGAGAGGCTGAGCAGTCTCCATCCTTGGACATAATTCCAAAGCCAACCAGGCACAGTCCTGAGGTCCCTGCTCTGAGCACGCCATCCTGAGCAGAGAGGTTGGAGCAGATCATCTCCAGAAGCACTTGCCAGCATCACCCACTGTTTGGATTCCTGGTTCATTGCTAGTTCATAGGAAAATGGGCACAATGAACATGAACTGTATCCATATTTTGCCATCTCCAACCTCTGATCAGGTGCCAGGAGTGTCTTAGACCCCCTGCTAATTGCCCTCCCCTGGTTTCCCACTGTCCTCCAGGGAGCAGGGAAAACAGGGTATTGGCACGAAACACCAGGGGTATGTGCCTTCTGCAAGTGCTGGAGAGCTGGGAGGGAGGGAGGAAGGATCAGGCAAGGGTGCTTTGCTGCCGTGGCTGCTGGATTTCCAGCACAGCCAGGTTTGGCTCTGTTTGCTCCTACCTGAATCAGCAGCTGCACAAAAGGAACAAGACTTTTGCCCCAGCCCATTTACATTCTCATTTAATTCTCCACAGGCTCCTCCTTCTCTCCCTGGGAGCTGGAGCACATCCACACAGCCCACGCTGTGGGAAATCACCACACTGTGCAGGAAGGCCGTGGCAGCCATTCCTCCTGATTTGTATGCCCTGGGAGTGTATAAAGGTGCAGGTATACCCAATTTGTCTGTTTGCCCTCAGCAGAAAAGAGACAGTGACACATTCCTGAGTACCTGTGACTGCCACTCTCAACATTTACTACATGAGTAAATAAAGAGGTTCCTAATTAGATTATGACGGATCAAAAATACTTAATGAATTACCATTCTTCTTTTTTACCAAGTCAAATACTTTATGAGACAAACGCCATCCTAATCTAAATCTTCAGCTTTGCCTTCAGCAATTCCCCACATTAAGCCTTCGCATTTCCCACTTCCCAAGTGCCGTGGATAGCTCTGGGCACCAGCCACCTCTGCTTAACACTCCTGCACACACACATGGAATTAACCCAGGAAATGTTTATAGGGATGCAAGTCTGCAGCTGCAATTTACAAGTTCATTAACAGTGTCCCTGCAAAGATCAGTTTTTTTAATTGGAGCCCTAATTAGCAATGAATTCTCATTATTTCTCATTGAAATCCCAAAGCAGCTTTGGCACATTCTCTTTGTTCTCCTGAAAATGGGGAAGTGGAGAAGCGTAGGGGAGATAAAGACACAGCTGATGATATACTGGGGGGGGGTGTTTTCCCCTGGAGCCATTTCCTCCAGTTTAATACATTTCGCAGCAATTTCCGTTATTATTTATGATTTGAAGAAATAAATACTTCCATGAAGAAATAACCATTTCCATGAAGAAACACTAACTCCAAGCATGCCTCGGAGCACTGGCCTGACTCTTTGCAATGAGGATTTGACCGTGGCAGCGTGAAGGGGCAGAATGGAACCTCTGCGTGCCCTTGGAACTGGTGTTTTGGTTTCCCCGCAGTGGAGTCTGGCACTTGCTCTGCAGCAAGAGGCTGTGACCCCCTGCTGGTGACAGACACTCCGACCAGTGGCCCCTGGGCCCCTGGACATGGCACTGGGGGAGAGGAGTCCAGCTGCTGGACCGTGCTGGTGTCTGCTCCAAACCCAGAACTGTTCTGGGCTCTGGGCAAATTCTGAGATTTTTTTTTTTTCCAGAGGCATGGATAAACATCACATTGTTTCCACAGTCCTTCTACAAATTATTTTGATAATAAAGGACCTCCTGTGACATTAAGTACATTTTAATTACAACATTGTCTGTAATGCATATATCTAATTGCAAATAATTATTTTATCATATTTTGTCTGTAGGCCTGTTAGATGCATCAGATATTATCTTCTGACTCAGTGGTACAGGTTAATTAAAATTTCTCTTTTAATATAGTTTCAAAGCTAACCACATAATTTCATCTGAACACCAGCTGCGTTGGTAAAAATTATTTTTTATTATTTTTTGCCACGCTTGTCCATGGAGGAAAACTGAGCCATTTCTGCAGGCTGTAATTACTGCACTGCTTTCCACAGTCCTTCATTTGCAAGGGAAGAAAGAAAGGAAGAATGTGTGTAACATCAGTGGCCAGCGGTTGCTTTGTGTGTTCCTGGTTCATTTTGAAAGGTTTTTTTTGTTCTCCTTCTCATGTACAAAAGCATTTGAGATCTTCTCTTCAGGAGGAGAATGGAAGCCATCACACAGCCTGGTTGGTCAGAATGAACTGCACTTGGGGTTAAGACAATCCCCGTGGTCATCCTTGATGTTAACAAAGCCCAGTTTAAGGGTGACCCCAGCCAGCTCCTTCCTTCCTCATTTATTGTTCCTTCAAGTGATAAAGAGCAAGCACAAGGTGAGAGAAAAATGAAAATCAGAATTCAATGTTGAGCCAAAAAAAGAGAGTTTAGGTTAAAAATATGGCAATATAAACCCAAGAAAGCTGAGCAGAGGACAAGAGGAAAACACAAGTTCTTATTTCAGGTGGGAGAACACTTCATCCATAACTTGCAGGAACAAATGACCCTGACTTCACCCTCTGTGCATCATTTCCTAGGACCAGAAGTGCTTCTGTAAGCCTGACTGTCACCATCTCGCTGCCACTTCAGCCCCTGCATGCTCTGCCCTGTGCGTTCAGAGCCAGCTCCAGGGTGGGCGCGGGGGCAAGGGCCGGCAGGGACAGGGTTAAGGCGCGTCCCCAAGGAGGGCAGCGGAGGCTCTGCAGCTCCACCACGCCGGGCCAGAGGTGAACACTGCCAGGAGGAAATTGCTGCAGCTCCACCAAGATCACGAGTGACCTTTCCTCTTGGAGAGGGGTGAAGTAAACAACACTTATCTCAGATTTAGCGCAGTTGAGACAAGCAGCACTTTATCTCTGTTCCATGGCACACAGAGCAGGGAAGCAGAGGGATGATTTTCCTGCTTTTAGAGTGTGAGCAATCTCTGCTTCCTTAGCCCGCTCTCAAGTTGAGCTGTAACAACTCCTCGTGGAAAGATCTTGGCCAGGGCAGCAGGTTATGGGCTTGCACAACGTGCCATAAACCTCCTCATGCAGTTCAGCCTTGCACAAGTGTAGTCTGTGCTCTCCTTGGTGGGTTGGATATTTTTACTCCACGAAATTTCCACATCCTCCATACCGTTTCCTTTTAGAAGGTATCATGGGACATGATGATCTTTCTATTTTGGATTTTTTCCATTCATAGACATAAATCCTTCTCTTTCCCTCTATACACAGTTTGAGATCCTGGCAGAAGGAAATCTGTCAGGATTTTTTGACCATGCATTTCTTCTGTCTATCATTTTTACTATATGAATGGTATCTGAATGCCTCATATGCTGCAATGGTTAGAAGTATTCCATCAGGTTTTCACTAAATAGCCCTGTACCCAGAAGGTCCATTCCCTTTTACTGTCAGAGTGAGAACTTTTGAAAGGCCAGCTCCCAAATACCCCGGTGCTTAGGATACTCCTGCTCCCAGCCTTAGGCATGGGTTATTTCAGTGCCATCACCCACAGCTTGCTACCCTCCACTCCCCTGGGAGCTGTGTCCCATCTGCTTTTCCCAAAGTCAATATTCAACTCCTACAAGTAAGTATTAAGTAAGTAACTCCTGCTAAATAATTAACTGCTTTCTGGGAAGCCTGAGGCTGGGGTGTGCTCATCTGAGAGGCCAGCACGTGTCTTCGGGAGACACACAGACACCGTGCCTCTTTGGACTGCTCTTCTCCACCCCTGGATAAGCTGGATATCTGGTCACAGCCCTCCTGGCTTCCTCTGCACTGCCAGCCCCTCCAATGGCTGGGACACTCCACAGTCCATGAGCAACAGTGAGAAATCCTTCAGGTGCTGAATGAGAGTCCCCAGGGGAGACCCTCAGTGAGTGTTAAGGATGAGGCACCTTTGCTTCCATAAACTCAGTGAAACTCCAAACTTTTGCAGAAATTGACCCATGGAAAGCTGTTTGCAGGATCCAGACTTAGAAAAAGTCAGGCATACAGCAGAAATTCGTCAATAACGGTACGGTTTGGAGTCTGAAGCCGAGCTTTGCAGGAGCAGGGATCCATGCCTGTATGCCCTACAGGAACACTTGGGAAAATAAAACTATCAAACTCTGAGCCAGAGGGAAAGGTCTTTTTCACACATCGTATCAGGACAGAGAGGGCAGAGCCTCGTTTCCCTGTGCTGGCACAGCACCAAAGCTCTGCCAAGCACCTGCACCTAAGCCAGGAAGCATCGAGTGAGCCGATTCCAATGCAGGAATAAGAAGCTCGGATGCCTTAATGGATGTGTTGGACCAAGGGTGTGCAAGAGGACACAAGAAACAACTTTCTAAACACAGTTTGAAGTGTTTGGTTTGAAGGACAAAAAGTCAGTACCGGCATCCTGCTCTAGGGAAATCATTATCTCACCTGTAGGTTATTTAGGAGGCAAGTCTCCTGTATTTACTTTTCCCCTGGCCTTTTTCCTGGACTCGGTATATAGTGTTATATTGACACAAGCAAGGGGAGAAGTTCCGTAACTTAATCTGCACCATTAAAATTTCAGACTCCACGGGAAAACCAACCCTGCCTGTTCGTCAGGTCCAGGGAAATTCATGTGGCTGGTGTCACCTTTCCCCAGACTGCACAGCAAGAGGCACCTTCTTACCCCTGCCCACCCTGGCTTAGGGCAGGTGAGAACATGGGACAGAGATTCCTCCCTCCTGGGAGCTGAATGCATTATGAGCACTGGAATGCTCCTGCTTCTCCCGGCCCACCAAGGGAAATGGTGACAGCACCAAGGCACATCCTGGCTTTATCACTGTGACTGTGGCTCTGACCGACGCATTTTGTTACACACTGTGATAATTCACTGCTCTCTGACCAGCAAAATGGGATTTGTGTCATTCTTCTCATGGGAAATTTGGAAAGTAACCATGTCTTCAGGATGCTGACAAGCAAACGCCCGAGAGCCACAGCTCCTGCTCCCCTGCCCCACGCATCCCTCAGAGGCTCCGGGGTGGCACAGAGCCTGGTGGCAGGGCCCAGCTCCAGTGGGGCAGTGGCTGCTGTGTGGCCATCACAACTCCATTACTCCCTGAAGGACCAGGCTGCTTCCAAGAAGGGAGGAAGGAAAGGCCTGAGCTTTGCAACTCAGGGATAGCGTGCAAGCCTGTGGCACAAACACGTATTAATAATTCAGGCTATTCTATTCTGGAGTGGGAATGTGCAGCCCCTCACCTGCATTGCTTAAGGCAATGGGTGCCTGAAATAGAAACTCCTCCAAGAGCAGGAGGAGCCTGGCCAGGAAGGCTGGGCCAGCAGCCACAGGGCACTGCAGGGACAGCCTTAGCAAGGTCAGCACTTTCTCTTTTGTCAGCAGCGTCTTGGCTGTGCCACAACTCCCCAGAAATCTGCCCCGGACTAATGGGATGCTGGTCTTCCCCCCGTGGAGCCAGCAGGAGTAGGGTCTGCCCACCACGTTATCCAAACAGACACCCAGGCAGGCAGGCAGGCTGCAGCACAAGGAGTGATTTTCCCAAGGAACACCCAATCCATGCACACCACTGCTGTGCCTGTGCCCGTCTGGTCAGCTTGTTCAGGACACATCACACTGTGCTGTGACCTTTAACAATTCAGTTCTGCCACAAGTCCCCTTAAGAGACTGCTTTATATAGATTTTACCTCAGATCCTGAAAGCTGAATGACCAAATCCCTTTCAGGAAATTATTCTGCTTCAAGTATCAACTTTAGGAAATGCATCATCTGACTTTCTGGGAAATTACAAATGTTTTATTGTTAGAAAACATAAGTCACAGGATTTTACAAGTGATTCTCCTGCACAGGCTGAAATCACTGCTGCAGGTTTACTGGCATTTCTGGTTTGTGTTATGCTACATCAGCTCCTAAGTGAGTCGTTTGAAAGTTACACTTGATGATGTTTGAACTAATAGGTTCTAGGCCAGTTGGATACAACCCTGAGTTCCTACAGGTACATATTAATTTGGATATGATTGCCAACCTAAAACTCTGAGGAGAAACCATTCCATGGCTTTGCATCTTGCTGCTAAGCTGACTGTTCTCAACAAAAGCCAAAGGAATGTTACCATGAACATTTAGCCAGCACACGGCGACGCATCTACACACACAACAAACCATTGCCCCACATGGGACATACAGGAGAAAATAAAAGTAAGGACAGCCAGGATCTATCATTCAGTTTTCTACCGTGATGGTTCACCTAATGCAGAGACATACCAAAAACAAACTGGAAAAGTGTCAGAAATCTTTAGAATAACTTGAATTTTTGACAGCTGAGTTTAGACTGTGTATTTCGGGATGACATATGCTCTGAAAGGAGAAGAAACTTCTGAGAAGCAAAGTCTCTTGTTGTCCCACCCTGTCCGGAAGCATTTTAATTTCTGGGTGCTTAGTTCTCCTTGCCACAGCCAAGCGGCCAAAACCCCTTCTCACAAGAATCCACTGAATCATGCCAATGTTTGTCCCTTTATCCACCTGCTTATTTCTCATTTCAGAAGCACCATGAGTGATGCAGAGACCAGGCTTAGGCTCGTTTCAGCAGAAAGCCCACTAACACTCATGGCAGCAGGGTTGAATTTGATCCACATACTCTGCACCAGGCTTTTCAACGCTGCTGGGAACAGCACGGGTCCTTTCAGCTTCCCCTGGTTCCTTCCAGCTGGATATCACAACCCACTGGTTCCCCAGTGCCAGCCCTCCAGGCTCCAGAGGCGAACATCCTGCCCCACAGGGAATTACCTCCCACCACCTACAGCAGCACTTTCTCACCTTGCAGCTCACAGACACACAAGAACTGAGATAAACAACCTCAATTCTGTGGTGAAAGCGCAAATCAATAACTTCCAACCACTGCAATCATGCCAGTGTTAAACGATGCTGATTTCCCCATGTGACCCCATTTCCCAGGACCTAACAGGGAGAGCAAGGACTGTTCTTGAGCACCCTGATTCCAGCCATGGCATCCTCCTTTCACAGAGCTTTTCACAAGGAGAATTTCTGGCAAACTTGGAAACACCAAGTGGTCAAAGCTATGCAGTTTGGTGCTCAGCACCACAACATTTCCCTGCTTATCACAGAAGTTATCAGACACCAGAGCAGCTGGATAACCACAATTCCTTTATCTGCAATGGTTCCTTTTTTAACAAAGCAGAAAAAGACAAAAACATGGAACAATCAGAAACCACCAGAAGAGACAAGCTGAAAGTCACTGGTTTTGTAAGTCCATTAAAATAAAAGGGGAAAAAAAAAAGGAGAAGAAAGAAGAGCAAGCCAAGATCTTAGCCATGTGCTTCCTCTGCCAACTGCACAAATTGTTTCGTGGCAGTGGAAGGTACAAGCTAGAATGGCCCAATTCACTCTTCTCAGGAAGCTGCAGATGCTCAAATTGCAGCACGTGACCCAAAATTTTAGATAATTGAGGCAGATTTATGACTTTTCTAGACATTGTGTAATGGTGTGAGGGGAAGAATATGCAATAGGAATTACTGTAAGTCTGAAACGGGCTGCAAGGCAAGGGACAATGGGGCAGCAATGAAAGTTCTGTGCCTGACTCCAAGGCCGGGCGCTCCATCTTGTTTGTGTACGGAAATTGATTTCTTCACTTTCCCTTTAAATGCTTTGCATCAGCACTATCCATCTTCCTGACCTCCAGGAAGGTTCGGTGACAGGGCCAGCCTGTGCCCCAAAGGGGGAAGCCGTGCCACACTCACCACCACGGGCTGCCGGAGCCCTGCCCTGCAGCCCCCTTCCCGCACACCCCCCTGCGCCTTCACCCGTGTGTTTATCTGCTTAGCAGGGTGAGTCCCACCCTGCCCCTTCCCTGTGTGCCCATTAACGTGGCTGTCCCAGGGGTGGAGCAGCTGGGACTGTCCCTTCTCCAGCAGGACAGCTCAGGGCTGGCTGAGCTGCTGCTTTGGTGACCCCGGGGCTCTGCAGCACAAACGGTCCCTGAGAGGGCTCAGAGGAAGCCAGTTGTCGCAGGGATGTATTTTCTGCTCCTAACAACAGTAATTCTCATGACATTTCATTATTCTACAATGATTCACGTCTGGAAAATAATCTCTACATGATGTGCAAATTGATTCTTAAATAATTTTGTGAAAGACTAAGCATACACACAAGGTATTTCTCTGACACACAGTTTTCTTTTTCAGGACCGCGGAACCTTGGAGCATATTAAAATTTACTTTTCTTTCAAGGGAATTTTACTGAGAGGATCTGAGGAGCTTTAAGTGAGACCCTGCTGGCTTCTCATCCTGTGTGGGTCCTGCTTTTGTTGCACAACTACGAAGCCTCTGGGCCACGGGAATAAAGGCAGCACTCATTATTTACGTACTTACACTGCAAGCAGTTACCCCAGACCTGAAGGTTCTCCTTTGGAGAGCTGGACTGGGTGAAGAAATCGAGCGGGAAGGAGTCGTGCCCCGTGAGGGCGGGCAGGCCCTGGCGCGGGTTTCCCAGAGGAGCTGTGGCTGCCCCATCCCTGGAGGTGTCCGGGGCCTGGTCGGAGCACCCTGGGACAGTGGGGGGGTGTCCCTGCCCACAGCAGGGGCTGGGATGCCCTGGGATGGGCTGGGATGCGCTTTAAGGTCCTTCCAACCCAAACCGTGCTGGGATTCCGTGACAAACCAAGCAGAGCCTACCTAAGGTGCCCGCTGCCTGCGGCGGCTCCGCTGCCGGCATTCCCGAAATCCCCGGAATCCCCGGGGGTCCCGCCGCCCCCGCGGGGCCCGCCAGCGCGGGGTGACGTCAGCGCCACGCCACCGTGACGTCAGAGGCGCGGGGCGGGCGGGCGGTGCCCGCAGCTCCCGGCGCGCCCCGCGCGGCGGCGGCGCAGACAGTGGGGGGGCGCTCCGGGAGCGCTCCCGGTGTGTCCGTCCCTGCCGGTCCGTCCCTGTGTCCGTCCCGGGGCGCTCAGCCCCGCGCCCAGCCCCGCCGCGATGTTCTCCAGGAAGGGCCACGCCGACGTCAGGAAATCCACGCAGAAGGCGCTGGACCCGAAGCGGGACGTGCTGACCCGCCTGAAGCACCTCCGAGCGCTGCTGGGTGAGTGGGGGGCTCCCCCCGCGCCCTGAGGGGTCCCGGCCCGGGACGCCCCCAACACTCCAGTCCCCGGGCGGGTCTCGGGCCGCTCCTCGCCCGCCCCAGCGCTGCCCAGGAGTGTTTTTCCCCCGGGGGATCAAAGCTCCGGATCGCCCACTCTGTGGGCTCCTGATCCCCACAGGTACCCCCGGCTCTGTGGGCTCCTGATCCCCCCCAGACCCCCCACTCTGTGGGCCCCCCGGGCTGTCGCTGCTGAGGGGACAGCGCTCCGTGTCCTTCCCAGGCGAAGTTGTGGGTGTGCTTTTGCTGTTTCTGCCTTGAGGTTCTTTGGGGGATCTGTTCACAGAAACTCTGCTTTTGTGAACAGCGCTAGCGTGAGGCTTTCTGTTGGATTTTTTGCATCAAACGGTGTTTTGTGATGCTTTTCTACGCCTGTGGCAAGGTTGAGTCTCTCTAATGTCACCTTACAGGTGAAGCCTTTTACCCTCACAATTCTGAACGTTTAAATGGGCTGATGTGTTTCAGCTGTGATTTGTTGAAAGGGGCTGATGCGTTTCAGCTGTGAGCTGTAATTTGGGAGGGTTTGGGTGGGCAGAGCTCAGCCCCCTGCCCGGGTGTGCCCTGTGAAGCCTCCCTGGGGGCTCGGGGCTGAGTTTGAGGCGAAAAGCTTCTCTCTGGTGTTCTGCTGGTAGGAGAAGATACACAAAAGAAGCTTTTAATGTGCTGTAACAAAGTGAGGGGGCTCTGCTCTGAGGATGAGGACGGTCCTGAGCGAGGAGGGTGGTGCTCGCTGTGCCCTTGGAGCAGGTGGAGCTCAGGGAGCCCTCCCGAGGGGAAGGGGCTGTGTCCGTGTAGCTCGTTATGGGCTCCCGCTGCCTTCCAGGTGTTGTCAATTGGGTACAGGTGTGAGCAATCACTCCGGTTTACAGGCGCTATTCCCCTGGGGTCGGCTGCGTTTAAGTAGCTAATTGGGGGCACTTGGTTAGCGGACGGAGTGCTGGACAAAGCCGCCCTCGTGGCCTGGGCTGGCTCATCTTTTGAGGAACAGTAAGTGCAAGTTTGGTGTGCTCGTGGATATTTAAGCTCGTGATTTGCACTCAAGCAGAGCAGTTGCGGCCGTGCTTGGTGGTGGGAGATAGGAGGCTCCTGTTCCTTGTGTAAGTAGCATCCGCGGTTGGCAATAAGTGGGTCAGTTTCGTGTTGATTTCCCTCGGGGAACCAAACGTGTAAGTTTATTGTATTGAAGGTGTGTAAAATGCTTTGTTTGTTTTTGTGGGTGTTTTGTTTGTTTGTTTTAATCGAACCGTGTACATAAGTGCCTGGGGGTGGGAATTTGAAAAGCCAGGAGAAGGTACTGGCATTTCGATGTGCCTGTTAACTGTGTGTGTCCAATTGCACATGTGTTGTACTAACTATATTAAAATAACGTCAATTTTATTGTAAAGCAATTGTGAGAAATTCTTTAGGATCAGAGCTTTAGAATGTTTTGTGGAACTGCCCTGAGGAAGATCATGACTAGAGACTAGTGTGACCTTGGGAGGGTACATTTCTTCCTTCTGTACCAGTCGCAGTGAAATAAATAGACTTGAAGAATTAGGAAGAAAAGCAACCTTTTCTTTCACGCTACCGTTTCAGCCTCTCAGTGAGACACAAGTGGTTGAAGCTATAATGCTACCTTGCTCTGGCTCTTGGTTATCCCAGGGCACTGTCGGGTTGGTTTGCTTCTGCGGTGCTGAGGAGGCTTTCAGGTTCCTGGGAAGGGGAACAAACAGAAACCCAGGCCTATTAGTGGGCCAAAATTAATTTCTGTCCTAAAGCAGATGGTACAGGAGGTGGTCCTGCCTGGTTTTTCTGTCAAGAAACTTATTACCCAGTTGGCAAGGGGGGCGAACACATGCGTCACTCTCGGGAAGTGACATCCTTCCTTCCAAGTGGCTGCTGTGTTTGGAGGTTTTCTGGGTTAAACTTTGGTTTAAAGTGAAGATAGTTCCCAGTGCCAGGGGGCTGTGGTGTGGCGGCTGCCTGGCTGCTCAGGACCGGGGCTCAGTGAAGGCACTGTGTCTGAGTAGGCTCTGGGGATGTTCCTGGGATGTCTGCTTTTGGGAACAGCAGTGCAAACGTTGGAGATAGCATGGGAGTGGCTTTTTAAAGATGGTATCTTCATAGATATCGTTACAAGTGTCTCTTTTACGGTACTGGTCAGCACAGATACTGAAGCAACACACGGGAAGAACATTTTTGGTATTTAAGGAAAAGAAAGCTTTTGGAATAAAGGCTTAAAAGTAGTTGGATTTTTCTTTCCTTCTCCCCAGATGCATCTCTCCTTGTCCTGGCCAGTCTGTTCCTCCCACCCTGGACATTACACTCCCTGTCACTCACTGCTTTACTCAAGCCATAGGGGCACACGTTCTTCAAATAGCTGCTCCTCTTCTTGTGTTTCTTTAGGAGATGCCAACTCCTCTTCCTTTGTTAGTTTTAAATCACAGGAATTAAATTGTAAACAAAATGGCGGTTGCTCTTCTGTGATCCACTGATGTGGGAGGATAAAGATCAGAGAGAAGAAGAATACTAGGGGAAGGAATGTATATTTCCATAAATAAGGGCTCATGTGAGCTCTGGATTGCTTCAGGTCCTTTGGTGCCATCTGTGTAAGTTTGTGGAATGTCCAAACTGAAAGAAAAGGTTCCCTCTAAGTTTGTGTTGCTTACAACATCTCTCAGGCCTCACATGCTCTTTAGGGTCCAAATTCCTGATCCGTGGGGTACTCTGCCTGCATGGCAGGACAAAACACTACCTAGAATAACAACAGGACTTTCAAGGGGGTGTTCATTTGTGTTTGGGGAAACGACCAGAACATTTCCCTTATTTTGTTACTGTTACAGAGATGTGCTTACATTCAGGGCTTTCATAAAGTCAGTAAGAATATTTTTTTCCAAACATAGTTTGTGGAAGTGTCAGAAGTGTGGCCTTTTTTTTTGCAGTAGACTTAAAAAATAATAGACTGATAAGCAGCAGTGGGGATATACAGGTTTGGCTCTTCCCCACTACTGGCCTTAAGTGAAACCTCTGCAGTTTCCCAGAGTGGTTTCTGTGGGACTTTTGTAGCATAAAGATGAATCACTGCTCTTTAAGACTTTTTCTGTGGCTATTCCTGGGTAAAATTGCCTTTTTTTTTTTTTTTTTTTTTTTTAAAAATTGAAACATCTTCAGTAGTGTTTTCTCCTCAAGCAGGTGTGATGAGTACTGCTGCTGACAGATGTGGGATGTTGCTATGTCCAGTGCTTTCATCCTGTTTTCTCTTGAGCAGTGGGCAAACATGTGAGACACCTGATGTGGCTTCACGCAGACTTTAGTTCAGGTTAAATATGAGCTTTGTTAGGTTACCAAGTGCAATCCTGAATTTTGTCTTTAAAAATACCAATCAGGAAAAAGCTGTATTGTTCGTTGAAATTGACCCATCAAAAAATGGGATAATAAAGGAGAGTAGTGGGGTTTCAGTTCTGGCACTGCTTGGTCTCACAGTTCTGTATAGCTGGAGTAATACCAGCTCAGTGGAAAATTTCATTTGGAGAGAGTCAAAAGGGAAATGTGTCTGGGCTTCTCACTGAATTTAGAACTGGTATTGTTCCACAGAGCTCATGTGAAATTTGAGGTTAACATTATTTTGGAATTTGTTCTGATCAGAGGGGTGTTTTAGTAACAGGCTGTTTCCATGCTGACATACTTTTTTTGAAGATAAGTAAAAATTGTGCGTTATTTCTGGGGTGAGGCTGGTAATAAAAGTTTATCATTAACTGTGAAGTTCTCTTCATCTCCTTTAATTTTTCAAGTGCTTGTGGACTGAGAGAGCTTTGTATAAATATTATAAAGTCAAGTGACTTTGGAAATTCATGGAACCAAAGGAGAATTTCTAACAAGTGCCTAGGATAATGTTTGTAGTTAAGTGGAAAGTAAAAGAAAAGTTTGTGTACTAAGGAGAGACTTATTGTCCACTACGGATTTTGTTGATATGAGGAAAAGCAGTGAGAGCTTGGCAATAAACTCAGGCTCTTATTAAATGGTACTTGCGTGGTTTATTTCCCTAAATTTTAGGTTTAAGTAGTAAAGTGAGTCAGGATGAGTGGGAGGTGTCCAATGAGCCAATCATGTTGTATTTACATAGAAGAAATAGGATGCGACCCTCATGGATGTCTTGCTATTTCCTGTATTTTGCTGCCAAAGCTCCATGGAAGCGTTAAACAGATGCGTGAGCCTGTGGGTCACCTGCCCTTGTTTGGGAACGGGGTGAATTGAAGGGTTTGGAAAGCTGCTGTGGGTCTGATGGCTGCTGATGTCTGCCAGCTTGCCTGAGGTGTGAGTGCTCAGAACCTGTTTGCAGCTGTAGTAACCTGAGCTGTTTGTAAGTAAATATAAAATTAATCCGGAGTACCTGCAGTTCAGCCCCAGCCTTGCTGCCTCACTTCCGTGGGTCCTTATAGGTGCTCATTCAGTCAGGGTTTTCTACTGTCTCAAATGACAAATGGCACAGGAAACTTTCCCTGATGTTTTCCATTTGAAAAACAGGAATGAGCTGTATCCTGCTACAAGTTAAACATATCTGTAAGAAAAGGCTGCATCTGTAGGATGCAACTCACATCAGACTCACTACTGAAATGCCACATTTGGAGAAAAGGGGAATTTACTTTTTTGATAAGGCAGTTCCTTTCTCCTCCTTTCACAATTCACAGGGAAAGTTTCCTTTTTGTGTAGATTTTAATGACCTCAGTCCTTCATATGAAATCTCTGTAAATGAAGGCCTTGTTTGCCCCTGGGGTTGTGTTTAACAGAATGCATTCATGGAGAGGAGTAATTGCACTTAGCTTGCAAATTCAAGACCAGTAGTTTGTAGGAAACAAATATCATGTTTAAGAGTTTCCCTGTGCTAATTGTTTCCATAGCACAAGCAGCCAAGCAAAGCCTTACTGCTGGAAAGGTATTAATTTAAATAAAAATGAAATTGTCCAAGGCTAAAGTAATTCTTTCTTCTGTAGTCCTGGGATGATGTTGGGACTTGTTGCTGCAATCAGCTTTATTTTGGTTAATGAATGGGTTTCTTACCAGGTGAAGTTTCAGTGAGAGGATGTGTTGTTAATAATTATTGTCCTTCATCCTCCTAATTCTTGGTGGAATTACCGAACTTTCCTTGACCAAATCAGTTGCAGTAAAGAGCAAATGGGTGAAGTGACTGTGTTTGGCAAGTGTCAGGTTAATAAAACATCAGACTTTTATCTTCCTAAAAAGTAAACTTCGTCCAAATTTTAGACCTGAGTCGAGGCTTTGGAAAATGATGGATGCTTGGCTTGGCATTATTTTAAAAAATGAATTAGAAATGTGCTGTTTTCTGATTTGGTCTGCTTCCAGGTAAATTTAAGAACTGGATTTGCATCCAGAAATCTTTGATTGTGTTTGTTTTCTCCAGCAGTGCCTGCTTGTTTCAGTGGTACAGAAGCTGTTTGGTTACATGGCTAAGACTCACCCCATTTTTTTTAATTTATTTTTTAATGGAAAGCAAATGAGACAAAACCCGCCTGCAAACTTTCATTAATTCAGTGAAAATGGATGTTTCCTTGTTTTACTGCCAAGGATGGAATCACAGATTAGTATCAAATATTCAGTGAGGTTGCTAAAATAGTTTTGTATTTCATGTATTTAATTTTCTAATGCTAAATTTGCAGAAAGACATGAATGTTCAGCATTCTGCCCCTGTGTAATGACACTGTTTGTCCTCTTTTCAGATATTGTGGATGGAAGTGACCTGAAGCAGTTTTTTGACAATAATTATTCTCAAATTTATTTTATATTCTATGAAAACTTCATAACACTGGAAAATAGCTTGAAACAAAAAGGTAAGTTTTAGAACTTTGTCAGCAGGTGTTGTTCAGGGTTCTCCAACTGTTCTTCCAAAGCAATTCCATTGCAGCCTGTTCCTTGATTGTAGAGTCCTCAGTTACCTGTATTTGCATTAATAGTTTCATGCAGAACAGTGTTAGTATTAATCACTTTAATTTCATGGCAACAGAAGAGACAAGCATGGGAAATCGCTCTCTGAAATGTCAGCAGCTGATAAGATTTCTGAGTTCATTTTTATGGCTAAATGTCATTTCAGTGAAAAGCTCAGTTCCTGTGCATTTACACACCTGTCCTCTCACCTTGTTCTGGGGTCCTGCAGCTCAGTCTGTTCAGAGGAGACACGGGCAGGGCACAGAAATGCACCAGAGTTTGGACACGTCTTGTGTGTGAGATAGTAGATAAAGATAGAAAATAAGCTGTGTGCGACATCTCTGACTTCAGCTGAGCAACAACAGCCTGATTTTGCTGTCTCACACCGTGTGTTTACAGTAAACAATATTGTTTTGTGTCTTGCAGGGAATAAATCACAAAGGGAGGAGCTGGACTCCATCCTCTTTCTTTTTGAAGTAAGTTTTCCATACCATGAAACAAACTTGTATTTTAAATCTCATTCTATGTTTAGAGCTTCACAGTGAGAGGTGAAACCAGATGTCAGTCACAGTGGCACCAGGGGAAAGGCAGAACAGAGCTGAGGAGGGTGTTAAGCTTTCAGGTACAACCATTTTATTATGCACTGAGAATGCTGGTTAAATGAATATGCAGAGTTAAGATGTTTTATCAAAATGACTTGGAAATCCTGCAGTAACACACCTGTCCTGAGAATCTGCGGATTGATGCTCTGAAAATGAGCTGGGGTTTTTGTCTTCAGGAGAATTTGGGAGCATGTGATCAGTGGTTCTATAGACTGTAAGGCTAAAGCTTTCAAAATAGTCTGTTTGTTCTTTTTTATGTTAATTAAACAAGGTTTTGCTTCTGTGTTTTATGGAAGGGCAGTTCGAAACAGCAGCACTTTCCCCCTACGCTCTGTCAGTGTGAAGTTCAGTGTTATGTTTGTTTTGAATGTGTCACAGCAGGAGTCTGGGCCCAGCTCCTCTCACATGAAGGCATCTGTTGTGGTTACAGTGTTTGGCCTTGCAGCACAAGGGAAATGGAAGGGATAGGAGTTGTCAGCTACTGCACACCAGTTTAATCTGAGCGTGTGAAATACTAATTTGTTAAACTTTGTTAGTTCAGCAGAACATCTTTCACAACCAGAAGCAAATCCTTCCCTCCTCCTCAGCACTGGCCATCAGAGCACAGGCAGTGTCTGGGGAGGAAATGTTACCTCATTAACTTCTGCATAATCAAATTAGGTTTGTTTTTAATTGAAAGAATAGTCTGAGATAGATCATTTCCTAAGGTACCTCTTGAACTAAAGTTATTACCTAAATATATTTGGATGTGAAATATCCAGAAAATATCAGAAATATCCAGAAAATATTTAGATGAAAGTCTAACACATAAAAAGTTCTTGTAATGCACACTGAAATTCTTAGCATAAGCTCTGTCTCTGTATTCAGAAAGCAGTGGCACCTTTAATTATTATTTCTTAACAGTTAATTAGGAAAGTAATTGGCCAGATTTCTTCCTTAAGATTAAACACATGTCTGTTGATTTCCCTCTATTTCTGTTTATTTCTTTCTCTTTGTTACTCCAACTACTGACTTTTTACTTGAGTATTGCATCAAAGAAATGTCATCTCTGTTTATATTTTGAGTTATTTTTCAGTAAGGGTTGTAGGAAAAAACCCTCAAACTTTCAATGGGATGCCAGAAATTGAAGTCAAAACAAAAGCTAATTGTTCTCCTCTCACTCTCTTTAAAAAAACCCCAACCCAGACCCCTGAGAAGTATGTGGGTATGTGGTTTCATGGTTTTACATTAGCAATTTGTAGTTGGAATGGTATTTATATTGGTAATAAAAATAATGCTGTTTAGCCTAATGTGCCTGTAATGGGGAAAAATGCCCATGAAAATGAGGATGTGCAATCCTGGGGTTTTGTGGTCTCGCATTGTGACTTTAATGCAGCCAGTTCATCTCCCTTTTGTTCTTCTCCCTCCCTTCTCCCCTGTAACTATGAGATTGAAATCTGAACTCTGCTTTCTGCTCCATATGACATTAGTACAAGTCTACTTTAGGGTTTTGCCCAAGGCAGTGTCAAAGAACATGAGCTCGTGAATCTGCCAGGTACATGTTTGGGGCAGGAGAAACTCTTCCTCCCTCTCCAGCCCAACAGGAAAGGTGTCACCACCTGTACCTGTGCCAGTTAATGGCAGCTCATTAATACACTTACACTGGGGCCTTGAATACGGAATGACATTTCTGTGGCTGTGTCACTGAATGGCAAATAGCTAATGCTTGCTCACCTGGTTGGAGGGAATAGCTGCATTCCTGGGGCTTGGGAATGGGTGGCTAATAACTGCCCCTTAATACTCCCTAAAATCATCAGGAGAACATGCTGTATGAAGGAGGAAAAATCCGTAGTTGTGTCTGAGCCAGGGACTGCTTGGGGTCCCAGTGGGGGAGAGTTGTGTTACATCCTTGTCACAGACAGCTCTGGGGGACAGGAAATGGTTTAAGGTGTTTGTGTGGAATTCGGGGCGATCCGCTTCTTGGTGGGGATCTGCTGGAGTGAGTTTACAGTCCATGTAAACTGACACTGGATAAGTTATGCGTGGGAGAACAGGCTAGTGGAGGCCTTGGAGCACAGACCAAGGACCCATCACCCTCCACACAGAACAAGGAAAAGGAAATGCCAAGTGATGAAGCATTCACACTAAGCCATAGGAAACAAAACTAATTGATTGTTAAGCTTTCCATATTTAATCTGATGTCAGCATGAGCCGGGGGTTTGCTGCATTTTCTTCTAATTAACTAAATAGGTAATTACTTAGGATTAACAAATCCAGAATCCAGGTGCTGAGTGTTAGCAGCTTAAAAATCAATAAAAATGTTTATGAGGGAATTGACTTTGCCTTTCCTGGCAGTTTGGTGGGATTGTGCTGCTGTTCTGGAGTGACACCTAGTGTGTATATTGGGCAACAGAGGCTTTTCCCACAAATCCTCTGGAAACTGACCTAACTTGGCTGTAATTTATGGAATTTTAAATTTTACGCATCAGCTACAGAGCTTGGCCCCTCAGCAACAGCATCAAGTAATGTGTTACTCAAAGGAGAAATGTTAATCATAAGGGAGGAATGTGAAGCATTAAACTGTTCATTTTGGAAAGTGCTTTTTTGCAATTAATATTGCAAAATTCTTGGATCTAAGTCCGTGTTCTCTAAGGTTCTGTGGCTTTGTCTTTTTCTGTATAGGTATTTGAGAGATGGTGCAGCAGCTGTACTGTGTTATTGTCCCCTGTTTTAGCTAAAAGCCCAAAATAATGTGAAAAACTAACTTGCTTTTTCCTCTGCTAGGGCTTGGCTCTCTCCAGATTTGAAGTGTATTTGCAGGACAGGTTGCTGTTGTTGCTTGTGTCCGTGTTCTCAGATTTGGGGACAGCTCTGAGCCGCGTGGGTCACAGACCTCACAGAAGGTGCACTACACTTATGTCCATTATCTGGGTCCCATTACAGTGTTGTGTCATCATCTGCTTGTAAAAGCTTGGATTTTTTTTTTGTAATGTGTTTTTTCTTGCAACATCAGGTACTGATTCCTCTGACACTGCATTTGTTTTATCTCTAATGAAGTAAAAGCAGACTGATGGCTTTGATATAATACATAGATCAATTTTTTCCCATTCTCTGTAATTTTGCTTTATTAGTGAAGAACAGCCACATCATATCTGTTGTACTGATGGTGTCTTAGAATTCATTCCAATGATTTAACATGTTCATTGGATGAAATGTTTTATTCTCAGAATTTTTCAGATAATCTTTTTACTGTAGAAAAACTTTGCAAAGCTGCTTAGAGTAGCTGCTGTTGTTGCTGGAAGGTGTTTCAGGTCCTGTCAACATAGTTCAGGTGCCACTGCAGGTTTGGGGACAGCCAAGGAGATGGTGTGGGTTCTCCCACTTCCCACAGGTGATGTTTGCTGGAAGCTTCCCAGCCTGGAGTTTTCTGCTTGTTTATTTTTTACCAGTGCACAGTAACATAACATAAAGAGCCATCATGTTTCACGCTGCACTGACACACCCTGGGCATAGACACTGCTTTTTTTAGTCCTCCTAGTAATGCTCATAACTAGAACTGTTAAAATATATAACTTTGCTTCATTCTGGATTAAGATTGCTGTGGCTATTTTAAATACTGAATTCTCTCAGCACCTTATAGGTGTCCTTTGTAGAGACTGTCGTGAATTAGCAATATTGGTGAAGCAACTTAAAATGAATTTCAAAACCAGTGGTCATTTTTAGCAGGTCATTTTCAGTTTCATAAAAACCTACATCAGTGAAACTTGGAGTACTTTTGGATTCTGAACTCTTTTAAGACTTCAGTGCTGCATTAGTATTTTTTATGAATGTGCAAAAGGATGCTCTTTTATATCTGTAGAATTGCCTTAGGGTGGTTTACTTTTCTTAGGATGTTGCTCCTAATTGCTTACTGCCTTTTGAACAAAAGTGAGTATAATTGAATTCTGAGGAATTAAATTGTGTATTGAAACTGGCCAATGGGTAAAGTACTTGTAAAATTCCTTACAGAGAATAACCATGTTATTGCTGAGTTCTTGTTGCCACAGGTCCTGGTTTCTCATTTCTTGGGATTGCCCCTTTTATTTAACTTTCTTCTTACTATTTACATTTCTGTTATGTCTGTACAGCTCAGTAACTTAATTTCCCCACGAGTATGTTATCTGACACTTGAAATCAAGTTACCATTAAGATTCACAGCTTAAAATGCAGAGATGCAGCTTTAAATTTCACCTTGTAGGTTTCTTTACAGCCTCCCACTGGGTTCCTGTGGAATTCCCTCCTGGGGTTCCCAGTTGTACTGTTTAACCACTAGTGTGTCACACAGACTTGGCTGGCTGACTCTCAGTAGAGTAAAAAAGGGGCTTTTTTTTTGTTTGTTTGTTTATAACAGTAAAAAGTGCTTAGGGCTCTTCTTTTCTATACATAGAAAACTACTTTTTTAACAATTTATAGTTCATTCTGCCATTGTTCTGATTAGTTCATTTGTCATTGCTGTTAAAACAACATTCATGTTATTCTTGCAGCATTCTGTAGTAAATTCGATGCTTCATATGTTTGACTTCAGAGATCTGACTGCTTCTTGTTATGCCTGGGGCACTAATAAGCACCCTGTGCACTTTGGGCAGACATTTTCCCTGAACAAATGACTGTAAATAATTTATTAATGCCATAAATGGAGGATCCCTTCATTTAGACTGGAATGCTCCAGGCACACTGACTGCATTGGGCTCCTGGCTTATCTGAGGTGGTGAACAGGAGCTGGAAAATTCCTAAATTGCTGCCGGTTTTGGTAGTTGAACACTTTGAAACTCTGGTGGTGATGCTACCAACAGTGCTTGAACACAGAGACTTAGGAGAGCAATTCTGCACTGACTTGGCTTAAAGCAGATCTACCTGCCACTGACTCCTTTCCACATACAGGGTGTAGAGAAAAAGCTTGTTTTGGTTTTTTAATCCGAATCCGTTCTGCTGGAAGGAACGTTACTCGGAGCTTGCCATTGTCGCTGCCCCCCGGAGTGAGTTCACTCAGCACGGGCACCTTTGGTGTGGCTGTGGTTAATGAGAAACCCACATTCAGAGCAGCTCAGGCAGCACAACAGTGGTGCTTATTGTCTCACGCTGTCAGTGGAGCTGGGAAACATCCTGGCTGTGGGGATCTCGTGTGTAGGGTTTGGTCCCAGCTTTCCCTGTGTCCTGGGTAGGGACAGCCAGCACTTAGTGATAGGCACAAACCTGCCAGTCATGGTATAATTCAACAGCACGGGCAAAAATAAAAGGCTTTTAAAAAGAAATTGCAGTATTGGTTAAGTCAGAGCGAGTCTGTTGAAATAACAACCTCGGTGGTTTTTATTTTACTTTGGTAAAAGAAAGATCTAGCTTTCAAAAAGCAGCATCCTGTGTAAACTGAGATTTAAACTTAACATTATTCCTAGTCATGCAGGAAGTCCAAACGAAAAAGAACTATGGATAATCAGTTAAAAGAACTGACAGATACCCTGATGTGTTGATCAGTAGTAATACCTAATTTCTATTTCAAGTGTGCTATAATGGATTACCATATAGATGCAGCAAAGCACTAAGCATTAAATAGATCTATGTGTTTTCTGAAAAAGCAATGTTATTTCGCACTGTGGGGTTTCTTAAAATATTTCTTATTAGTGTGCTGTGAAACTAGGAACAAGATGTCAATAGCCAGCTCGGGTTCACAGTGGTGTGGGTGACAGCCTAGGCTGGAGGGGAAGAAACCATCATTTGTTTTATAGGAATAGCAATATATGATTTTTAGAACACTGGGGTGGGGAGGGTGTAGGAAATGTTGTTGGAGATGGGAAGTTGCAGTGGGAACAACTGGAGCTTGTTCGTGACTTGTGTCATGCTCCAATACCATCTCTGTCTGGGGACACCAGTGCTCACAGGGAAAAATCACCAGTTAAAAGCTGTGCTGCCTGGGACTGGGGTTTAGCTCCTAACCTTCGGCAATTTGTATTTGAAGGTGTGGATTTTAACCATGGTAACTTATTTTAGTATTGCAGGAACAACTGGGGGCTCTGAGTTTATGGTTATATTATATGTTATTTATACTGCCTCTGCAGCAGAGCTGTGCTCTCTGCAGTAGGGATCTGTGACACCACCAGTCCAGGGTGCTTTTTAGAATGACTCTGATTAGTGTTGGGTAGGACAATTAATCACATCTTGACATTTTTTCAAAATGCCTATATTGTTTTCCTGGTTTTGAGATGCTTATAAGGGGAACACATGGGAAATAACTGTCTCAATTTTTGCCATATGGAGAGATTTTTGGGATATGGAAGCTTTCTTCAGATAGGAGCTTCTGTACTATTGATGTCAACCTTTGAACTGTTTTGATTCAGTCACTTGACAAGGGTGTTGGATTCTGTGTTTTGTAAAGCAAAAAGCACAGTAAGGGTGGTGTTTTCTGCCCCAACCTTCCCAGCTTTTTCAGTTTAGAGTTTAAGCTTGCTTTTGTTGTACTCTGAAACAGCATTCGTTTTCCAGGTTTTTTCTGGGCACAACCTAAAATTCACCAACACTCAGATGCAAAAGTTGCTATTAAGTTCTTTTTCAAACTGGTCTTCATTATGCAGCTTTGCCCCTTACCAGCTCACACTTTGTCAGAGCTCACTTTCTGAAAGTGAACTTCATGTTCAAATTTAGGTTCAAATGGCAACAAAATATGTGTGATTTTGTCTGGTTTTCCATGATAGATGTGCTCACGTGTGAAGGTTCATCCCTGCAGTGTATTGTGACACCAGCCCAGTGTTTGTTGAAGTGTTTGTTTCCTGGAACCTTTCCTTGCATGTCTTGGGCACAGACCCAGCTCCCACACGGAGTGGCACTGCTCTGGTGGGGACTTGGAGGACTCCTCAGTTGGGTTAGAAGCTCCTCTCTGCCCTGTGCCAAGTTAAGTAATGGTTAATGTACCAACAATAGTCTTGAAACGTGGTGGGCTGCCAGTCGTTTAATGTTTAGATGGATAATGATAATTCTTTGTCCATGAATCCTGCAATCTGATTGGCAGAGACCTGGTCCTTAACTAACAGGTAAAGTCCCAATGTTAGTCATGGCCTCATTTTTAGCCAGTCAGATCCTTCATCGCAAGCGTGTGCCTCCTGCCCGTGGATGGGGAGCCAGACCTCTGGCCAGCAGCCCCCTGCTCCTGCAGTCCCTGCTGCCACCATGTCCTGGGCAGGGAGCTGGGGGAGTAACATTGAAATAAAATACAAAGGAAACGTAGAAGGGACATGCCTGGTTTATACACTTACTCTGAGTAAACTTTTAAAAATGCCCTGTATTCTCTGGGGAGAGCGTGCTATGGTAACAGTGTGAGGAGGACCAGCCTGTCTGTGACCTGAGGTCTAGCTCCCTAAGTCTATGAACTTGTTGTGCCTTCCATCTTATGCCATGGAGAAAAGAATGTTCCATTTCCAAAAAGATTATTATAAGTATTTTATGTAATTTCTTAAGCATTTTGTTGTCAAAGGTAAAAGAAGTCTGTCCATCTCTCGAGCATGCTGCTGTCAGCAGCAGTGCTGGCTCACGTCAGCCGGCTCCTGGGGGTTACCCACAGTGCCAGTTCTTGCTTTCTTGGCTGTGATGTTTCCTCTTGTGAGCTTTTGTGTGCAAAACACCCACAAATGGGTCACCATTGCTGAAGTGACTTGTCATTCATTTTGCATCCTGCATGTGGTGTTTCTGAAAACTTAATGGTGCTTTGTTGTGCAGAAGTTTGTGTCAGTGACTTTTGTTTGATAATTACAAGGAACTCTGTCAGTCATTTATGACATTGTTTAATTTGATTTCCGAAAGGAGATGTTGAGAACTAGTTTCCCATTTAAATATGTCTTCCTAATTTCATATTTCAATGGGTGAAAAATCATGAGATGCAGACATGTTTTTCTGTGGAACCTGTGAGAAGCACTGTGTACTGTCACTGTCAGGCGGAGCAGCAGTAGGTGAGCTGTCCTGTGTGACCACCGTACCTCCCTGCCAAGTCATAGTCCTTACTGACTGTAGTTTAAAAAAAGAAAAAGATGTCTTGGAGCCTGTTAAAATCCTTTTAAAGCCACATTTACTCAAGTAAGACCCCCTAAATCGCTTTGATTTATCCAGCTTATTTAATAGCATTACCATCCGCTAAACTGACAAAGCAAGCATTTGGAAGCCCCAAGTGTCCTTTGCAACTAAGATGGTCAGACTCTGTTCAGGAAAGCACTTAAGTGTGTGCTTAAATTGGTTTGTGGGTGCTCTGTAGTGTAACCAAACTGGGGGGGAAAGGGTTTGACCACAGCCTCTCCCTGTGTTTGATCTGCCTCTGGGAGGGTCAGTGCTCAACTCCAGAGACAGGCCACCACGGATTATTCCCTAAGTACTTTATTAACTGCCTGTGCTGGGAATTCAATTAGTCTGGCTTTGTGTAATTTGGCTCGGTTTCACTGAGCAGCTGAAAGCACAGGTAAATGAGCTCTCAGGAAGAGTAACTGCCCCGCTGTTCCCTGTGCCTCAGCCTGGGAACAGAGCCCATTAGCTGATGGAAACACAGCCTGGAGCCAGGCGATGGAACCTGAGTCGTGACAGGCACCACAGAGGGTGTCAGCCCAAGGGAGCTGCTCAGAATGTCTCAGCTCTTCGTTAGCAGTCAGAGGGGTTTGCAGTGCTGGGGGTCTGCAGCACGCTGGGAAAGGGAAAGCAGTTCATGACCTTGTCATGATATTTATTCAGGACTGTTCCAAGCGCCTTTGTCCATAACCCGAGAGTAAAGTAGTGGGCAAGAGTCCTTGCCATGATAGGTATTTCTTTCTGTTTGTATGTATCACCAGTTCACTTGTGTCTTGTGTGTTCGTGCTTCTGTATCCTCTGATGACCCAGTTTATTGTGGAAAATGTGACTATTTAGTTTTGTTTCCTGCAGAAAATATTGCAGCTACTGCCTGAGAGGATTTTTTATCGATGGCATTTTCGCAGCATAGGTAAGAAGAAATGGTTTAAAAACATTCTAGTGCAAATAAAATCAGTGTTTTCTCTAGTCGCTTCCCTGACTCCACAAGCCCTGAATCCCTCAGTATTGCCCACAGAAACAGTGCTGACATAGGAGACACTCAGCTCAGCATTCCCAAAACACATGCAAAAATGTTTTTGCCTGCTACAACAGCTCTGTGTCCCTTGCTTGGGGTGGCTTGGATTGCCTTCTTTGCTTTGATTTTGCATGAATGCTCTTTCAATTTTTATCTTCTTGGACTTACCTGGGTCATCTTCCCTCTCTGCTCATCCATGGGTTGGAAGCTGTCAGGATGAGGAGAATTGAAACCAACACATCTTTTGTGCTTAGGTCTCCCTGTGGATTCACAGACCCCAACTCCAAACATTGAGAGTCAGGTGCACTGTGGATCTGTATGTGATTGCAGATTTGCAGTAGGATGCCTTTGTAAGTGATCATATGTGGCATGCCTGTTCAAATCCATCCCATCAGGGATAGATCCTGTGTGGAACTCAAGCCTCTGAGCCTCCTGGAAATTCATCCTGTAAAACCTGGGTAGTGAATAGACGGCAGAAAATTCTACTTCCAATGGCTGCCAAAGTGGTCTCAACATTTTGTTTTGCTGCTTATTAAAGTAAATTTTATGGAGGGTTCTATTCCTTCCAAGTAGGACTATTTTGTTGTGGTTGGGTTTGGTTTCCAGCACTGTCTCACCAGCTGCCTTGTTTGTCATCAGAACAAGGAACTGCTGTTGCAGAAGAACAATGAGTGGAAGTTAGAGGTCAAGGAAAGGGCTGTTGTCACGTTTCCACCCAGCACTGACAAAAATAAGAGGAGACATCTGCCTGACCACTTCATACCAGTTCAGCTGAGCTAGCCCAGAACAAATTGGTTTCAGTCAGTTGTTTTGTAGCTGATATATTCTTTATACTTGAGTGGTCATATTGGGATAATTTTTTGGCAGAGCAATTATTTACAGCTATACCTTGGAATTTCTTTTTTGCTTAATGTTCACGTGCATTAATATGTGTTTTCTATGCATGTTAATAATTTCCATTTAATACTGTGAAATGGTTAGATCTGGATGGAAGGAACCCTTTTAAATGCTGTACATATTTCACAACTTTACTGTTTATGAAAATAATTTGAGACATTGTCATCTGACTAAACCCAAAGTACCTCACTGGAAAAATACACCACAGTTAATATTAATCTACTGATGATGATGATGATGGAGATTGTAACTAGATTCACTTTGGGTTTTTTTCCCCCCCTAGTTATCTTAAAATCCAATGAAATGGCCACAGAGTAAATGGTATTAAACTAGCCTTTTCTAGATTATTTTTAGAAAACATTGTCATGGGAGGGGAGTGCTCATCCTTGTGTCTGATAGTGCCTATTTAACTTTCCTAATCCAGGGTCGATTCTGAAGAAACTTTTGCACACTGGAAATTCTCTAAAGGTATTTCTTTGTTTTCATTATTTCTTTTCACTTTAATTCTTATGAAGCATATCACTTTGCAACTTTCCAGTATCAGTGGTTTTCAGATTGTTAGGCTTTGTAATTTTACTTGCCTTTTAATCATAAATCTTATTATTGTGATCCTAGATTATTTTAGCATTTGTCTTCAATTATTTTGCTGCTCTAATGATCTTTATAAAGTTACCCAGAGAAGGTATTAATAGCTATTGCTTGATGCTTAATATTTTCAGCTCTCTTTAGCATTAAGTATACCATATTAAACCTAGGATTAAATTAATAATGTGAGCACCCTTGGTATGGTGAAAGGACTTCCTACCACCAGCTGGGGTGAAAGCTCTTGTCCTGCATGCTCTGAACCATTTAACCACATTACTGCACTTACAGACTTGCTTTACTGTCCTTTTCCACAAATGTGTCCCCTTGTAGCTAAGATGTGAAGGAATCCGGCTGTTTCTGCTCTGGCTCCAAGGCCTGCAGACTAACTGTGGGGAGGAGCAGATCCTGCTGTTCGCCTGCCTCGTGCCCGGCTTCCCCCCGCTGGCGTCCTCGCGAGGCCCCTGCACCCTGGAGAGCCTCATCAGCCCCTCCACCTCACCCGACGGTCAGTGAGGGAACACAGCTCCCACCCAGGGCATCTGGGAGCTTCTCGTGGGGAACGTGGCACGTGGGTGCGCTGTTTGTCTCTGGAATTCCGAGGTGTGCGGGAATTCCAGCTGTTGTGCTTGTTGCAGAGCCACCGAGTGTCATTCACAGCGGTCAGGGTTTGTTGTTTGCCCGTTGGTTTGGGGGTCTGTTAATTGAGATGCAGCACTAGGAACGTGGTACTGCCAAATAAGCAGGTGTGCAGGTTTCCAGCTCCTTGGCTCACCTGCAGTGACTGCTGGTGTCAGCCCTTCCAAACCACAGGGCATCAGATGCCACCCTCCATGGGATGTGGTAGGACTTGGGGAAACACCGGGCACCCAAGCAGCTACTGGACTTGGGCTTTGTGCAGCTTAGTAGTGCATTAAAGGATATTTTAAATTTCTCTTTTCATAAAGTGTTCTTTTATTTCAGTATTTTCATGTTTATCTTTAAAACATTTTGTTTTAGCTAAGATTTTTCCAGAAGAAATAACCCCGCTTTTGCCAGCGGTCTCTGGAGAGAAAATTGCTGAAGACCAAACCTGCTATTTTCTTCAGCTCCTGTTAAAATACATGGTGATTCAGGTGAGGAGGATATATGTTTGTAATTAGTCATATTTAAAGGATGTACTTGTGGTAGAAAATTAATTCTACACTCCATCTGTACGGAGCTGGCCTTGCCCTTCCCTTGGAAGAAGCTGACTCCTGCACTTTATTAGTCTTGATTTTGAAAGGAAAATTGTCCCAAAGGTTTTTCCTTGTGCCATTTTGGTGAAAATAAGAAGTTTGTCACATTTTTGGTGAGAATTAGTGAATATTATCCAAAATTGCAGGATAACTGACTATCTGCTTGTGGTTACATTTAAAAAATTGATATGGGGTAAAGATGAGATTATTTTTTTTTTTCTCTTTGGACACATACCTAGATGAAAAAAAAAGCAAAGGACCACTGGAGTAAGAGATAAAAAGGAGAGATGGCTTCTGAGACTTTTTTTTTTTTTTAGAGGATGCAAGTAACATGTACATAAAATTTAATTAGAAATAGATCAGATTAATCTGCACAGGAAAGAAAGAAAGATAATGTGTATGTTTAAAGAGTACAGACAAAACAACATTTGAAATAAAGTGGGAAGTGTATAGACAATGAACATTAAAGAGTTCAGTTTTAAAAAAATAAATTATAATTAAATACTTTGAGATACACTTTTTAATATCAAAAGGCAAGACCAAAATGATATTTGGGAGAGATTTTGTCATCTTGAATAAATGCTTTATTTTGAAAAGTGGCTGTATGAAATTACCAGCTTCCTCCATGGCACTCTTTGTTTTACATATCAGAATCTCACAACTTCAGTTAAAAATAAAATTCCGCTCTTCTTTTTATACTCCTATTACGTTTGGAGTCTAACCAAACCTGACTGAACTATAAATCCACTTGCACAGTGGTTCATTAATGGTGGTTCATTTGTGTTGCTCGTTAGCAGGGAGCACTAACCTTACTTCAGACAAGAGATGACATTAGAATAATGTGATGCAAGTGCAGAATGGTCACTTGTCTTCAAGCTCTACATTTGTGTTTCACAAAAGCAGGACACTGCAAGTTTCACACGGCATCCCAGAATGGGTGAGACTGGAAGGGACCACAGTGGCTCATCTGGTCCCACCTCCCTGCTCCGGAAGAGTCATCCAGGAGCACGTGGCACATGATGGAGTCCAGACAGTTCTGGAATATCCCTAGTGAGGGAGACTCCATGCCCTCTCTGGGCAACCTGCTGAGCACTCAATACTGCACAGCAAAGAATTCTTCCTCATGTGCAGGTGGAACTTCCTGGGCATCAGTTCCTGCCCGTTCCTCTCGCCCCATTGCTGGGCATCCCTGAGCAGAGGAGCCTGGTCCAGCCTCTGACACATGAACTGTGTCAGTCACATGCAGCTTATTTCACACTGAAGGTGTTCTAATATGAAAAGGGTTAGCTCACTTTAAAGATTTGTCACACTCTTCCAAGGAATTGTAGTTCAGAAGTGTTGGTGAAGAGCAGCCTCAAAGTCTGCGTGTAGTTCTTTGGTGTTGTCCCATGCAAGAAGGGGAGAGTGCCTTTAAAACCAAACTGAGATGTCAGTCTCTTCCTCATCCAGGGAAAATACTGTGCAAAGCAGAATTGCCTGTGTGTTTAGCCATATTAAATGTGGGCATTGAATATGTTTCTGATGAAGAAAATATCTATGATAGAAGTGTAGCCCAGAGTAACTGTGTCGAAATTTACATGTAAGAATCAAATTTGTTAAAAGCATAGTATGAAAGTTCCTGTGTTCCCAGCACAAACACACTGGCTTCTAGTGGACTCACTGTGCTGGGCATGCTAAAGCCCTCTTGGGTTATTCTTACTTTATATTTTTGCTGCAGTTTGTAAAGTGGTTTTTAGGACTGTGCAGTTTTTTTACCTTTTTTAAAAGTGTAGTTGCTTGTTTTTTGTGTTTGATGTGGGACAATTGTCAGTGTAACACATTACTTTAAAGCCTTTTGTTTTAACTCCCTGACACAGGCTGCAAGCTTGGAGTGGAAGAACAAGGAGAACCAAGACACTGGGTTTAAGTTTCTCTTTACCTTGTTTAGAAAATACTATCTTCCTCATTTGTTTCCATCTTTTACAAAGCTAACCAACCTCTACAAACCTGTGCTTGGTAAGTCGTGGATTTTGTTTCTAGAGTAAAGAAGCAGGTGACTGTTCTTGGCAGCATCACTGTTACCTGCTGGCTTATTAGCACAGTTCTGTTGGATGAGGACTTTTCCTCCCTGATTTCGTGTTTTCTTTTAGCCCAACTTTTAAGTTGCTGTGATAGTGAAGGAAGGTACTGCTGCTCCTGACTGTGTAAGGACTGGCCTCTTTCCCCTTTCCTAAGGATTGTGTCCACAGGCACAGCATTTATATGGAGTGAGCACAGCTCTGATATTAATGTAATGGATACAGAATGTGCTCTCTGATGGGTTTTTAAAGAACCAGCGAGCTGCCCAGCTGTGGGGGAGTGTCTGACTTAGTTACCCTTATTTTACTGCTTGTTTCCTTGATGGGAAAACGAGCATGAAGGGCCAGCTGAAAGAAAATGGAGACGTACCTCTGCAGTTGTAGGATTAAAAGCATGTCACTTCGGAAACACTCTTGTTTTTCCTAATTTTCTACTAAATAATGTAGTACAGTCAATAGGAGCAATAGTGTTAATCCTCACCTGGAATACTGCAGCCTTTTCTTCATCATCCTTCTCCTCCCTTTGACTTTTAACTTCTGTTTTTATAGTTAAGCATTTGATGTCCAAAATCACCTCAGTGCCACTTCAGCTCTGTTGTTTACACCCAGAGCCTGGGCCTTCCATGTTGTTTCAGCTGTACAAGTGATTTTTCCCTTAAACTAAGCATCTGAATGAATTGTGACCCAACCTGTCTCCCTTCAGCAATCTTCCACCTCCTCCCATGTTTCTCTGTCTTTTATTTCAGTGTGTGAACTTCTCTTTCCAATGCACTAAGAACCCTTTTCTTCTTCAGCTCTCTTCTCTCTCTGCACTTTATTAGTGGCGCTCTGTGAAACTGATAAAATGAACTTACATTGTAGCAGGAGGAGTTTTGTTTCAGATTTTGCCCTTCTTTTTGCAACACTACTCTTTCGCCTTCCTTTGTTTTGTGTGATACAACTGATAACCTCTAGGGAAGATCTGTGCTTTAGGAGTGATAAAATCATGACAGAATATAAACATTAATATAATAAAAGCAGTCAGTTATTGCATCTGTTACTTCATGAGGACAAAATGTTGGTGGCTTGTTCAATGCACTTAACCAGAGCTTGGAAGCAATTGCAGTTTTTTAAGATTACCTTTTCTTTCTGTGTTTCCTTTTTCTCTCACCAGATATTCCTGATATCAGGCCACGGCCAGTGTATGTCACTGCAACACGAAACAATGAAAGTGTCTATAGCACCAAAATCCCGTATATGGCAGCTCGAGTTGTTTTTATTAAATGGCTTGTTACCTTCTTCCTTGAAAAGAAATATTTAACTGCTGTTCAGAATACAAAAAATGGAGGAGAAATGCTCCCTAAAATTATCCAGGTGAGCTTTAAAGTTTGACTCTTTTCTTACATACAGGCCAACCTTTCAGGGTGATCTCACTGCGCTGATAGCTGAAGCGTAAGAAATGCTACCCCATAGTGGATAAATGATGTAGATGCCCATTTGATTTTATTTGATGGAAGAGGAAATCTCCAAGGAAAACCCTTCAGTAATTCACTAGGATTTTATTTTCTTCACTGCTTGTATTACCAGCTTCAGCAGTATTATATTTAGACTTTTGGAGTTTTCTGTGTAAACTGTCGTCCTTAGTTGTCATGGACTGTCTTGTGACATGGACCATTGACATCAAAAGCTGTTTTGTTTTCCTCTTGTTTAGCTGTTTACAATGAGATATTAAAGGGATATTTCAGTTTCAAACTGCTGGTTGAGATTTCTCTAGGATTAGGGACTTCCCACTGAATTTTAGAGAAATAGATGCTTTTTCTTTTAAGAGGCTCTCCAGCTTCCTGTCTGTGCCTTCCTCTGCTCCCACCACTGCACCCCTCCCTCTTTTTTGTCTCATGGAGTGGACAAGTCAGTCGGCTGTTCTGGCTCATAGGAAGTGTACAGCTTCTGGAGTACAAGACCAAATTCCTTCTTGGATCAAGCAACAGACTGGAAATGGATCTACCTGACTGCTGGATCCCAGTGCGCCGTGCCAAAGAGCGCACTTGTATCCCGAGTTCTGCTTAGGAATGCCAGAGTTTTGGTGGGTGCTGTCCCCTGAGGAGTGTGTTTGCTGTGTGCAGACCGTCGGTGGGAGCCAAGACAAAGCCGGGGAGGTGGAGGGCAGCGCATCGCACGCGGGGGAGCAGGACGGGAGCCACTCCAACAGCAGCACCTTGTCCGACAGGAGGCTCAGCAACTCCAGCCTCTGCAGCATCGAGGAGCAGCACCGCAGCGTCTATGAGATGGTGCAGAGGATCCTCCTGTCCACCCGGGGGTACGTCAACTTCGTCAACGAGGTGTTTCGACAGGTGAGTGCCCAGGGCTACCTGTTACTGCGTTTTTAGTTTTGAGAGGAAGTGTCATGGCTGTGAGGAGAACGCTGTCAGGCTGGGCAAACTTGATGCTGATCACACCAGACCCTTCTAGGTTGTTGTGCTGTGGGATGAAAAGGCCCCCTGGCCTGAGCAGTACCTTTGGAATGGGTTTGCAGCTAAACTGGGAATAGGAAATGCTGTAGATTTTGGTCTGTTAAGTGAGGAGAGTGATAAGTTGCAAGATCTATTTTTTTATTATGGAAAAATGTATTTTCATCTCTTTCAGTGTTTTTATTATATAATGCATATTGATATAATTTTTTTTTTAACAAAATACGCTTTTTAGGTATTAGATGACATTTTCAAACATTGATTTCGCTGCAGTGCAAAGGTCTTCTGTCACTATTATACTTTTTTTTTTTTTTGGTCTCCAAAGACCTGCAGAGGTATGGAGTAGCAGCCAGCCTGGCCTGTGTAAGCCTTCAGAGAGAACATCTTCCCAGAATGACTCCCAAATGCACGTCTTGAGTAGCATGTTGAAAATAAACTGTCTTGACTTCCAAAATTGCAGTGAGCAGTGATCAGCAGTGTGGGTGGGGTGTGTGTATGTTTATGTGCATCTCACTTTTCACTTTAGGCTTTTCTGTTGCCGCCTTCTGATGTATCTGCCACACGGAAAGTGGTTAAGGTGTATCAGAAGTGGATATTGCAAGAGAAACCCCCGTTCATGGAGGAGCCAGACAAAAAGGAGGACAGCCAGGATGCTGTTGTCCACTTGGAAGACTTGTCAGTGCAAACAGATGGTAAACATGTATGGTATCCCTGTTCCTTACTTTGTTCTGTCTGCCCACAATGCAGGGCTTAAGTTTCACCTCGCTTTGTAAAGGAGTAACAATTCAAAAATGTGTGGGGAACAAAGGCTAATAAATGCTTTTATTTAAGGACTCACAACTTAAGTAGTTACTGGTTGTTCAGTAACACTTAGGGAGTGCAGGGAAGAATTGCAGCTGCTTTGGGAAACATCATCTGTGGTTATTCCCTGTGTGTAGAAACATGACAACAAGAAACACTGGTAGGTTCTGCAGTGCTGAAACTGACTGCTGGCCTGGGCATGGAGAGCTATTGCCTTTAGGTGCTAGTTACTTCAGAATTTGGCAATATGTACTAATTTGTATTTACTGGATGAAATATTTGCAATCAAACACCTTAATCTAGAAAAGTGAAGTGTAGGTGCAATTTCTGTGTGTCATCTTTGTAACACCCTGTTTTGAAGCATCAGTAAAAGTTCTTTGACACTATTGATACTGTTTAAAGGGAGGGTTTTTTGTACTGTGGAAGAGGTTTGAGTTGTAAGTCGTAGAGAGGATTACAAGGTTTCAGCAGATTATTTTTTTTAGAGGATTTGTAGTTTTGCCAGACTTAAGTTCAAATGTTACTGCAATCAGTGACTACAAAATGTGGTGTAAAATACTGTAAAGAACATACCTTCTAAAACTTCTATAAGCCTTTAAGTTCCATATGCAGCCTGTTTGTTCAGAAATTAAAAATAATGGACAGTAATTCCTTGAGGAAATGAATTTAGGCCGTGACAATTCCCCCTTTTTTTGCTGTTGACCTTTTAAATGGTTTTGATCAATGTGGAGAGGTTCCTTTCTGCTGTGTCACTAACCAGGCTGTGTTTGTGGCAGCTTTCCTCGGAGCACTCCGGACACAAGCGCTCCTCCAGCTGGGGCCGGACATACTCCTTCACCAGTGCTGTCAGCAGGGGGTGTGTGCTGGAAGATGAGGACAGAGATGTTAAAGCTGGTGCTCAGGCTGCATTACAGGTGTGGTGTGTGGGAAGGGTACATGGTTGTAACTTAACCTAATCATGTAACTTCACAAATTATCTTAGAGTCTGAGACGAAGAACAAGAGTTATTCAGGCATATAATGGCAGAAGGTGAATGGCTGGGGGAGTGTCCTCTTCCCTGTCCAAACAGGAGACACCCACAAGTCCCACACCGAACCCCTATGTGCCTTGGTGGGTCTGGTCACCTGGCTCCTTGCTGGAATGATGCAGAAAAACAATGTGATGTGTAAAACATGAAACTTCTCTAAGGAAAGGGAAACGTTTAACTGGAGGAGGACAAATATTTTACTGCAAGCCTTGACTGCTTTCATTCTTGACACTGTGTAAACGGAGTGTTAATGCCTCTGCTGAAGGTGTTCCTGACAAACTCGGCCAATGTTTTCCTGTTGGAGCCGTGCACTGAGGTCCCAGTGCTGCTGAAGGAGCAAGTCGATTCTTGCAAAGCTGTTCTCAGTATCTTCAGGCGCATGATCATGGAACTGCCAATGAATAAGAAGACATGGTAAGCTTAGTGTGGCATCATTTAAGAGAAAATTATCAACATTTAAACTTCCTGGGAGAGTTATTGGATAGGGAACAGTCTGGCTTTCTCAGGAGCAGATCTTAGTACATAAGTTACATTTGTGACTTTGCCTCTGAGTTGATTTGGGAGGTTGTAGAACCTGCATCATTGTACTACTTCACTTCAAGGTTCTGGCTGATATTTCCATTCCTGACTTCACCGCATAAGTGAACTTTTTACAGTCCACAACCAATAACTACGGTTGGTTTGCAAATGATCTGTGAAGTCCAAAGCATGACTGCATTCTCAATAAATAAGGCTTGCTAGAGAATTTATGAACAAGTACAATTAATAGAGCATGTGAACAAATGTGCAATTCTTTTTTTGGAACCAGGGAACAGATGCTGCAGATACTCCTCAGAATAACAGAAGCTGTGATGCATAAGCCAAAAGAAAACCAGGCAAAGGACACGTTTGCCCAGAGCATGTCTGGGCTGCTCTTCCGAGTGAGTGAGAGGGGCTGGTTAGTTTGTGTTTGCTCTTCAGGATTGCCCATAGTTTTAGCTAAGTACTATTGCACAGTGCTATGAAATGTGCTTGCATTACTGGGAAGGAGTTTTTTTTTTTTTCCTGTTTTACAAGTAATTATTTTGTAAACTGTGCTGGATTCATCTTGTGAGACCTGCCTTGAAAGGCCACTTGTATCCTTTCCCTTAGACCCTCATTGTGGCTTGGATCAGAGCAAACCTGAGTGTTTACATCTCTCGGGAGCTGTGGGATGAGCTGCTCAGCGTTCTGTCCTCCCTGACAGACTGGGAGGAGCTCATCAACGAGTGGGCCAACATCATGGACTCCCTAACAGCAGTGCTGGCCAGGACCGTGTATGGGGTGGAAATGACAAACTTACCTTTGGACAAGCTCAGTGAACAGAAGGAAAAAAAGCAGAGAGGAAAAGGTTAGTCTGTGTGCTCAGTGCTTTTTGTATCAAACAAGGTAAATATTTCAGTTTCATTTTTAAAATTAATGTAATCTAATGTTAAATACTACTTAATCTGCTATAAGAACCTGTTTAATCAAATGTGAAGCACTTTCTGTATTGTCACCCTTCATTGGTAGGGAGAGGTAATTGGGGTCAAGAGAAGATAAGCTGTTTGGCAGGTTTGGGTATGTGCTCACAGTCAGTGTTTTCTGTGTAGCAGAAGTGAAATGTGGTTTGCTGTGCTGTAGAATGGCACAGGCATCTCTGTAAAAATTCCTTTCCATGCGTTATTATTCAACTTCAGAGTATTTTAGCTGCAATTACACGCTGCCTTGAAATCGAGGCACATAGTTGTTTGAAGTACCAGTTGTTTTTATTAATAGTAAAAAGTCATCTGTGTTATTAAAAGTATTAATATTTGTCTAGTCTGGACCCATTCATATATCAGCAAAAATATGTGTGGAAGCATCCAGTGCCCAAGAATTTTGTATTCCTTGTCCTAAGGTGGTGTTTTAGAGCCTCAGAAGACAGCAGTAGTGGGAAGATCCTTTTCATTAAGCTGGAAGAGTCACCCTGAAGTCGTGGAGCCGATGAGATTCAGGAGTGCTACAACCTCTGGGGCCCCGGGAGTTGAGAAAGCCCGAAATATCGTTCGTCAGAGAGCAACAGGTTGGACCATAACTAAGTGCTCTTGTACCCCAACACTCGGTAGCACTCAAGTTGTATTATATCTGCCTCTGAGGTGTGACTGTTGCCAAAAGCAACTTTAATTATTAACTGCCTTTCAAACAGAGGCGCTGTGTGCCTGCATCTGGATGTCTTGACCACTGTGAATTGTGGAGTCAGAGTATTTTGGGGAAATTCTAAATACAAGTTTTCAGCTACAGGACATTAAATTGCAAGTTAGGCCGGTTCATGTTAGGGGTTGTTTTAAAGAAGTACACTGTTATTTTTATCAATTCATAAGAAAGTATTTATTACTATCAGTCACATAACAGTTATTAATACAGCTATTTCTTGGGAACACCAGGTAAACCAGGTATTTAATAAACAATTTTATGCTTTCATAGTTGCTTTATTTTCTTTCTTTTTCTTAGCATGATGAGGTTTTTCTCTCATGTTTACTTCTGGGAAGAGGAAAGCAGGAGAAGGGAGACTGTGGTGAGGAATGCTGGGGTAGAGTCTGAGACCCCAGATGTGAGCCAGATCCCTGTTTGTTCTACATTTCTGCAGCCCAAACCTGGCCTCTCTGTGTTTCATGGTAGCATGTTTCTGTGTGCCAATTCACTGGGCTGTGGATCCAAGCTCTCCATAGAAATCCCCTGCCTTTGAGCAGGAGCTGTTTGGCTGCACAGCTCCCTCCCTGGCCCAAACAGACTGGTTGTGACCCTTACCAGAACTGGAGGGACATTCATTGTGGGTTGTGACTACAGGCTCCATAACTGAGCCAGAGCCTGGAGCTTGCATCGCAGAACCCTTCAGCAGTGGAGTCAGCTCATTCTTTGAGTTTTGTTTTTAAGTTCAGCAAGCTCCTGTTTGTGCTCCAGTGGAAGATTCTCTCTTCTGCTGCAGCATTTCTTCCCTTGATGTCCTTCCAGAGCAGTAGGGAGAACTTGGAAGTGTTGATCCAGGACTTTTCTTAGTTGGGTGTGTTCAGATTAAAGGCACTTCCACATTTGCTGTGATTCAGAAATCCCTGGTTATTGCCCTTCCAGTGTGAGAGATGCTGTTGCACATTATTAACTTAGATCTTATGGGAAAAGCTGCTCGGCTTTTTTGGATTTTTTTTTATCCCAAAGCATTGTATTTGACATTTAGAACCCAAATATTTCATTCTTTTGTCTGACATAATTATTGCTTTATTTTTTTTCCTGGAAGCTAAGCGAAGCCAGTCTATCAGCAACTGTGTCCATCTTTATGAGGCTTTGCCAGCTACTAAAAGTGTACCTCTTCTGCTTCACACTGTGACCTCTCTCTTCCCTGGTATCTCTTACACTTCTTGCTCTCACAGACTGTCAGGTACTGTACTTTAAAGTCATCTTTTATATCAGTGTGCTTTATATTTTTAAACTACTATCTATCTGTTCCCTTTCTGTCCAGTTGATTCTTCTCAGAGTGTCTGTTTTGCAAGCAATGCAGTTTTTGTTCGTTTTAGTATTAAAGTTTAACATCAATTGCAATTAGATTCATATTCCCTAGTAACTCAAGTAAAATTTCCCAAATTTCACTTCCTGGGAGGGATTTCTGGCTCATGAGTTCTACCCAGAGGCATTGGCTGTAGTAGAAAGAGGAGAGTTTTGTGTGGTGCTTTATGGCTCTGTAGGGATTCCTGCTCTGTGAAATACACTTGGTGTGTTTTCATCTCAGGTTATCTTCAATGGGAGCACTGAAGTCGTTCCAGCTACTAAATTGCATTGATTGCTTTATTTTATTGCTTTCTATAACTCATTTCAAGTCAACAGTGATGCTCTAAGGTCAATAAATACCAGAAACGTTAGGTTTTGTGCATGTGCCTCTCTGAGAACTTTCTGAAATACCTGCCATGTTTATTAAGTAATAAAGCAGTGTTTAAACTTACACACTGCTGGATGGGAGCGCACTTGATCCCAAGTGTTACTGGCTTTTTTGGTGTTTTTTCCACCTTAGTGCAAAGAGAAGTGCATTTCTAAAAGCACTGTGTTGCTCCCTTGTTCCAAGAGTTCCTATTGCTCCTTCCCCAGCATGTAAGGTTACTTTCTCACTGGAATTTTCCATACTCCTCTCTCCTTTTTGTTCCTCATTTGCAATGAGAGCAAAACCAAAAGCTGCAGGAGTGGGTTTCTCCTCACAGACTGAGTCTGAGTCACATGTAGCTCAGAGCTTTTTTCACTCTGAGTTACTGCCTTTTTTCATTCTCCCCTTCCCCTCCTTCTGAAGGCAAAGTCAGGGAGTGCAGCCACCTCCTGTTCATGCCGCATTTACAGGAGTTTTGCTGCCTCTGTTCTGTTCTTTCTGTTTCCAGAAGGAACAGGGGCCAGTTTGGGTCTCCAGCACTAAAAAGCCCAGCTTTGTTCATGGAACATCCTCCCTCCCTCCCTCCTGTGAATCCCCCAAAGTAATTTCTGTCCTTTTCTAGGCTTTTTACTGCTCACACTGCTCATGCATCTCTCTCTAAACCTTACAACTTTAAGGATGTTTTATAAAACTTAAATTATAAATTGTGAATTGTAACTTGAGTATTTTAAATACTTACAAGGGTGACTATTTCATAAAGCTTTCTTAGGCAAGGAGTTCACACTGTAAATGTGTATAATCCCAAGCTCCTACAAATACTGTTTTAATTAAATCAACAGAAGTTGAAGAATCTCAACAGCTGGAAAATTCAGGAGGAACAGAAGCTGTGGGCCCATTTGCAGACCAAGAGCAGCAGCTGACTCGAAGTAGCAGCACATCAGATATTGCAGATCAGATTCCATCTGATTTTTTCCAAGGTAATTTTGGTAAAATGCCAACAATCCTGTACTTCTGAAGACAAAGTGTTGAGACTTGTTCAACCTCATAAATGCTGCTCTTACTTATTTTTGTTTCCAGCTCTCCTCTATAATGGTTTTTGTCCTATTTTCTTAGTAAATATATAGTTGATATCTTGTTGAAAGAACTGTTTTCAAGAAGTTCAAGACCACAACTGCAGGACATGACCTTTTATAAAGCAGGGAGGCTAAAAATGAAACCTAGAATGTATGCAACTCATCAACTTTTTTCACCTGGCTTGCATTTAAATTTTGAGTTTTCAAGCTGCAGGTTGAGTTCTGTTCCTGTTATGTAAGTCTGTGATGCTTCTGAAGGATTTTTCAAAACATCTTGTATCCTGTATCAATGTTGTATTATCTCCCTTAGCTAAAAATATGAGACATGTAAACATCACTGGAATCTTCATACGGCTTGCTATGTACTTTAGTCCCACAAGTGTCTATAATTCTTGTTTACTTTCTACAATTTCTAGGTAAAAAGGCTGGAATTTCTCATAATTCAACTTCAGACTCCAAATTAGTTCAGGAAAATAAGGGACATGCGAAGAAGGAGGATGAAACTGAGCAAGTAAGGCAAACCAGGAAGTGATTATTAAAAAGATTTTAACAGTGTTTTATTTCTAATCAGATGCCTTTTAGGATTTAGACACTCTAGCAAGTAAAAGTGTGAAAAATCACTAATGACGTTTCTGGCTTGGAATCTGGAATTGAGCTGTAGCTGTTTGTTGTACTACCTGGTGTGATCAGTTTGCATCTCCTGATCTCATCAGCTGGTTCTGCAGGTTTATGCAGCTGTGTCTGTTCTAGTCTTATACAAGACTTGTGTGCCTTTTTAACATATTAAACATCAACAAAAAATTCATAACTTTTAAGATACAAATAATTCATGGCTATTACAGAGCTACAGTATGCTGGAATAAATATTTGATGGTTTAAAGTACTGAGGAAAATGCTCCTCTTCAGCCCAGTTTTATCACCAGCCGTGCATGGCAGATGTTTGTGTGAGTTGACATTAAGACAGGCAAACTTTGTACATTTTTAATGGCAACTTTTGAATGAGCAGTCAAAACAATAATTGACTCAGGCTGATCACCTTTGAAATATGAAAGCTGAAAGGTTTTTTTGATACTTTACAAAGCTTTGAATTATTTCAGATGTGTTGAAAAATGCAAGTGAAAAGTCCTGCTTGTTGGTGTGAAAGCTGAAGTTGAGAAAGGGAGGATAAAGACTGAAATGGAAAGTGTGGTGTTTTCTTAGAGACACCTACAGAGACGCTTGGGTAGTCTGAATATGCTCAAGAATATCCTGGCTGACTTGTAATTAACTTCTAACAACAACGTGTGTCTCAAATTCGCTAAAATGTGGTGTAGTTCTCAAAACTGTAACAAGCTGAGATGATTTTTTTTCTCTGCAGGTGCTAATCCGCAGGAGCAGTAGTACAGTTGAATTAGATCTGAAAGCAGACTTTCAGCCACCCCATGGGAATTACAGGGAGAGAGAAAAAAGTGAGTTGCAGGAAACACAGTGTTTTTCTAAGGTGTAGCAGTCGGAATGACCGCCGCAACGCTGTGTTGTGCGGGAGAGATGAGGCGCTTTGGCACGGCGCTGCCTTGGCCCCTGACGGGCGTGTCCCCTGTGCTGTGCAGGTGAGAGCGTGAGCAGCGACGCGTCCCTGGGCTGCGCTGCCGACATGGACATCGCGCTGCTGCCCTGGCAGGCGGCCGAGGACGAGCCCGAGCCCGGAGCAGCCGCGGAGGTGTGTGTGGATCCCGCTGCGCCGCGCTGGCTGCAGCTCAGCCCCTCGGAGCCCGCCAACCTCACAGGTACCGCGCCCCGCGGGGCGTCTGCGCCTCAAGGGCTTCATCCTGCTCAGCTGGCTCATAGGTAGTGTGTATCACCAGCTGCTCTTCACCATCCCCGTTTCAGAAATGAGTTTTGCACACCCAGAGTTGAGGGAGTTTGGGTCATCCAGCTGAAGCTGCCAGTAAATGGTGATCCAGAAAACCATCACCCAGCTGCAAATGCTGTTCCCTGTGTCAGATTACTGCTGCCCCGCTGGGCTGTGATAGCTGGTCACTCGTGCTCTCTTGGCCTGCCCCAGTGTTCAAGTAACAAAACACTAATTTATACTTTAAGTTAATGGGTTATGTGTCATAGAAGAATGGTCTAAGGAAATTTCTTACTGTATTTTTTGACTGATAGGAAATAACTGGTTCTTTCTTTGCCATTTGTAAATGTACTTTTCTTCTAGTGATGTGAGTCAGAGATGTTATTTCAGGAATTAGTGCAGTAACAGGAATATCTTACAGGCTGATTTGCTAATAGAAAAAGTTTCAAGGATATTTTTGCATATTCACTTTTTCTTTGAAATATCTGCAATTTAATGAACCAACACACCTGGCTCAACAGCTCAGAGTGCTGTTGTAAAAAAGGCATCAGCTAATGCTGCCCTTGGTAAGGATGATCTTGTGTGATAAATTGATTGTTTTCTTTGTCAGCATACAAAGAGAAAGAATTACGTACACTAACCTGGAACATAATGTAGACTAGAAGGAAAAGTAGGGTAACAGATGTATCATTGCCCAGCAGAGCCAAAGTGCCCTCTACTGTGTTCTTGCTTCTCACCCAAATCCCACAACTTTGCTTTGCTGTGGAAACCAAATGGTGCAAGGTAGAGCAGCAACCCTGTGATGCCACCACTGAGCAGCAGAGATGCCATTTCCCTGAGGACAGATTTGTAAAAGATCATTCTAATGTGCTTAATAAATAACATCTATTTTAGCACTTCATGGCTTCATAATGCTACAATTAAAAAAAGAATCTGTGAAGTTTTTTTTTTTAAAAATCAAACAAACACAAAACTATCTAGAACGGCTCCTATTTTGCTAACCTTCTCTGGATCCTAGGAGGACACAAGTTGTTTCCTTCTGCCTGTCTAGAGGTTTCCTGCACTTCCCTCCACACTTTGACTGCTGCAGGTGCACCTGGAGCACAGGTGTGTGCTCCTGCCTGTGGACAGGCTCTGCTCTGACAGGAAAGCAGCTACCAGCTCTTGTCAGTAAAGCATGCACTTTAGTATGGGATTGGTTTCTTTCTGTTTGAGAGTGCTAATTCTGTTATCCTGACAGTCTTCTCCATCTTAGTGGGCACACTGCTGTCTCAGGAGCTGCTCTGTGAGTGGTGATGCCTGAGCACTTTCCTCATGACTCCTCATCCATACGTTTTTATTCCTTTGTTCAGTAGCATTTCCAGGTCATCCTATACTGTGCAATCTTAAGGAAGGGCTTTTAGAAATAGAAATAAAAGCCAGTTATTGATTAAATACATTTCATTCCATTGAACTGCATTTGCCTCCCTGCTGAAAACCCCCTGGGGTCTGGACAGTCTGATCTTGGAACTACCCTGTTCTGTGGCTCTGATGTGAAGCTCCTCTACCTCCATTTTATGCCATGTTTTGATTTGAATCAGGTGCAGCTTGAGCAGTGAAAGAGATTTGGGGGAGAGAATTTTTTTGAGATGGAAGATAAGAAATGTTCCTATTTTATTGGCCAAATTTATGCTTACACTGCATTTCTAATTCATGGAAATTGGACGTTTTACATTTACAGACAGTAGTGAATTCCTTGCTGATGACTGCAGTATAATTGCTGGTGGAAGCCTTATTGGTTGGCATCCTGATTCTGCTGCTGTGTTATGGAGGAGGATCTTGGGGATTCTTGGAGATGTGAACAATATACAGTCACCTAAAATCCATGCAAAAGTGTTTGGGTACCTTTATGAGCTGTGGTATAAACTTGCAAAGGTATGTGATGCTTACAGGTAATACTCATGGCTTTTCTTTTGTTGTAAAAATTATTAATAAATATTATTAAATATGATTCAGCATTAGCATCTGGAGCATAAGCATGGCATGGGAGGGTTCTATCATAAACTGATCCTGTTTGGTTTCCAGTACCTATCCCCAACAGAGAATGATCCTGTCCAGTGACAAGAGAATTTAAATTGTTCATTTAAACTGGGGTGAGGAAAGAGTAGCAAAGAACATAGAAGTATAGAACAGAATACCTTAGGTGTTGGTATTTGTGTAAAGGCCCCTTAGTGTGACCCAAACTGGTAACATTTTATTCAGCCGGGGAGCAGCACCATAGAAAAGCTTTCCATCTTTGGCTGAAGTAGGAACTCTGTATAATGCAGAGTGTAGTGCCTGAATATAAATAAAATAAGATTTAAAAGTAGTAGTAGTATGAAATAAACAACATTGGAAAAGCGATCTGTCAGTTCTCTTAACACTCTTTTTTTAAAACTGTCAGATACGGGACAACCTTGCTATCAGCGTGGACAATCAGTCAACTCCCTCTCCTCCCGTCCTAATCCCTCCTCTCAGGATATTTGCATCGTGGCTGTTCAAGGTAAGTTAGTTCTCACACATGAGTGTTTTCTGGTGTGTGTGTTTAGTTGCATTATCTGTAATGTTTACAGTCACTGCTGGCTATGATGACAAATACCCCACAGAGGCTCCTTGGAGCCCAATATATGTTAGTAAACACTCGGAGCAGGGTTGCTTTATGGGAGAGCTCTTTCAGGTGCAGCTGTGCGTGGGCTGGCTCCTCGGGAGGGCCGGCGCTGATGATGGCTCTGTGTGTGTGTGTGCCTGCAGGCAGCCACTCTGCCCGGCGAGTACAAGGAGGGCAAGCTGCAGGCGTTCCGGCTGCTCTGCGCCATGATGACCCGGCGCCAGGACGTGCTGCCCAACTCTGACTTCCTGGTCCACTTCTACTTCGTGATGCGCCTCGGCTTGACAAGCGAAGACCAGGTACAAGCTTTACTTGATAAAAAAACTTCACGTGTTCTTGCTCTCCTCTTGCCCTTTTGAAGGCCATGTGCCTTTGCTTACAAGGGCATCTTCAAAACAAAACCAGAAACCAGAATTAGAATTAATGCTGTTCCCTCCAGACCTTCCCTCTTCAAGAGGACTCCTTCAGGGAATATTTAGAAGGGTCATCCCAGCTCTCCTGAGCTGGTGCCAAGGGGTCTGAAGGGAGAACTGAGACAGAAGGTTATTGTACCACTGTAACCAAGAGGTGATGCCAAAACATTCCACTTCTGTGGATAAATGTTGTTTCAGGTTCCCATGCCCTGGGTTGACGTGATGAATAAAGTATTCAGTGTGAGGTGAGGAAAAGACTTAGTCTGTTGAGCTATCAGGTAATTTTTGGGCCAGAGAAACAGGTCAATGCTCATGAAAACTATCAGAAATACTCTATAGATAAAATAGATAGTATCTACAAACATTTCCATGTTTTTATAGCTGTAGGAGTAAGAGTAGGGCTGAAGCTGTACTGGGGATGGCAGCACAGGGCATGGGGAACCCTTGGGAAACCCTGGGAATTACTGCTTTTAGGAAACCAGACAAGTTTGGTTATTTCTGAGATGGAAGAGAGAAAGAATGAATTGTTACCACACTCTTGCCCCTTAGTTGCTCTCCTGAAACCTTAGAATGTTTGGAAAATCTTCCTTTTACACAGAGAAGAATAGAAAGGAGAGGGTTTTCATCTCAGGAGGCTGGGCTGCTGCTGCAACTTAGGGGGGAAAAAACCATCAGTATTGACCATTTCTAAAGCACAAACAGAAAAATGGAAGTGTAGTGGGAACTCCCCTTTTTGTCATGCTCAGTGTGTCACCTCAGAGGAACCAACAGCCCATTCTGCTCTCATCTTGCTCCTGCCAGATCCATCAGAGTCCCCTCAGTCCCTACAAGAGACTGGTAACATCTGCTGGCATCAGGCCCCTGAACTTAAGAACCCCACAGCAATAAATCCTCTCATGCAAACCACACCAAACTGTACAGAGGTACAACCCAGAAGCCGGAGCAGAGGGAGGAGTGGAGGCAGCCTTGACCACCCTGCACATTGCTCCAGGTTTTCCCGGATGTTTGGCATCTCCCACACTGCACAACACTCCAGCGTTTCCCGGATATTTGGCTGCTGCTCTTTGTTCTCTGTCCTCGCTGGGGTTTGCTGCATTGCCTCTTGGTGGCACACTTGACCACAGGTTTGCTCATGTGTGCCTGACCTTCCCGTTTGTTTTCCTTAGCTGTGGCGCTGGGTGAGGTGTGAACTCTCAGTGCCTTGGAGCAACCTGTTAATAGGAAGCAGGGCCCTTATACCCACACCTGTATTTCCAGGATGATTGTCACCAAAGCGCTTGCTGAGTGTTGAGACTGGTGGGACACTTTTTGTCGGGGGGGCACAGAATCGCTGGAATATGGATCCTAGCATGGTTTCCAGGATTTCAGTTAGCACAAACCAGAATAAACTCGGGTGCAGATATTTTAGCACAGATGGGTTTTCTTTACTAAGCACAGACATAAATTTCTCACTTTTAAAGAATATCCACAGAAGGAAGGGGAGGAGGCATCTCTCATGGAGGAATTTTCCTTCTGTATGAATCACTAATGCAACTTTTATCATGTATGTGAAAAACCACAGACAGCCCAGCTCCGGGAAATCACCTTGGCTACTTCAGAAGAGTTCTTAGGTGGCTACATAATTATAAATATTACAGTCAGAAACCTCTTTGACCTGAATATGATTTTCAATATTTTGGTTTGCATCAGAAATTACTTTTTAAATATATTTCCCTTTTCACTCCTCCCTTAAAGCTTTGAGTGTAGGAGATTTCTGCTGGATCATGTAGCTCTTGGTGTTGATAGAAAACCAAAATAATCCATTTTTGAATATGTTATAAATGAATACAATGTTATTCTCAGCAAGTGCAGCCTAACTTTGCAGCCTGTTCTCGAGGGGTACAGAAAAGAGCAGTGTGAGGATGTATTTTATAGAAGGCTCCTGTGGCACTCCAAGTTCAGAATGTAGCAATTAGCTCAGCAGAGAGGAGACCGTGGGGTAATGAGCTGCAGCTCATTTGTCCGTGTGGAAGTGTCTAACAGCAAACATCTCTGGAGAGGTGAACAAGTCTCTGCAAGAATTGCATCACCTTTCCAGGTGGGAGAAGCTGTTGCATCATTGTGAGCCGTGGTCTGGCGCTGGGATTGCCTCCAGCCTTGGAGGGGGCCCGAGGTCAGGGGGCAAGGGACCATCTGTGGCTGGTGTTTCCCTCCTGCACTGCTCTGCACAGTGACATTGCTCTGCTGCTGCAGTGAGCCGGCAGTTTTTCCTAGTTTTTAATGAATGAAGCTCACTGAGGTTCACAACCTTCCCTCCCTGACCTCCAGCATGAAGGAGAATGGATGTTCACTGCCACATTTGGGATCAGTGGAGGTTGTTTGCCTACAGCTGTTTCAATTCCTCATCTGGATTACTGAAAATCAGAAAATGTTCCTGGGGAGTAGTTTTTAGCGGTGCCATGGGACAGACTGTTGCATTTTGGGTAGGCATTAGCTGCCTTCAGCTACCAGGTGAGCCTGGTGGTTGGAAAATTTTCCCATTCCAGTGATTGGAACTATCTGTGTCTTTAGATTTGGACAACAAATACGTCTTTTTTAATTAACCCAAAATCTAACACTGCAATGTACAAGTTTTACGATGCCTGAACTGGAAAAGGAAATGTATTTTATTATTGCTGCTGGCTGCTTACTGTAGCAGTAATTTTTTTTTTTTGTTTCATTCACATGAAAAAGTCCCCAAGCATCTCCTTGCTCCATAGCTTCCTCCTTTTTGCTGAAGAACCAAGGTACGAAAACAATCCCAAAAAGCTAAACACTACTCAGCCCTTTCTCTGAAAAGCAGCTGCTGAGATAATTGTGATTCCCCAGGTCTGGTCCTTCTGGTACTTAAATAATCCTTTGAGATGCTGGTGGTTTTCTCCGAAGAATTCTGTAGAATTGTGACACTGTCTTATGTCTGTCTAAATTTCCACTCTTAGTTTGAGAGGAGAATGTGGTGCAGGGGGCAGTGCTTACCTTGTTAGGGACTCTGTAAAAGAGGTGGCAGGTTTTCAAATACCTCTTCTAGTTTCAAACCCTCAGCTGTTCAATGTCCTTTTCTTAAGCCAGTCTCACCCTGCTGTCAGGGTGAGCATCACTACTGTGCCTGGTGTCACCTGTCACCAACAGCACGGTGTCTCCTGGTACACAGGTTACCCGCACAGTGAGTAAACGGGTCAGTTGCAGCCCTGACTCTGGAAGTGAGTTCTAACAAATAAATTCAATAAACATACAATCATATTTACTTGCCAGGGTATCTTTGGGAATAGGGTGCTTACACATTTAAGGAACATAATAAAAGGTAGAGACTTCAGAGATTCTCTGTGGGGAGGGCAACGAATAGGCAGGGATGGGAGACTGCGTGGTGACTTTTCCAGTGATGTGAAGGGCAGAACAAACTTTAAGTGTGGAAGCAGAGAAACCCAGTCCAAATCCAACGGAGCTGGCAGATGTCCTGAGTGATTAAATGTCAGCACATGTATCAGGCCTACTCCCAGAGCCCAGCCTGGCTGCAGCCAGGGCACTTACAGCTTTGTTTGTAGTTCCCATTCCCTGTTGTAGTGAAAGGATGGTGCGGATGAAATAATCTGTCAATAGAGATGGTGACGTACTGGTGGATGTTACGTGCCTCTTTATTTGTTTAAAATGCACTGTTGGTAATTCTGAAAGGAAGCTGCAGCAGCTCTGTATGAGCTTATATAGAAACACTAACTGGAGCTCTTGGGGTGGCAAATGGCTAATTTATAATAGGAAGCATATTCAATAGAGCTGCTACTGGAGAAGTCATATTAATTAGTTTGTATTAACATTGGTCTGTTGTTTAAAAAAAGTATTTGTGAGCTTTTATGTCTTTCTGTCCAGTTGTTGCTCAGCAGTGGGGAGCAGTGTACAGCTAATAGGCTGTCACTGGAACCTGTGGTAGCCTTCTAAAGCTACAATAAATGAGTACCTTTGCTTTTGTTCCCCATGGAATGGGTACTTTTTGCCTGGATTTCTGCCTTATAAGAGGACCCTTAGTTGTACAGAAACCATAAAGCTGTTTAGGTTCTTTCCCAGACTGCCATTTAAAAGGAAATAATCTTAATATAGTCTATTAAGGCTTAAATTCCCCTATTTTAGCTTCTTGAAATTTCCTTCCAATGACTACCATGATTTTCTCCCTCTTTTAATCCCCCCCTTATCTCATTTTCTGTAGAAAATTTGCCTGTGTGCCCCCATTATGTGCTTTGAGTGCTTTGAAAAAGTGTTAACAGACAGCATGTTTCCAGTAGGGACGAACAAAAGTCCAAATGCCAGGGTCTCACAGGAACTCTCACATCCCCCTCTGCTCACCCAGAGGCGGGGAAGTGGGAAGTGCTGGAGAAAATAGCTGGAAGATTGACTGGAAGCAAGGGGGAGCCAGGTCATGCCAATTGTAGGAGCTGTGCATTTCACAACGATTTTGGTAGTTCTGTTCTTTTCTATTTGTTTTGCTTTAATACATTTGCCCTTTCTAGATTGCTTCCATCCCACCCAAATTCCTGTTTTGCAGTCAGTGTTCTGTCTGTCAGAGGGTTTGGAGCAGTCCTGCCCCAGGTGTTTGGGAGAGATGGTGACACAAAGTCCTCTCCATATTTCAGGCAGTGCCGTGGCCTTGGCACCCACACCTCTGTCCCTGTGTCCAGTGGGTGCTCAGGAATTGCTCTCTCAGCGTGCATGAACCAAAATATTTCTTTCAGTCCTTAATTCCCATGGTCTCCTCCACTGTGAAAGTATCAAACATACTTTAAAAGGGGAGAAACTTGAAAACTCCCCCTGTTGTGTTCCAGCCTTGAGGGACTTGAGCAAATGTGGCATGTTTGGAGGTCAGGTGCTAACTAGCACCCTGGAGCAGAGTTTTCTGATAAGCTAATCCTGGGTTTCCTGAGATTGTCAAAATACTTCATAAATTTTTATTGAAACTCAATGTTTGTTAAGTTAACTGTTGCCTAAAATGTACCACTGTAGGTAGGAAAACTTGGAGTAAGTAAGTGGAAGCATTTGTTCCTTTAAAGTAAAAAGGGGGGATTTACTGCTTGAGTCTTGTGTAAATTAATAACCTTTCCGATGCTGTAAATCTCAGCTGCTAATGAGGTGTCTCTCAGTGAGGAACAGAGTGAACTTTCAGTGAAAAATCCATGTTGTTCCTGTTGAGGGACAATTGGAAACGTGAGGAAGGCAGCTGGCAGGCTATTTGGTTACACCTGTAATCTGCAAAAGCTTGAACAAAAATTAGGTGAAGAATATTTCTGCAATTGACCTTTCAGTGAACTTGCATAAATTTATTTCGCTTATTCAGTGGATGTTTATGACCTTATAATTTGGATTACTAGATTAACCTATACTGAAATATGATGCCATTTATAGGGTTAATGCATTTGAGAAGGACATGCATGTGATTGCCCCTTCCTCTCTCCTCCTCCCCAGCTTTAACACTACAGAGCATCATTTTGAATTGAAATAGTCCATAATGGTCCTTTTTTTCACTTTTCTTTAACAACATGAACACTAAATTATAGCTGTGCAATTATGTAAACAATGGAAATGCTTCCAGAATGAATACTTCCTTTTAAATTTTCATTTTGTGTAATTGCTGAAAGGTTTGGAGCCATAATAAACCAAAATGATTTTACACATTTATCGTTCTAAAGGTCAATTATGAAAGAAGTAAAGAAACAACACTGTGCAGAATGAGTAAACCAATTTCCACGGCCATCACCATATGTTTTTCTTATGGCTTATGTTTTCCAGTTGCTGTGTACATAGCATTCAATTAAAGTGATTCATTGACTAGGCTGGAGCTGCTGCCCAGAGTTTACATTTCCAGACCCGCGCTCGGGAGGGAAGGAAGCGACTCGGCTCTGTTTGAGTTACCTGATTTTGCAGTATCACTGATAGCACAGATGTTCTCATTCCCTCGCGTTCTCACAAGCCCTGCTCTGCTGATAAGCTCCCAAAGCTACTGAATTACTGCCTGAAATCCTGTTTTATTGCGAGCTGGGCCATGCAGGGAAGTGTGCAGATTGGGAAAGGGGAGAAAACCTGGCAGGATTACCTGTAAGCTCTGTCCTGGGGTGGCTCTGTCCATCCTCTGTGCAGTCACATCAAGTACAAGGACAATTCCATAGCCAGGATATATTCTGCCTTGTCTTAGTTTAAATGAAGTCACTCAGACCATCCCAGGTGCACACTGGAATGCCTGTGATGAGCCATGGCAGTGGGAACAGCTCCCTGGAGCGGGTCTGTCCGGGCCCTGGGGTCAGTGGTTGTCTTTGAGCAGCTCTGTGTGCCTATCACAGCATACAGCCCATACTGGGAGTTCCAATGGAAATCAAAGATTGTTTCAGGAGCTTTCCAAAGTAAATTTTTCAAAGGTTTCTTAATATAGAAAATTATTTTCTTTTCTTAGTAGTAGTACATCTCATAACATCGAATAGATCCCTGCAGCCTCATTCCTCCAGCCTTTTGGAATGTGTGTGTTGTCTCAGCATTCATACATTAAAGTAACAGTTGTGTGATTTTTGCCTTTCTCCTCGTATTGGAAGTGTTGTGTGCAGGGTCCAGAGGCTCTGATGGTTACTCTGTGTGTAACAGATGGGAGCGATGGGCGAGGACAGGAGTTAAGGCAGTTGTTGGGAGCAGGTCCCTGCACTTCTGGCGCTGTTCCTCCCCGGCCAGGGCTGCTTTATCGTGGCACATGTCACCAGACACGTGCTCCCATCTGCTGCCGTGATTAGGGACCAGCCCCGTACCTGGCCCTGCTGCACAGGTGTGGTTGTGCCGACCAGCCCCTTAATTGTGAGAAGGTGGGTCCTTTGTTCTGCTCCGACTGAGAGTTTACCACCCGCTTTATGAGCTGCTGCATCCATCTGCTCTGCATTCTCAATGTTTGCATTGACCCATATTGACTGAAAAGGTATCAAAGGAAGTGATTAAAACTAGTTTAAACATTAACTCGAGTGGCATTTTAGCTTATTCAGGAAAGTGAAAGCATTATCTGCTACTATGTTTAAAACTAATACTATTTATTTAAAATATATAGCAGTTATTTCATCGGATGTTGGTGTTGAAAACATGTAGTGGAAAATTAAATAAGGGGACGTGCAGGTGTTTGGCAGGGCTTTGACAAAATAGTGGTGATGTTGAAGCATCTCTTCATGTAGAGAAAATTGGGTTTGTCACCTTTAGCTTTTGCTGTAGAAATTGAACATGTGGACACATTCTGGGACTCTTGAGTTAGGGCCTTCTTTAACACTTCATAAAACCAGTAAGGATGGACATGGAGAAGCATTTTCCTTTGCAGCTTTCCTTCAGAATTTTATTGAGTGAAAAATAATTTTCTACTCAGTGTAGAAATAGCTTGTTCTAACTTCGGCAAATACAGTGTTGCAGGTAAGGATTATATAGATTTATGCCTAATTTTAAACCTGCTGAAAGCTTGCGGGAAAGAAATCTTAACTCAAATACAGGAACTTTGCTCTGATTTGGAGAGACTGTGAAGACTTGAAACGTGGAAGGATTAGGGTTGAAATGCTTATCTCGACGGTGCTCTGTGTCACAGGGTGATGAGCAGAGTGCTGGTCTGTTCCTTCAGGGCACAGGGAGCAGGTGTTGGGGTCAGCCCCTCTTCTTGTGCCACAGCATTTTGAGTGAAGTGATTTAGGAACTCGCTCCTTTGGAGTGCTGCAATGCCTCATCTTAAATCCATTAAAGGTTTGGGTGTGTTGAATCCAAAGTCATATTTAACAGAGTGGTTGTGCTTAGGCACAGAGAGACATGGGTGTGTGGTTTGGAGTTTTAGCAGAAATTTAAGCATACAAGTCTTAACCAACATACCAAATGCGCTTTTCCATTCCACGCATCTGGAGCAGAAGGTGGTGGTTGTGTGACAGTTTGCATGCAGAGCCATCGTGCTCTATGAATTTGTACCTTAGTTGTAGGACTGGTGCAACAGCCAAAAATGGTGCAGAGTCTGGCTTGTTCAAGCAAGGGCAAAAACCATTTTATTAACTACAAGCTTATCCTTTTACATTATTTTTCTACTGTCCACGCACGCACAAACTACATCTCATTCACCAAGCACACTTGTCCATCAGTCTCAAACCATCTTCTGATAGGTAGTCAACATCTCTCCTCATGCTGGCAAGTCCCAAAACATACTCTTGTTTTCCACAGTTGTTTTTCTCATTCTTCAGCTTTCCCAGGCCTGGCTCAAGGACACAGGTAGTGTTTTCTAGTGCTTTCCCAGGCCTACAGCAGCATCTTCTCAAAGCCAAAGCTGTCCATAGCCCAGCAGTCTTCCACAGACTGGTGAACCTCAAAGTTAAATCTTCTCAAGCTCTCCCTTTGCTTTTGGGCTCTTTTGGTGGTTCCTTTTTGGGCAGGGTTTTTTGGTGGTGTTTTTTGTTTGGTTTTTTTTTGTCTTATTTCTTGTCTCACAAGTAACTTCTCTTGCAGGATATCCTAAACACGGTCATAAAGCACTGCCCACCTTGGTTTTTCTTCCTGGGCTTACCCGGGTTCACGATGCTGATCGGAGACTTCCTGGCGGCAGCGGCGAGGGTGCTGCGTGCGGACACGCTGGAGGTGAGCCCGGGGGGCACCCTGGCCAGTGAGCTCCAGCAGGAGCTGCCTCGTTGCTGCCACACCACGGGCTCTTGGGCCGGGTACCGTGGCAGCTGGTGTGGGGACCTGTGGGACGAGCTGACACGCTGCTGTTGCAGGGGTGTTTCATCCCAAGGCCAAGACGTGAGGAACCCTCTCCTGGCTCTGGTGTCAACGTGTGCTCAGAGTAGCTCTGGGGATTCGCAACCTTATCAGCTTTATTTCAGGGAGCAAACATTGTGAAAATAGGGAGCTCTCTGGGTAATACAGGATTTCTGGCTAAATGCCATCACTAATAGAAATGTGACTCTGAATGATTAAATTATTGAAGGATAAGTAAAATAGCAAATCGATGATGGTTGCAAAAATAAGGATAAAGGTCTGGCAATCCTGGGAAAAACAGGACAGCTTCGTTGGATGTAAAACACCAGCTCAGGGGAGACATTTCTGTCTGTTTTGGCCCAGGGCTTTTGCTGCTGCTTTTGACATTTATGTGGCTGAGTGGGTGGCCCTGCACAGGGCCACAGCCCTCTCCTGTTTCAGGAGAGCTGGAATGGTGACCCCAGCCACACTTTTTCCATTGGCCCTCATAGAGTTTGATCAGCCTGATCATTGATCCAAAGCTTAACGTGCTAATAATAAACGAATACTCAACTTTCCATGGAAAAAACAAACCAAAACATCACCTTCCATTTCTCCTACAAGAGTAAGGCTGGGTGTGCATTGTATTTTCCACATTACATCACAGTTAATGTGCTTCTAGCTCGTGCCACAGTGCTTTTGATGGTTTTATTGAAGTAGGGATCTCTCTACACATTGCTATCATCTGTGCAGTCAGTATGAATGCATTGTGCACTCTGTGTCACAGGATCATGTAATATCAGTGCTGGATTAGTGCTTCAGCCTCTCAGCTTTTCTTTAGGTGATTCTGTACTTTCAGCTGACACCAAATGGTTGATTGTTGTATTGGGTAGTGACAGAGTAGGTATTAAAGATGTAGAATGTGCTCAGGAGCGGGGCCAGGTGCCTGCTGGAGATGCAGCTCAGCCTTACCACAGGAGCAGAGCAGCACAGCAGCAAAAAGCAGGGGCAGGAAGGTGTGTGTTACTCACTGCTTTAATACAGCTTTCCCTGGAGTTGTAAAGGAAAAGCTCCTGGGATGTGTTCCCTGGGACTGCTTTGTGAATCCAGCACACTGAGGATGGCAGTGCATACTGGCCTCCGAGCTGATGGCATCTTCATGTGTGAAGGTTTCGCTAGTGAATGTTTCTGTTTACTTGCCCCTCATTAGGCTCCCCGTTCTGAAGCTCACACCATCCTTGGTGCTCTTGTGTGCTTTCCAAATACCTACCAAGAAATCCCACGGTCGGGGCCCATTTCAGAAGCCAGTGAGATCAGCACAGGAACTGCAGATGTGAAGGTAAAGGCTCCCCATTTCATTGTAAATCCTTAGGTAACCTATCCTGTTTTTATTGTTCAGTTACTTCATTCTTACTGTGAGTTTTTGGTTAAAAAATGAACCCCTCCTCAAACCATACAGCTGCACATTACATGTGCTTGTTTGATGAGCAGTACTTTGCTTAACATGTGCCATAAAGTTAACAAAGCTTAGGTACTGCAAATTCCAGTTTGATTTTTAAAGGAGAGCGAACTGGCTGTGATCAAATGCCAAGTTTTCCAGCCAGATGCCTGTCAGGTCAATTCATTAAAGGGTGTAGGTGGTATTTTAAAGTGTCCATTCATTATACCTGTGTCCATTAGCTCATCCTGTAAGAGGTATGGGAGGTGTGTAAGGGGAGAGATTTTTTGCCTTGTTGCTATTTCAGTAATATGTTAAGAAAATTTCTCTATTGGAACCATAGTCTTGTGTGAATGTGTTTTCCCTGAGAACTAATTCCCGTGGGACACCTTGAGACATGAATTGCTTTGTGGCATGGAAAGCTTTGTAATTTAATGACCTTCACAACAACAGTCTTGTAGAGAAAAAGAATCCCATCCCCCCTCCCCAAAGACACAGCAAAGGTGACCAGGCACATCACTTGCAGGTGAGACCTGCCCAAATGGTTGCCCTCACACAAACCTCTGTTGCTTTTGATAAACTTGTGGCACCATGGTGATCCACTGCTCAAAATTAGGGATAGCTGGGGAGGAATGTCCGAATTCCTCACGTGGCCTGAGCAGGTAGAACCAGAGGAATGCAGGAGTCCCTTTGCAGACTTGGCTCCTATTCTTGCTTCTGTCATCATGCCTTGGAGAGTCACTGGAGGTGTGTTAAAACTGTCTCAATTTTGGAAGTATCTTTTCTGTACTAAAAAATAACACAAAAAATTTGCTAATGTGATTTGCTTAGAACATAAATGTTGCAGTTTATATGAAGTGACCACCACTCATTGTTGGTAAATACCCCTCAACTCTGAAAATGGATTGATTTCTATCTTGCTGCCTGTACAGGAGTTGTAGGTTGACTCAATTTGTCCACAAGGGCCTGTGTATTTGAGTTGTAATCAGTATTTCTCCCTTGACAAAATACAGCTGGCATGAGGTAAAGATGCTTTAAAAGAATAGACTGAGAATTAAAGTGACTTCATTTGTAACTGTGTCAAAATTAACTTTAAAGTGGATGTATGAAAAAGATGCTTATTTTAATTTATTTTGTTATTTTAGTATTGCCTCATCAATATTTTATTGAAGAATGCTACAGAGGAGCCAAGTGAAGCTGCAAGGTAAAACAGCAAGTAAAAGAAATGGGAAAAATCATACAATTGTTTAGGTTGGAAAAGACCTTAAAGATTATCAAGTCCTTGGGTTGGAAAGTCTTTCTTGCTACTTGCTTTTGGAGCTTGTCCAGCTGAGTTGTTGCTATTGTGTTTTGCTCCTATGAGGCTGAGCCCCACTCTGCACCATGAAGGTGCTGGCCTGTTGTGTGAGAGGGAAAAGAGAGATCTTTGTGTATTTTTTTCTTGTTATTCTTACCCCCACCCTGCCTCCCCCAAATATTTTTCTAAAGCTTGTGACAAAGCCACTCTTTCCTTTTATCAAAGATGCATAGCCATCTGTGGCCTGGGAGTCTGGATATGTGAGGAGCTCACGCAGTGCACAAACCATCCCCATGTGAAGAAGGCCATCAATGTCATAGGTGTGACACTGAAGGTATTGCTCTGGTGGGCCCTAATCAATAAGTATTGTGTAAGAAGAGGCATTTTGGCTTTTTTAATAGCTGATGATGGTCTGGAGCACGGAGTCTGCAGGATGTGTTGTGCTATACAAATGTGCAGAATATTTGCAAAAATAATGCATGCTTGTGTACCTCAAGACCTTTTCCCCAGCAAACTGAATTAAGATCACACAGACAGTATTAAATCTGCAGCTTCCTAATGCTGACAGTGTGATTTCGCAGCACTAACTTTTTTTGCTGTTTGTATACCTGCAAAATAACTTAAAATGTAAAATGACTGAATGCATTATATTGTATCTGGGTATTTTATTTGGCTTTTCATCACCTTTTTTCTTTCAGTTTTCCAATAAGCTGGTAGCTCAGGTAGCCTGTGATGTCCTTCAGCTGCTGGTGTCTTACTGGCAAAAGCTTCAGGAGTATGAATCCTCCCTGTGCCGGAAAATCACTGAAGTACGTCAGACTCTTTAAAATGTTTGTGTGGAAATCATTCCTTAAACTGCTGTGATTTGTCAACTCCCCCTTTCTTCTGCAGTTATTGCTGGGGATACTGCTGCAGTGCCAGGATCAGTGTATGTCCCATATTTGTAGTGACTTGTTTCCACAGTGCTCAGTAAAATATTTGTGTTTCATATGGACATTGACTGACACGGGTAGTTGGATGCTCCTGAGATAACAACTGAACCTTTTCCATACCCTGTGCTCTGTCTTGATAGTGTAAGAAGTTAAGTGCCTTTCTGCCCTTTGTTTGTTTGGATGTAGATCCTTGTGGCCACCATTGCATTTCTTTTGCCGAGTGCTGAATACTCCTCTGTGGAAGCAGATAAGAAGGTGCGTCGCTGCCATGAGCTGTCTCCTTTCTTTGTGCTGCTGGAGGTGGTTTTTAAGGGAGGACACTTTGAACCAGGGTTGTGGTTTTAAACTTTCCAACCCATACCTTTAAGTTTAGGTGAATTCAATAGGATGCACCAAAATACCATGTTCCATGTTCTTGTCCAGTTCATAGTTTCGCTGCTGCTTTGCCTGCTGGATTGGTGCATGGCACTGCCCATGAAAATGCTGCTGGAGCCTGTATCTGCTGGTGCCGTGGAAGACCAACATGCATCCAGAGCTCCTTTGCTGGATTACATTTACAGAGTGAGTATGGCAAGAAACGTGATTTACTGTGTCTGGGTGTTTAAAGGTGCCTTTCACACACCCTGGTAGGCACAGAAAGTAGTTTGGCAAGCTTTAGAAAGTCATGAGTTCTTGCAGTGTGGGCAGGAGTCATACAGGTGAGAGGTTACAAATGCAAAATGTTAAGAAGGTAAGATTAGAGACGTAGAACAGACAGAAGAGCAAAGTAAAATGCTTAAAATAACAAGCCAGGAAAGATAATATTAGCAGAAACTTTTGAAGTGGGTTGTTAAAATACAAAACAAGTTCTCAAATAATGAGCTGTTAAAGCATAGAATCAGTGAATGTAGCTAGTGTTAATTTAAAAATGCTGTATTTGGCCATAGATGTTTTCTGTAGAATGTCCTGATTTTCACAGAGGCAGAGTTAGGGAGGGGCACTGCTCACTGGGTGTGTTGGGGACTGTCCTGTGGGGTTTGTTTCTGCTGCAGTGTCCTGCTGTCCCCTGGCAGGTCCTGCACTGCTGTGTGAACGGCTCCAGCACGTACACGCAGCAAAGCCACTACGTGCTGAGTCTGGCCGACCTCTCCTGCTATGACTACGACCCGTTCCTGCCACTGGGGAACGTCAGGAGCTCGGAGCCAGCCCAGTGCCCCTCCTCCATGGATTTGGGCAACCTGCTCACTGTGGCTGAGGGTAAGAGAGCTCACAGAGCGTGGGCCAGAGCAGCACGTGTGTGCAGCAGCTTGGAAATAGTGTTCCAGGTTACATCTCTGCCTTGAAAATGTGCTTCTTAGTAAGTGTTCCTTGAAAATTGGGCAGAGCTTTTTTTGGATGAATTCCAGTTGCTTCTGTGATAGGATGTGTGAGTTTGTTGCTGATGTTGCTCCGTAAAAACAATTTAAATTTAGAAGGTGTAAATACAAGGGAAAGAGGAATACACTGAACTAAAGAAAAATGGTTTTAAATTGAATATGAATGTAAACTAGAAATTAGGAGATTTCTAGCTATAAGAGGAGTAACATTCCCATAGGAGAAGTTGGAGGCACAGCGTAGCTCTGAGCACAGTCACTTTATGAAATAAACTGATGTACTTGCCTGGGCTGAGGGGAATATCTGGGGATCCAGGAAGTCTCTCCTAGCCTCACACAACAGACTTTCCCACTGTGCTGCCAGGAGTGGAGGAGCATTGATTTGCAGTGGCATCTCTGGTTTACCTTGTCTTTTGTGCTCTGTCACCCTCCTGCTCTCATGGCTGTGGGGCTATGGTAAAATAAAATAAAACTGTGGGACAGGTAGAATTCCTTGGAAAGCTGTTGTAGATAGTTCCTTGAACAGGAAAAGTCAGGAAGACAGCTAAGGCAAGCAGCTGCAATGTGATAGAAATCCACAGTTGCACTTTTATGAATTGCCTCTTGCTGATCCGTTATCTTTTCATTGATGGTTTTAGAGAAGAGGAGGAGGAATTTAGAATTGATACCTCTGACTGCACGGATGGTGATGACTCACCTGGTGAATCACCTGAGCCACTACCCGCTCAGTGGAGGCCCTGCCATTCTCCACAGTCTCCTTAGTGAGAACCACGACAATTCCTACGTGGAGTCCGCTGAGCTGTCCTCGGAAGTCTTCCGGAGTCCCAACCTGCAGCTCTTTGTGTTTAATGACAGCACTCTCATATCTTACCTCCAAATCCCTGCAGAGAAGAGGGCGGGTGCTGAGCCAGCAGCAGCCCCCTCAGACGTCAGGGTGATTGTCAGGGATATCTCAGGGAAGTACTCTTGGGATGGCCGAATACTGTACGGACCTCTGGAGGGCTGCCTTCCACAGCGGAGCATGACGGACGCCTTTGTGATCCCCAGCAACCCGGAGCACCACTTCACTTCCCAGAGTGACATTGCTCAGGTGGAAGAAGGAGAAGACGCTCTCGACCAGTTGCTGGAGAAGATCGGAACCAGCAGCCCCGAGTGCCTCCTGCACCCCCAGCGCAAGCTGAACGAGCCGTCGCCGCCGCCCTGTGGGATGAGCGCCGACCAGGAGCGGGCCATCACGGAAGCCCTGATGAGGCAGAGCGCCCAGGAAAGGGAGTTCATCCTGAAATGCAGCTCGGACTGCAGCATGAAGGTGGCCCGTCAAGAACCACCACGTCCTGCTGAGCCTCAAGCCGCCTTTTATTTCTGTAGGCTGTTGCTGAACGACTTGGGAATGAACTCCTGGGATAGAAGGTAGGGAGAGAGGATTCAGAACATGTGTACAGTATTTTTACTCTTCTAACTTCTTACCCCCAAATGGGTACACTTAAGAAAGCAAGAATTACACAGCTCGGGGTAGTCAGAGCATAGTTTTGAACTTGTGATTATTTTAAATAGACATCCATAGATTACGTATAATATTTAAAAATCTTACTGTGCTAATTTGATTCACTTAGGAGTTTGGATGACAAAATACAGTATTATTATGCTGTTGCATTTGCCTTCAAGCCTTTTTTATTTTTTTTTTAAGGAAAAGCTTTCATTTGCTTAAGAAGAATTCAAAATTGCTGCGAGAACTGAAAAATCTGGATTCCCGCCAATGGTAGGTGATGTGTACTGGACCCACCATTGATAAGGTTCACGTTTCCCAAGGAAGAACGAGTGAATCACCAAAACTGAAGCTTCATTCCCATTGCCTGTGCCAGCAATACAAATATTAGTATGTAAAATGGATTGTTTGTTTCTCCAGAGTTCTGGAGTCGTCTGCGCTATCACTGCGTACAGCGAATTCCAGATCAGTAGCAAATAATAGTACACAGCAACCTGTTTCCAGTTTGGTTTAGCTGAGATGGGAGGGAAGTTCACAAATTGTTTGTGGCCTTGGTTCAGCTGACACAAAGGACTGTTTCCTGCAGGATGATCCCTGTGTCAGGAGCAGTACTTTAAGGGGTGATCTCCCCAGATCTACTCCCCAGCCAGGGAGTGGCAGAATGGAGTTCTGAATGCTATGTTTTATTTTTCATTACTGGGCATAGAACTATTCGAAAAACCTCTGCAGCGTTGGAGTTTCAAGTTTCTTGTATCCCCACAGTTTTCATATCAAATCCACTTTGCTTGTTTTCAAAGAAGCCAACTGCCTCTGTCAGCCTTGTAAAATTCAGCCCAGGATTAAGAGTCAATAATGTTTCTTCCTGTTCTATGTCATCACCCTGTAATTAAAATTCTGTAGGTCAAATTATGCTCCCATTAACACCTGTGCCACCTCGCTGTCGGTGGCAAAGCTGCACAGATCTGAGTCATTAACCCTGTAATTGGAACGTGGTCACCAGTGCTGTGGCTGATGCACAGAAAGACCAGCCTTGGCTCTGCTCTCGGGACCGGGCTGTGTCTGCAGTGGGGTCTTGGGGGGGAAAAAATGGGGAAAAAAAATCTGTTTCTGCACCTGAAAGTGAGCCCTGTACTTGTGTGTGAAAAAGAAAGGGACATACAGAGTTAAATGTGGGCACCTGCTCCTACCCTTTGGAGTGCGAGGGATCTAAAAAATAATTTTGAGCTGAAACTTCTTTAACTTTGATTTCTCTTGTGTGCCATTGCAGCCGTGAAACTCACAAGATTGCCGTGTTCTACATTGCTGAGGGACAGGAGGACAAGTGCTCCATCCTGGCCAACACAAGGGGAAGCCAAGCATACGAAGATTTTGTTGCTGGACTGGGCTGGGAGGTAATAGCCATAAATGTAGGCAGACTAACGTGTTGCTGATGTCATTGCATAGTTTTTAATTCTCGTAAAAAAAAAAAGATAAGTTTCACTACACACTGACACTTAGCTGCTTTTAGCTCTTGATGTGGTCAGAGCACACGCCACAGGAGCTTCTTCGTGAAGCTTTTGGGTTTAATTTGCATTGTCAAAATGGTGTGCCATAGTCCAAATGCCATGAAAATTTATGGGTTTGGGAAATACAGAGTAGCTGCTGTCACGTTTAAGGATCGAAGTGCCACAAGGCCCACACGGGGCCATTGGGAAAACACACAGTCCTTTGGGCTCAGGGTGGACTTCAGAGAGGCATTTCTTCTGAATAAGCTTCTGGAATACTTTCTTCTTAAGGTTTTTCTTTCTGTACAAATCTTTAGTTTCTTCTGCAGTTTTTCTGGTTCTCTCTATTCTCTCTGCCCTTTGGGAGGCTCCTGGCACTGGGAGCTCTGAGCCCCATGGAGCCCTTGGAGCAGCAGTGTGTGGCAGAATGCTGTTGCTTCCTTGCTGTTTGCTGGAGGAAGGTAGAATCCCCAGGTAGATACTGGCTCAGGATCTGGCTAAGAGACATTTGTTTTTAGTGAATGTCCAATACAGGAACAGGAAAGACCCATCTAACAGAAAGAGTGCAAAGCACTAGGGGAAGACTTCTCTAGGAAATTCACCAAGTCTTGATATAGCAATAGATACTGATTTTTCATCAATTTTCAAATTTCCTCTAAGCCTGACTTCCCCTCCCTCAGGTGGATCTCTCCACGCACGGGGGGTTTATGGGCGGCCTGCAGCGCAACGGCAGCACGGGACAGACCGCGCCCTACTACGCTACCTCCACTGTGGAAATCATTTTCCATGTGTCCACAAGAATGCCATCGGACTCGGACGATTCGCTGACCAAAAAGGTAAAGAACCTGCAGTGTATTTCGCACTCTTCAAGTGCTTAAATGAAAGTTTGAACTGAAAGCAGCTTGTGCTAACTGGCGCTGGCAGCCTGTCTTTGCTGTGCCACATGGTGCTCTGCAGCTGGATTATCTGAATTAAATGGCATCTAAATTCTGGGTTCTGAAACACAATTAACATTTCCATGGTAGCCTCAAATACCACCCCGAGTAATAATATTAGCAATAATTTCATTTGTGTGTTGTCTGCCTGCCAAAGCTGTTGCAGGTTGGTAGAACAAAACAACCAAATGCAGCTCAATAAAACATTCCAGACGAATCATCCCACATGGAACAGTGAAGCAAAAGGGAGGTGACAAGCTCAGGACCCAAGGCAGCCAAAGCTCATAGCTAAAGCCAGTGGCTACTTAAGCACAACTTGAACAAGTAGCCTGTGCTTCAAAATCAGCCAGAACCCAGCTCAAAATTCTATTGGTATCAGTACTTAATCTTTGTCTTTCTTAACAAGGAGTGATTTGAGGTTATGGTGCTTGCCAACTGCTGCTTAGAGTCAAAGAAGATTTTAGGGGCATGCCAAGTCTCTGCCTTTTCAATTAGGATTGGCAACTTGTCCTGCAGAGGTTAATGTGCGTCAGTAGTGCTGCTGAGGCCATCCAGCCCATCAAGGGATACTGCTGTGCCCTGAGCATTGGCTGCGAATGTGTCACTGGGTGACTGTTTAGTGTCCAGTTGGTTTCAGAATCACATTGCACTTTCCTTGAAATATAAAGGTAGAATTTCTGCTTGCTGGTCCTGAAAAATTGCCCAGCATTTCATAGTAAAACCAGATCCTTTCTTTTTTTTATTGGGATATCTGTCATTGAAAGAAAAAGTCAGCAAAATGGCATGTTTCGTTTTCTGTATTCAACTCTTCATATCAGTGGATTTATTGGCTATGGGAAAAAAAATGTAATCTGAGTTCTTCAGGATGGAGAAGTAGGACAGTGGTACCTAGCAGGGGGCTGTAGAATCTGTGACTTTACTGGGGTAGGACTATCTCCATTTTTATTGTTCCTGACCAGTATTTGTCCAGCTCCTAGTTCAGAACTCCAGTGATGAATGATTTAGTTTTCCTAGGCAACATATTCCTATGCTCCACTTCTTGTACCATGACAAAATCTCTTGCACCACCTACTTTGCTTTAGTTTAAACCCATTGATTCTACCCTGTTCCACATGGATATGGAGGGCAGATTATTTTGTAGCAGACTTGCGCATGTCTGAGAATTGCTACCATGTCTTTCCCAGACTTACTTTTCCTACAGGAATTGTGTCTTTTTTAGTCTAATCTTCCCTTGTAAGTCCTAGCTCCTGGGTTTTCTGGAAGCCTAGAAGACACTGGGATATAGTCTGGCTATTGAGTAATACATCACCTGATAGAGGAGAGAGCACAGTGATGGAGCTACCACACGGGGAAAATTGGGGTTTAACTGCAAACAGTCTGTCTAATCCTCCTGATTCCCACACATGTTAGAGGTTATCACAGGCATTGAGAGTCTAGTTTTTCCATTTAATTGTCATGCCTATGTTTGCTCTAAGAGAATTCCTTCTTTGTGAGAAACAAAAAGCAAAAGCATTTAGTAGCTGCCAGTCTCCAAGTCTTGCAGTGCCAGGAAACCAGGCCAGCTCCAGCACATACTATCTACAGAAAATACCACAATGGAATTGCTCTGAGACTTTTCTAAAAATCCTGAAATCTGCTACAGCAGTGGAACCCTGCAGGGATCAAACTGTATATTCCTGTAAAGGACAAAGCCCTGGACAAGCTCATGGACCTCAGGAGCTGTGAGTAGTGGCTCGGACCAGATGACTTCCAGAGGGCTTTGTAATGTGGATCCATGTTGGTGCACACAACGGTTTTGTTCAGTTTGTCACAGCTCTGATGGGAGCAAGCATCTCACTCTGTGCAAATGAGCATAGACTGTTAACAGATTTTACAGAACTGCAGCTACAAGTGGAGTAAAGGTGCATTTCAGAAGCACTGCAAAGTTTCTGGAAGACTGACAGTTCTCTAATGCTGTGGAATGCTGATGGATGAACTAGCCTGCATTTGAACATCACTGACTATCCAAATGGAACCCAAAACTCTCCATGATTTTGTGATTCTGCAAGAGCTCTTATCACCCAAAAAATGTTAATGTCTTGGAATTCCCTTTGTGAGCCCTTGCAGTGGTGCCCCAATCCTGAAATACGCAAAGGCAGGTGCAGTGATGGTCTGGCAACAAAACTCCTCAGGCCACAGCAGTCCTATGTTGATTTTGGTGGCTTTTTTTGCATGTGCACAGCTGGCGTGTGCTTGGGAAGACCCATGGGGGCCTGACTCTGCCATGCTCTGAAACACCAGGGGCATGTATTTATTTCCCCCACCTGTGCTGGGGAATTCCACAAGTCCTGGTTAACAGAGTTGGGATCAAACACAGCCTTGCTTTTGAGGTCATGGCAACCCTCCCAATCCTCACAAGTGCTTTAGGACTTCTACTTGCTCACTGAGCAGTCGGTGCAGGCTGGCCTCAGGTCGTTACCTCAGGTTATTGGGACAGAATGTCCAGGTTAAAAAGATTACATTTATTACTCCTTACCTTTAATGCCCTTTTTTTTTTCATAGCAGTGTGGGAAAGGGAATGCAGATTCCTATGGCATTCATCCTACAACAGAACCGTGTCTGGTGATACAGGACAGTGTTACTGAAAGGAGGAGATTTTATCAGGTTGCCAGTCAGGATGAAATGGGGGCCGCAATTTCTTTTCTCTTGCCCTCCCCTTCCTTCCATCAGATGCTTTCTGGAATCTAAGGTCCTCCTTATCTCTGAAATCTACGTGATTTGTGTGGTGTCTTTGCCTGTGTTGCCTCAGACCGACAGAAAGGCTCCAGTCCCATCAGTGCTTGGCTTTGCGCGCTCTGGGCTGAACAGAAGGACTGACCACCTGCTGGCCTGGGGAGCCCTGCAGCAGCCCATAAATTCTGGGGGCTTTGGGAATTAAGCAGATGCAGTAATTTTACCTAAATACGTTACTGTGGTTCTTTATTTTTACTGAATGTGAGGATAAATTCACTTCGGGTATAAATTCCCAAGAATACGTGCACTTTCTCTGAGGATGAAATTGGCCCCTTATTTTTGTGCAGTAGAGTTGTCATTTGCAGTTTGTATTTCTTTATTTGAGATACATGCTGACATATTAGATTGCTAATTCAGGGAGAAAGAAAAAAAAAATGAAAGAGAAAGCCCTCTCTAAATAAGTCTTGGCCCTGACAGAAATCTTTTCTAGTGGAGTAAACAAAATTCAGCTGATCTCTTTTGCTGCTGCAGGGTTCAGCATCATTGGTTCCAAACTTTATCTGGCTGTCGTGTGGCAAGAGTGAAAATCAATCCCAGGAATGGCATCCTCCTGTCCCTGTCTTGTTCTGCCCAAATTGTTCTTAATGGTTTAAAGATGTGCTGCAGAATTTCTCAGTGATTTATTCCCTCTTCCCCATTGTCAGAGCAGAACTTTTTCAATTCAGAAATCTGGTTGCAACCCCATAGTGAACTCTTGCTCCTTCGCTGCAGAAATTTGTTAGTTGGGGCTAGATTAGATTTTTAGCAGCTAATCTGACTGCTGTAGGGGTTTGCAGAGTGGGGACAGAGCTGTGCTATTGGATTTGTCCAATTCATTTGACTCCAGGACTATAATTGCACTTATGTCTTACAAGGCTTTTATGGCCTCGGGCTGGCGAGCAGCAGAAAAACAAATTGGCAGTGATACAGTGAAGAGTGAAAGGGAATGAAAGGCACACATTATCAGTCTCCAGGCAGCCCTGCTCTGGCAGGAAGTTTCTTGGTTAATTTACAAATAAAACTTAGATTTTAGGATGGGCACACTGTCAGGCAGACAATGGGGATGTCAGGCCCCACTGTTACTTAGCAAAAGTAACAGCCATGCCTCCCCAAAAGCAGGAATTCTTCAGTCAAACAGACGACTCGTCTCTGGAGCCAGCTGGCTGTGTAATGCAATTAGCAGGGAAAGGAGGTCAGGCCGAGGTGTGCACCGTGACCAGTGTCAGCGCCGTGGGCACCAGGCGTGCGGGCAGCCCGGAGCGCTGCCGGCGGTGCGGGGGGCTCCCGGTGCCCGGCGTGGCCACAGCCCAGGGAACGGCCCGCTGGGGGGGACAGCAGGTGCCTAACCCCCGACCTGGGCTGGGGCCGGGGCTGTGTCCGAGCACCTGCAGCCCAGAGCGTGTCCATCACACCCGTGCCAGCCACGCTGCGGCCCTGGGCAGTGCCAGTGCGGCCGGGAGGAGACGCAGCTGCCCCTGCCAGAGCTGCCCTCCTCAGCGATCGCCCTGGTCAGCACCCAGATGGACAGCTCTGAGCTGGCCTCTTCTTGGGCTATGCTTTTTAATACCTCGCTGATTTCCTGGCTGCTTTTTTAATGTATTTTTTTTTTCCCTTTGACTCCTACTCGTAAACGGTGTGGAGAGCACAGCATGGAGCTCTGGCTCCACATGGGTCAGCTGTGGGGCTTTGGACCTTTCAGCACGAGTCCTTCATGGCACTGACTCTGCCCCACAGCTGCTGTTTTGAATAAACAACACAGGAAAATAGCTGTCTTATTGTCACTGATAAGATTATTATAATGGCTTTTTATCAGTGAAATTATCTTTCAGTAACAAATATTTTAGATTAGTACCAATTTTTTTCATTGTAACATTATACCTTGGAGCTGTGACACTTAAGGATGTGAGACTTCAAAACAAGGGCAGTAACTCAAGCTCTGTAATGAGTCACTGGCACACAGTGGGGGTCACAGCAGAGGTGGGATTATGAGCACAGGATGTTTTAAGGGTTTGAGCTCACAGCCATCACTCCCTGTCTCACACAAGCACAGTGAGTGCCAGTCCAGCTGACTTCTCCCTCTTCACTGAATGCTGTTCTTTAGGATGTGATATTGGTACAAAGGGGTTTGGGAGTCTGCAGTATGAAAAGTGTTTGTTATCTGAACAGTTCCCTGGTATTTTAAAAAGGGTCCCTTAAGCAGTATTTGGACATAATTTGATGACTTTGTTTTTATAGCAGTATATGCTATTTCTCACCCCAAAAGCCACGGGAGGCAAGGCAGTACAGAACCTTTCCTTCAGAGGAGCTGAGCTGGGTTGCCTCTGCAACTGGGCTTGCTCTGGTGACAGGATGGGTTGGGCTCAGCCTGACAAACCGTGGGCACTGCTCACAAATCCCCGGCAGGGCTGCCCTGAGCTCAGCTGGTGGGAGCTGAGGCCTTCCTGCTCCCAGGGACAGTCCTGGCTCAGTGTTGGTGTGGAGCTGGGACAGCCTGGCCAGGCACCCTCATCCCCAGCACCCAGAACCTGCTGTGTGCAAAGTCTGGCTGCCAGAAAGGTTTTTTGGGGTTTTTAAGACTAAATTTGGTATCTTGCTTCTAGTCACTTTGGAGGTGACCCGATCACAGAGAGTGAAGTCAGACCTTTGTCAAGGGTGTAAGTTCCTGCTTCCTTTAGTACATGTCAGTCTGCATTGTGGTATTGCTTTGTTTTTGCTCGGCAATTAAGAAAATACAAGAGAATGCACAAAAATCATGGTGACCATGAGAACAGTGGTTTCTGCTGATTTTGTACATGTAAGAAGCTCTAGTAATAGTGCTGTTACCATGTTTTTACAGGACAAAAAGTGTTCATGTTTTCTTCAAACAGAACTAAAATTACCTATTATTCATAGGTGTAAACAAAATATAACTCTATCTTCCATTTATGTTAAAATAAACTGAGAATCTCAGTCCTTCTGTGAACTGAGCTTTACTGCACTGTGAGCTGTAAGTGAAGTTCACAGTTATAACTCTTTGATTCTCATAATGTGTTGGTTTTGCCACATTTCTGTTGTGGTCCAGTTCGCCACCAATATGTAGGGGTGAAAGTTTTTCCTTCTAAAGTCATTGCCTAATCCTGAAGAGGGACGTTTCATTGGTACAACACGAGCTGATCCAAGGCGTGTTGGGGTTACTCAGTTGTTATTTACCAATGAAAAATCACCACTTTCTTTTCCCTCTCTTCTCTCCCCCCACACGGAGTGAAGTAGCAGAGCTTCCTTTTGGCTTCTTTGTTCAGTCTATTGTGCACATTGTTCCAGGGGTAGCACCAAATTGTGGGGGTGGGGGGTGTCTTTTAAGCTTTAAGTGGGACTTAAATTCTCTTTATGCTTTGGGCTGGCATTCTGCATGTGGATTACATTTTAACTTTAAAGCTTACAGTTGAAACCATTGTGTGAGGCTTGTACGTGATTGCCAAATAGTTTTTGCCATCTGTTAATCACCTCCAGCTCCTCCAGTAGCAGAGCAAACACACAACAGGCTCTCAAATGCATTTTGTATATGTCCTGTTTAAATTTTATCCATATTTTTTGCAACTCTGCCCCAAATAGAAAGATAACTCTCACAGTATTTCCCATACTTGCCCAGATATTTTGCTGACGTTTCAAGCAGAAGCCCCCTCCAGACACAGTGAGGAGATGTTTGTGGATAATAAATTCAGTTATAATGGTTCATGGCAGACATTTTCATGACATCCTGAGTCAAGGCATTTCATATTTCTGTGACAGCTGCCTTATTTTAGCTGGAATATGATGTTCTGTTGGGTAATGTTTTGTTCTAGTAATTCAGTTTTCCATCTTAAATCACTGTAGGTAATGTACATTTACATATCCTGCTAATGGCTAGTTTGATAATGACTTAATTAAGCCATCAGATGACAGTGTGTTGTGAATGAAGCAAATTATTGAGCTGATGCTTTCATGAGCAACTGGAGAAAAACAATATTTTAACTTTTTCTGTAATGAAATATTCCTACTATTGAGCATTGTAATTCAATTTGTGAGCCATGACCTCTCCTAAACCGTGGTTATCACTCGGATTAATAAAGAGCCAATTTGCTGTTGCAGCTTCGTCACTTGGGAAATGATGAGGTTCACATCGTCTGGTCTGAGCACACCCGCAACTACCGCAGGGGCATCATACCCACGGACTTTGGGGATGTCCTCATCGTCATTTATCCCATGAAGAATCACATGTTTTTCATAGAGATCATGAAGAAACCAGAGGTATGTTTTGGCTGCTTTGCTGCCTTTGCCGTGTGTTACGCAAGCGACCAGCAGTTCTGCTGCCTAAAATAAAGCTCAGTGGTTTTCAGTTTGGGGGTTATTTTTTCTCAGCAAATACCAAATACAGCCTGTCTGTCTCAGGTGAAAAGCTGAGCAATGAGCTCATACTTTAAAACTAAAACTACTAACGGTGCTCCAAGTGCCTGCTCATTCATGTTATAGTCATACTTAGTGCTTACAGAAGTATGTCAGTTCTCATTCCACAGAAGTTACTGTGAAGCACAATATTTAAAAATATTGTGTATTTCCACCATGAAGCAACAAAAGCAAAACACTCCTGTGCTGTTGGATCACCCCCTTGTCAGGTCGCTGTTGTAGATGTGGTGCCATGTGGAACCTCACGCGCGTGTGGGACTGTCGTCCTCACCTGACTTGGTGGGATTGTAGGCATTGGGTATCCTGACATTGACCAAAATGTTGGAGGTTCAGTATTTTCTGGTTAAGTCATGGTTTGCAACCACATTTGAGACATTTTTTGAAAAAAACCCCCCTGCTTTTCATTTTCAACATATCACAGATGTGTGTATGTGCATATGTATGAAAAAGCTGCTTCAGTAAATGCTTGTCTTGTACATTATGGACACAAAAATATATAGAGAATATACTTTGTGAAAGTAATTAGTGTGATAAGTACCATTTCCCTTATATGAGGAACAATATTTGTCCAAGAGAGTAACCAGCTGTGGCAAATGCCTTCATCAGATGATGTATTTACCAGCTGTAGACAATATTTTTCAGAATTGTGAATGATGGAGCTGTTAGATACTAACAACCAGTGGTTTGTCAGTAGGCATTTCAAACTTGAAAATTTCCTAATAGTGGGAGTTTTTCTTACATTTTGTGTTGAGCTCTGCAATTTACTTTTTGAGCATTTTAGCTTTTAATGTTCCATTGGGAAAAATAAGAATTTAGCGTGAGGAACACGCTTGAGACTTCTCCGGAGCAATGAAGAAAAGCTGTGTCATCTTACATATTAGTCAAAAGCACCCGACGGGCAGCCAGAATAAGAGCTAACTGGAAATTTAGTGTTATCCCTACATTTAAAGTACAAACCATTACAATGTAATAAAATTAATCCAGACATTTCCAGGGCAAGTGTGGCTGACCTTTTGTTCACCAGCTACTGACCCCAGGGTGAATGAAAGAGGCTTGCAGAGAGAAATGTCTGTTGTTTGGCTTCAGTCCCTGGTATTTAAATTGCATTCCCTAATCGAATGAAAAGGCTGTCCTCTCTATCAGGTTACAGAATCCATGGCAACATTTGGCCTTTTATATCCATAATGTTAGCCTTTTTGTTTGCAGCCAAGTAGAGACACCTGGAGCAATGTTAACATTAACCGCTTTAGCATTAATAGCTTCATTATAGAAGAATTTCTGATCAGATAGCTGTTACTTTTGTTATGTTGCTTCAGCTTGTATTGTTTTCATTTTTGATCTCCCTGCTTGGCAACCAGGCAATGATTTGCAAATTTTTTTTGTCTTGATTAATTAAGCAATATAATTATCAGGAACCGTGCTGCAGTCTTTGCCCGACAAAGCTTCGGAGGGAAGACAATAGTAAGTCTGTTAGCGTGAATGCATTCCACGCGTCACAGATGCACGAGGATATTGGGAACAATGAGAGGAAAAGCTGCCTGCGAGAGGGGACAAAGCATGCCAGGCAGGCTCCGCACTGCACATACCGCCAGGGACATGCTGCGGGTTCCCTGGGACACAGATGCCTCGTTAGATTGCAGCTCGTCATCAGAGATTAATTCTCAGCCATTTGGTACAATAATTTACCCATTCCCCACTCTTTTAACTAGTGCTGCTTGCTGTAGAGGGGAAGTCTTTGTGCTCAGAAGGTTTATTTAACCTTGCCTACTTTTACTGCAGGCAACAGAAATAATGATTTTTCTGTTGGAAATTGGAATGAAGCAGGTGTTTGCAGTGGGCTGAATATTAATTTTTGCTTCATGGATAACTTGCGGTGACATTTGGAGTACTCGCAGAAGGGGATCTTTCCCTCTACCTTTTTCTTTTTAATTGATTCCTGTCAAAGCAGACTCTGGTTTTTGTAACCATCACAGCCCTGCTTTGCTCGGGTGGGTGTTTAATGCCCGGGCACGGAGCCGTGCCGAGCGGGGAAGGGTGCCCTGTGTGTTCCGCTGGCCTCCCCCCCCCAGACCCCTCACTAGAGCAGAGCCCCTGTACAGATGGAAGCTGACGAGATGCAGCTCCATTGACTTTAATGACCTTCGGCGAGGCCGCTGGACCTGCTCGGGAATGAATAATTCCGAGCTTTGTGTCCGTGCGGGCACGCGGTCCGGCTGTGCCATGCTCTGCAGAACCCTCAGCTCCTCTCTCCATATGGGGAGCACGTGTGTGTATGGGTGGGGGGTGTGTGTTTGTGTGCACACACAGATAAGGTGTGTAACGTACACACACCTTGTCCACAGTTTGCATCTATAAGTTCTGTAGTGCTGTGATAAGAAATTCAGCCACACTCCCCGACTCCAGGTGGTCTGAAACACTGGAAGCAAGTCCTGTAAGCAAAATCCCCCTGTCCAAAAAGCCTGACGGAATTGCACTGGTAGCATTTGCTAATCTGACTTTACGTATTTGGTATGTGGGTGGTGATAAAATTTTAATATTAGCATGTACTTAACCTTATTTGTACTTAAGATTATAGTTTTACATTCTTTTCTCCTGTTGCCAATACTTCTAAACAGATCATGGAGTAAAAATTTCACTTAGAAATGTTACTGCTTAAAGAGAGAAAACTCGATGTTCTGGAGCATGATTATTTTGGTGGCATAGATATTCCTCTGTCCCCTTTCTTTCCAACAGCCTTGAACAATAATGCCAACAGTAAATAAGAAAGCAAAGGCAAAACCAGTATGGAAACATTTTACACTGATCTATTTTTTGGGGGTGGGTAATTATTTTAAGTAAAGGAATGACAGAATAAGTGTGTGAAGAGACAGCTGTCATTTGCAGATGTTATATTAAACCCAAATTTCTTCCGTAATTCATTGCCACTTCTAATTAGAGGAATTCCCTAGATGCAGGGGATTTATATTATTCCCTTTGTCCATTTATTGAATGACTGTCACAGTCACCCACAAGCAGTTGCAGAAGAATAATAGAGGGTATTTATTTATGTGATAAGCCTCTGTACAGATGGAAAAAATCCATAGCTTAAATATTGATAATTTCTGCTGGCTTCTGTTTAATGCTTTGGTTTGGGAGTTAGCTTTTTTCATTTTCAGTTTGTGAAAGGGAAATGAGCTTGAATACTTGTAAATCCCAAAAATTATCATGTATTTAAACATCAAAATTTCCTGGGTTTGGCAGGCCAGGTCTCTTTAGGTGTCTGCAGTTCTGGAGGTGGTTGATTGTCAGAAAGCATCTCTGATATCTCAGCTTTAATCTGCAGAGCCCTGAGTCACCAGGGGGCATCATATGGGGGTTCCTCTGGAGGTGAACCTGACAGGGCAGTGTTTGAGCACCTTGCCGTGCTGGGCTGGGCCTGTTTGTGCCTGTCCCAGCTGTGTGTTCATCCTGTAAAAGGTACCCTGCTCTGACATCTCCTCTGCCTTCCACACACCTCGTCTTGGTCCAGCCTCAAGGCTTTTTCCCTTCTATGAAGTCCATAGAAGGAGTTTATAGAGGATTATCTGAAGCAAATGTCTTTGCAAAACCTCCTACCAATGTTAGTTTCACACAGTGAATCAGGGTGTCATGTTGGGATCCCAGACAGCAAACAGCTCTTTATATCTACTCCCCGTGGCATATCGATTGCAAATTCATAGCTGGATTTGGTTCCTATGTGTAACAAGCTCGTGTTTGCCCAGCTGAATGTTCTGTGAAATGTGTATCCATGTACAGCTTGCTGAGGGCAATTATAGAGGATTTAAACTCTTCGAAATGTGTGGGGGATGAATGTCACACTGGAAGTTTCAGTGTATGGAGCAATGTGGTCATACTGGTTTGTGGCCAAGTGCTGTGCCAGTCTCCTGTAGTGGTTCTGAGGCCTGACTTTCTGTTTTGGTGTCCCCAGGTGCCGTTTTTCGGTCCTCTCTTCGATGGGGCGATTGTGACAGCGAAGCTGCTGCCAAGCCTGATCTGTGCCACGTGCATCAATGCCAGCAGAGCCGTCAAGTCCCTCATCCCTCTCTACCAGAGCTTGTATCCTTTCTGCCATGGGGCAAGGCTCCCCGTGGTAGGGTTCTTACTTCAGAGCATCCTTCTACGGAGAGGTAGGCTTGGATGAAAATTTTTCCCATTTGATTTTATTGGCAAAGGTCGATGCTTTCTTTGTGTCCAGCTTGATGTTTTCAGCAGTTCACACCCAGTTGCCTAGTATTTTAAAAATAAGATGGTAACATCACAGGAGGGGTCTCACCAACAGCTTCCATCTCGCTGCTGGTGCACCTGGACTTAGCACTGGTGCTTTGAACTGTGAGTAACGATAATTCTCAGTTTTCCTTCACACTGATAGAAGTTTTTAGCTGTGCATGTCAGGCTGATACACAGATCAGTCATGTTTTTACCCTGGTCTAAGTACTAGTCCAATTGACTTTACTTGAATTCATTACGTTATTAAGACAGATGGGATATGTCCTCAGATAGAAATGTTTCAGATTCCAAATTCCGAATTTCATTCTAGCCATGCCTGTATTTGGACACTTTTAAAACCTGTTTTCCAATTGTGGCCGGACAGTAACCAGAGGATATGCCTCTCTGGGTCAGGAGTTATGACACAGGCTTTTATTTTTGGGTGCTGCATAGGCTCACAGCATTAGCACTGGTTTTCACTCATTCTAGGATTTTCTCATAATGCCATCATACATTTTAGAGCTTGTTTTGTGAATCACATCTCAGGAACAACGCTCGCTGCACTTTGCCTTCTCTGGGGAACTTTTGATTTGAGTATTTTTCTAACCACATGACTTTGAAAAAGAGTTTGTAAGTGAAATATTTTAATCTTTGAAAGAACATTAATGAATTAGTTTGAGATGCACATTTTCAAAACACAGAGTATCCTCAAAGTACTAGTTAGGGGGTATTTTAAAAGGCTAGATTTTATCCTCTATACTTTGTCATCAGAAATTTAAAGTAGCACTGTGGTTTAAATGGATTTGTATTTTATTAACTGAATTGTGTACTCTTTGTAAAGCAAAGGCAGTTGCTGGTGGTTGTGCAAACCATGGCAATGCCTGACAGGTGAGTCAAGACTTGGTGCCTTTTCCACTTCTGTTTCTTGAGAGAAACCTAACAAATTCCTCAAACTGTTCTGTGCAGAAGTTAGCTTAGTCCGTGTGCTTCTCAGTCAGTGTGTAATGCTGAAATAACAGGGTAGTAAAACTAACATACGCAGCAGCAGTTACAGGAACAGAGCAATTCCAGCCCCTTGCTCCCAGCTGGAGTCCTCTGGTTCCAGACCCTGCTCAGCTTTTGGCTTTCAGCACGTTGTGAGCACACAGTGCTCACCAGCTGGCCGTGCTCTGGCTGTCCAAGAGGGTCTCCCTCGGGGGGTCCCTCTGTGTCCCCAGGGCGCCACGAGCGGCACAGACACGGTAGCACAGGGCACTTCTCCACACAGGTTGGAAGCAGCATCTGTCCCTGCATTCTTTTCCGCCTTTTTTTTTGTGGCTGCTGGTGCACCAGTGATGTCTGTAGTGAATCAACTGCCACTTGTCTGTCTGATAAATGGAAGTGGATTGAGAAACTCCTGAAATGGGACAAAGTGAATGTGGTGGGCAGATCCCATCGGGATGACACTAGAGCAGGAGAGAAAGCTATCCATAACTCATCCTACAGATAATGATGCACTTTGAGATACACTAACGTTCATCATGAGCCAGCAATTGGAATGTGAGTGTGTAGATGTGTAAAGGTGATGTCTGAGCCCAATGGAGCCGCACTGCTCTGCAGCTTCCAAGCGGGGAGTGACGCCACTCTGGTGTTTGCTTTGCCAACTGCTCTGAGGAGGACAGGAGGGAAACAGACCAGAAATGCAAACAGCAAATGAAAGTGCTTTTATCAGACTGGGGATGAAAATAACTCCAAAAATTTCAGTGGGAGGGAGAAATAAAACGCAGTGATCCTGGCAAAGAAAGGGACGTTTGGCACACACGAGTCGTAACTGTGCAGTTGAGGTGAGCACTGAAGGCTGGAGTGAGGCAGAGCTGAGGATGGTCTGCCACTTCTCCTTGGCACCCAGATCTTGTTTAAAGGCACCACCCACGCTAAGGGTCAGTAGCTCAGGGTGCTTCAAGTGTGGTTAGAAATGGGTTGAATGCCTTGTCTGGTGTCAGTGGTTCAATGGTGATAAGGTGCGGAGCTGGAGCAGTGGCAGGGTGTGAAGCACCTGCCTGGACTCTGCTCCAGATGGAGCACAGCCCTCATCCTCGCTCCTGCCCCGTGTGGTGCAGGGGGACGGGGCCAATGGAGGTGCTTGCAGGGCCACAGGGACAGTGGTGGTGGCCACAGAATGTGCTGTCGGTGCAGGGTTGCGTGCTGGGGAGCTGGGGCAGTGTCTTGCCAGCAGTGACAGCTGAAGTCACTTGTTGGAAAGTCTGTAAACTCCAGCTACAGCTGCACTTGTCAGGGTCTGTAAGGGAAGTGTAATCAGCCACAGAGATTAATTTGCATCTCAATTAGGAAAGAGTCAGGAGGAAGCCTAGGGTCTGTTGCTGGAAGGTTGTGGAAGAAATCTCATCAGGCACAAAAGGCTCCTGACTCGGTGCTCCAGCGAGCGGAGGACAATATCCGAGTCCGGTTTCCATGGGGACCAGGACCGCAGAGCCGCGGGAGCATCTCGCTGCGCCACAATCGCTTGGTCATGATGACACAAATTCCACTGTCGTACCCAAATAGAGTTTTCTGTTGAAAACGTCTTTGAAAATGAAGATGGTAACTATGGCAGGCCACATCAGACTTTTCTTAATCTATTTTTTGTGTTCACGTAACTTTCTGCTTTAAGGAATTCATTAGGGCAAGAGAAATATTAATTAAAAAATAGTTAGCCTATATTTAAACTTCAGTTTGAAGCCATTCTGGCTACAAGTTCTTTGTGCCCATCAAATGGCATGTGATGGCCCTGCGCAGGAGCCAGCCCAGGGTGGTGCGTGCACAGCTCAGTTGTCTTTGGAGCAGTGAAAGCCCCTGTCTCTGTAGCTGCTGCAATGCTATGGATGCACAGCCATGGATGGTTGTGCATCAGCGTATGTTCAGAATTCCTGTTTTATTCCTTCTGGGTGCCATGGAGCACTGAGGCTGAGCCGGCTGCAGCCCCTGCTAATTGGGGCTCTTGCCATCCTTGAGTAACTGCTGAGCATGAGGCAGTGTGCTCCAGCAGCCTCTCCAGGCTGCTTTTCCAGGCAGTAACTGGGACTTTAACTGCCCCTGTCGTTTACAGAAATCATAAGCAATAAGGTGACATAAATTTGATAAGAACATGAAATAGTGATATTTAAGCTTACTGCAATTGCTGTATAAAAATATATTTATGCAGGTTTTCAAGAGCATTTGAGCCTCCTTTTTATGTGCTAGGGAGAGGAAGGAACAACCACTGTCGCAAACAGTTTTATATCAGAATGAAGCAAGGGTCTGTTCAGGTTCCAGCAGTGCTGAATATTTCAAAATTGGTAGGAATGGTGCTGTAAAGCTGCATCTCCCAGCTCTCTTCCCACTTGTGTGGAATGAGCTGTGTGCTGGACAGGATGTTTGAGAACACCCGTGTGATCTGGAGTGCCATCGCCCTGAGCTGCAGCAGAGCACATCTCTGGGAGCTGGGTTTGTCTGTAAAGAAAAATACTGGGGGGAACCAGCGTTTGGATTGAGGTATTGTGGGTCTGATGGACAGCTGCTGTCTAAGCTGACAGTCTCTAAGCTCAGGAGCTGGTAAACCTTCACGTATGAAACTATAACTACTGTGTCAGGTGCTTTGGTTGGCCCATAATTTAGTGCTGGTCTCCAAAAAAACTTTGGGATTTGGAGATAGTGATGTCTGAGCAAAAATCTCCCCTTAGAATGCCCAGGGAAATGCAGTTCTGATTGCCTAGGTTGTCTTTCCAAACGGAGTAATTTCCTTGCTCCTTGAATTAAATTGGTTAAATTGAAAAAATTATTTTGGTGTTACTATCTTACCACTTTGGGGTTTTTTACCTCCACCATTGCAAATAATTCTTGTACTCCCAGTCCTACCTGATCTCACTAACTGAATTTGAAGAAAAGTAGGAAAAATCCCAACCTGCCTGAAGTGTTACCTCAGCCTTGATCAGTGCTTTGAAAGCTGCCTTGGGGAGAGTGGAACATGTCCCATATGCCAGCACCAGTGGGCTTCTTCCCTGCACGCTTTGGTGATTCCTGGTAGAATTTGAATTACTTCTTTAGCAGTTCAAGCTGTATGTGTCTTCCTATGAATGAGTAAGTAGGGAGTGAGTTCCTGTTGGGATTTATTAACATGGTGATTATAAAATTATCTCTGTAAACAATCTCAGTTTTAGGATGAATTGGTTTGGTCTTATGGATAGGAAAGGGGTTTGATCTTATTCTGCCTGTTGATTCCTTCGTGTTTTTCATACTCTTCTCCAACACCTTGACTAGAACACAGTCCAGGAGAGTGAGAAGTAGCTGATGGGGTAGGCATGGAGACCTGTGGCTGTCAGCTCCAATTCCTGCTGTTCAAACTGGCCGCTTCAAATGCTGTGCAGGTGCTCCTGGCAATAAAATCCTCACAGGTCTCTGACATCAGCTGTGCCACTTCTGCTGTTTCAGTTAATATAAATAGAATTATATAGGGGCTGACCAAAATATTCTTAGTCTTGTGAGAAGAGAGAAACTAACACTGTGGCAGTTTGCGGCCTGGTTTCCAAAGCTGTTCGCGTTACATGTTGTTCATTCAGAGAGAAATCCTGAAGGTAGAAGAGTTTTAATTTCTTGCTCAGTTTCTCCAGTTCAGAGCCCTTTGTGACATAACACATCCGTGTGTCCGGTGCTGGAGGTGTCCGCGCACTGGAACAGGCGTGGTGGGGATGAGAAGACTTTACAGAGTATCTGAGCACTGGATGTCACCATTTCCCTGCTCACAATCTGCAGTCCTGTTCCTGGGCCAGAGGAAAACACAGCCCTTATGTTAGAGAAGTAATTTGATACATGAGTAACTCTTGCTGTTTTCTCCTCTGTAATGACCATGGTGTGCCTGCTGACCTGTGGCAGCCAGCAGCTCAGTGGGGTAAAGCCGAAGCTCCATCTAAACGCGTAACACAAAAAGGTATCCGTAACTTTAACTCATTTCATTGCACTCAGATACTGACATACTAATATATGGTAGATGTGTTAATACCTGGAATTGAGAAGATTAAGCAAAGAACATCAGCTTCGAATTCTGAATTAAATCCTTTTCTTGGTTTAAGCCAATTTCTGATTAACCTAATATAGAGAGCCTGATCTGCTTACCTACTTTATCTGCAAAAGAAAGGAATTTCCTGTGATGGACTTAATTGTGTGAATGGCTGTCAAATGTGCTGGAGGTGCATGTGATGTTGGATACATTTTGTGTTCCTTTCCAACTGTGTTTTGTGGTGCTGGGTTCAGAACTCTGCTGTGGGTACAGGGGAGTGTTTGCACCACGAAAATGAGATGGAAAGCCCGCTACTCTTAGAGAGGGTTCACAATTTTGTTCCCTTTATGTCACCCCAAGAAGTTATGCCCTCCAGCTATATCGATGCTGTTAGAAACTGCTGTGAAATTCTAAAGCACGTGTCACAGGAGCTGTGACAATTTATGTGACATGGCATCTGACGGTTTCTGCCGAGTGCTTGGCTCTGGCTCCCAGGAGTGTCTGTCTTGCGGTCAGCCCTGTGCCACCGTGGCTGCAAAGAGCAGCAGGTCCCTTGGTGTCCCTGGGGAGGGGTCCCGCTCCGGCCGGACCCCAGGGATGCTGGGGAGCCCGTCAGGGGCTGTGTGGGCAGCGCTGGCCTCCCTCGCATGCAGCCCCTGCCGGGGCCGATCGATGGCCGGGCGCGCTGTCTGTCTGCGCCGCTGCCTTCCCTCCTCGCAGCGAGAACCTTCTCCAGGCACCGATCGATGCCTCTAATCTGCTCCAGCCTGTAATAAGTCATGCGAGGCAAAGCTTTTAGGTGGCATTACATGGGATTGTGGAGGCGGCTCCTCAGCTCTCATTCATAGAGCTCTTCATGGACTCGCAGAGAATCTACTGCATCCCGCCGGTGCATATCTAAAGACTATAAAATGCTTCTGCAGGTTTAAACTCCACATGCTGCTGTGGTGTGTGGATACAATGGGATCAAATTTCTCTGCTTTCTGTTTCGTGTCCATCCCTGCCCCTGCTCACGGTCCCTTGTTAGACACAGGGCTTGTTAGGTGGCAGGGAGGCAGCAGGGGAGGCTGCATGTTAACAGTGCAGTTTATTTTTCTGCTATAACGGGAGGCATCACTGTTCTTCCCCGTGGTTGGAAGCTGTGAAAATCACTGAAGGTTGTTGAGAAAGTCCCAGCCTGATTTTTGTCGCAGAGTTTTAGGCAGCACTGGCTGCTGTCCCTCCTAACAGTGTGGCTTGGTTGGTGTAATCCTGCCCTGCCAAGGCACTTCCAGCGGGTCTGGGCTTGGAAGGCTGTGCCTCCCAGTTAGCTTGCAGGGGCACACAGCGAGTCAGCGGGGACAGGGCTTTGTTTGTCAGTGGGAAACATTCCTGTCACAGGGAGGTGTGAACTCAAGCTTCCCTCTCTTCAAGCCAGGTACACAAGAGGTGTAAAACACCTGTCCCTCGGTGCTTAATGTTTTATCTCAGGTTAGACAAAGAACCTCCAACTTATGTTTCATGAGAGAGGCTGTTGTTCTTTGGCTCTTTGACAGAAACTTTGTCATATTCGGGTTACTACCAAGTACTTCATTCCATCTTATGGCTGACTTTGGTGGTTTGCTGATTTTTGGCTTTGTTTGTTTCACTTACACACACCAGACAAGTCAAAGGGACGCCCGTTCTGTGTCTTTTCAAAGTTAGTTTTGATGATTTTGCTGTTTTGCGTCTGTTAACCTTGCAGGGATTTGCGCAGCTAAAAACCCTGTTGTATCTTTCGGAAACTTGCGTGTGAATCCCCGCTGTCGCTCGGGGCTTCCCGGGGTTACGTTTGTTTGTTTGTTTGTTTGTTTTGTCACAAGGGGGGCGATAACCAACCCGCGGGGAAGCCCGAGCGTTCGTGGCGGGGGCGGCTGCGGGCGCGGCCGGCCGCGGGGGTCGCTCCCCTCGGCGCCGGGGCTTTGTGCGGCCCGGCCCCGCCTCATTAGCATGCCGGCCGGGCCCCGCCGTGCTCCGCTGGCTTACCAGCTGTTCCTGCTGCTCCCCACAATGTCCGGGCGGGCCGCCGCGGCCGCGCTCCCGCGCGCAGACAGCCTTTCCGCTGGGGATGCCCACGTGGCGGCGGCGGCGGCTCCGCGGGCGCGGCCGGCCCTCCGCATGGCATATGGTGTCTGGATTCATACAAGATGCAAAACTATTCTGCCGCTAATGCACAATGACTCATAGCATTGCTAATTTTTCCAACAAAAGCCCACTTCCACACCCACACTTTTAACCCCTCAGGCTAAAAAGCCTCTTCTTTAGTTTCAAAGCCTTGGAAATGTAAGGAGGTGGCTTCTGGATCAATATCTGAAACCCTATATTTATTTAAAGCATATGCACGCTCTAACGCTTATTTTAAATTTCTTTAGAAGGCAGTTTGTAAATCGCTGCTCTAATGTGCAGTAATTCTTTTTGTTCCAAAGCGGATTCGTTGTCAAATACTGGGAATTTTAAATTTTTTTTTATAGTTAACATATTTTTTAAAAAAAGAAAAAGTCAGAAGTCACCGTAGATAATAAAAAGTTATTTTTTTCATCTAAGAGAGAATCCAAGCGTTGTAGCTGGTGAGTCTACAGGGATTATATATTCCAGTGCAAGTTCACAAGCCGCTTGGTTGTAAGCAGCTTGTAATATTTGGGGATCTTTGCTATTTACTGGCTCTTTGGGGAGAATAATAATAATGCACTTTCCAACTAGAGGGAGCTGCTGGTATCCCTGGTGCTGATTCTTAACCTTCCAGTCTAATTCCTTTGTGCGGAACGTACAAGCGATCGTTTTGACCGTTTTAATAAAATTAAGTTAAATTACCCCGAGTAATTTAGATTAAAAGGATGCGTCTTAATTCTTACAGTGTAATCATCGAATTAAACTGCAAAATTCAGGGAAAACCAAAGCACATCCTGGTTACGCGGCACACGGGTGCTCGGCATGAATGTGGAATTATATAGGTCATGAAAAGGCTCGTTAGGAGGGAGTGAAAAGCCGAGGCTCGCGCACCGCTGTTCGAGACAAAAAGCCAGAAGGGAGGTGCGAGCACAGGGCAGGATCCCCCGCTCCCTCCGGCGCAACAAAGGAACAAAGGGACCTGCGGGCAGGGACCGAGGTGGCCAGCCCGGCGCTCGGGCTCCCCGGCAGCCACTTGTTACGGGGTCCCCTGCGGGCAGCGCTGCAGCAGGTGAAGGCTCCTGCAGGGGCGGATTTACCAAGTCCTTGCCTTTGCAAAGGCTTTCCTAGCGGATGGTTTGAGGGCTCCTGTAGGGCTGGTGGTTCCACGCCGGCCTGCGGTGGAGTTCCCCGTGGGTCTGGTGGGATGCGCCGTGCCCTCGAGAGGGTGCTGGCCTTGGAAACAGCGGTTTCCATCCGACAGGGCTATTCCCATGCCCCCAAAACCAGGCGTTTGCCCCTCCGTGGTGGTGGGAAAAGGTGCAAGGGGTGCAGAGAGAACACTCGGGCGTTCCTATGTGCATGTCCCCAACACTGCGGATGCCAGCTGCAGTACAAACATGCAATTGCCAATACAGATTCCCATCACTGTCAAACTTTCCTTTTTCTCTTTGGAAGAACCCCTGACTTCAGTGTATGGTGTCCCTGGGCCATACATGCTGCAATTGCTTAATCTAAAGTTAAGGAGTAGTTTTCTAAACACGAAAAATGTTTTTAAATTTAGCTGTGAATTTTCTTAATGACTTTGGTGTTCTGTTTTGTTGAAAATGAGTGGCTGAATCCAGTGTTGGCCGTGCTTTGAGGAAGTGACACAGATCACCTCCTAGCTCCCCTCTAGCCTGACAGGTCCATACAGCTGATACTAAGAGGAGGGGGCACAGAATTTTTTTTTTTTTTTTTTTTGGTGCCTGTTACATAAAATCAAGTTTTATGAGCAGCACCATAGTGTTACATCAGTCTTTAGTGAGGAAAGGCTTCCTGTCTTACCTGCACTTGAAAAACTTTGAAAGCCATCCTGTTATTTAGGATATAAACATGGTGACAAGCATGAGAGAGGAACAGGAGAAAGCTACTTTTCGTAGCAGGTTTACTGGCTGGCATGTTGAATTTGCGTTTTTTCTTTTCTCAGCATCATACTTCTGTGTGTATTTCCCAGTACGATTAACTGCAGAGTTCTGGTGTATAAACAGGAGCAGATGGCTTTTAATGATTTCTTCAATCTAATGCTTAGTAACAATCTAGTGCATGTACAGTATTTTCTGTTAAACAAAATAGCAGGTAATTTGCTGGCTTTTAATACCTCTTTGAATTGGTCTGGCCCAGGTTTTTTTTTTTTTTTTTTTTTTGAAAAACTGTAACTTCTGCTGAGTGCCTGAATTTATGGCACCTCTTTGGGCTCATCCGCCTGGTGTGACACTGTGGATGATCTAACACCTTGCTGGCCCACAGTTTGTTGGCTTCCTTAAGTAAAGCAGGCTTTCCCCTGCCTGCCTTTCAGCTGGGCAGGGCAGTGTTGTTCAAGCAGCAGGTATTTCGCTTAAAATCGTAGCGATACCTGCGTGACAAACTTGGGGTTAGCTCGGTTTCTCAGTGCTGCAAAGTCTCAGCATTAAAAATGCATCATGAAAGTGAATTCATTACAACTTAAGCTCAAGCTCACAGGCCCTTTGCTTTTCACGTGTTCCTGGAAGCTCTTACCTGAACTTGTGCTGTCCCTGTGACTCTGATTGGCTTCCCAGTATTGAAAGGGGGCTTGTAAGGGCTGTGCCTGTCAGACTGTCACTGTTCAGGCCACACAACTGTGGTCATGCAGGGAGGGTGACAGAAGCATTGAGCTGTTACTGAGGGGAACAAGCCCTGAAACTGAGGCTCAGGAACTCCATGTATCATAAGTGAACAGGTCCCTGTACTATGAATTTCTGTCTCCACCTCAGCACCTTCCTCTCCCCACTGCCAGCTTCTGTTGCAGCTGGGAAATTCGAGGCCCTGAAAACACCATTTCTCACAGGCAGCTCCAGTGGTAAGGAATGGAAGTGGCTGGGATTATTTTACTGTCCTTAATTTTCAAAAATAGCTCTGTGTTATTGGAAGTTTGGGAGTTGTAGGAATAGCAGTTACACCCACACATACCAGTCTGAGCAACCCCTGTGCCCTGCACCCTCCGAGGGCTGATCCAACCTCTCTCCTGTCAGGGGAACAGGGCAGCCCTGCTCGTTAACTCCCTGGGGTTGGCAGGAGAGAGGGATTGTTCCAATCCAGCAGAACTGTTTTAGCTCAGAAACCCTTTCTTTCTGGGCTTTCGTAGAGCCCGTTGGGTTTTGTGCTCCTGTGTTTTATGACTTGTTGCCATGATAATTCAGCTCATCTTACAGGTTTCTCTAATTGTGATTGATGTGTAATCATTCATTTTATTGAACCTCATTAAGGTCTGTGAACCTCTGTCCCAACTTACAGTAATTAGAGCCCAGATAGCCATTCCATCTGTTCCCAAGCACTGGTTAATTAATGAACTTTTAACGTGTTCTTTGCCTTGTAAAAGCCCTCAGTATTCTCAAGTTGCTGAATAGGATTTGCATGCCAGCATTTCCGTTTGTTTTAAATGCCACAGCAACGTGCAGTTTGGAATCCCAAAAGTCAACACACAAAGTCCTGGGATCTCGGAGAGCAAAGTGGAGAGATTTTACTTTCTGTTCCCGCTTTGCGCATCAATTACAGTATCTGTAAAACTGGGGTTTGCAAACAAAGGGCTCACAGGGACTTCAGTGTTCCTTAATGCCCTAAACAACAGGTTTGGATCTTCCCTTGTGTCACTGAAGAAAACACACAGAGACCAGTAAACAAAATGTTCCATTTTTCACTTTAGCACTCGCTGGAAAAACATTAGAAACACGATACCTGCAGACACGCGTCTTCCTCCCCTCGTATTTCATCCTTTTGTTGTATTTTGAGCTTTGGGCCTGAGACAGCTTTGTTAGTTTTTTGTAGTGTTCATTGTAAGGAGATTTTAGGATGGAGCATAATTCCAGTGCTGCTGGAGCTGTCAGAGAGACTGTTGTAGTAATGGTCCAGAATTGGGAGAAAACAGCAGGACCCAGAAAACAGCAGGTACTCACAGTGTTTCTCTGCTTCATCTCTGCGTTCTGACTGTGCAGTAACATGCTGAGTCAGTGATTTATGTACAGTGAATAAATTCTTGCATTTTAAAAATTGGCAGTCAGTTTCTGTTCCCTGAGCAGACAGGACAGGCAATATTTCCAGTGTTGGGAGTTTTAAGAAAAAGTTTGCTTTTGGTTTCTTGTTTTGGTTTGGGTGGAGTGTTTTTTGGTGTGTGGTTTTTTTTTTTTTTTTTTTGTTGGTTTTTGTTTGTTTGTTGTTTGTTTTTTGGTTTTTTTTGTATTGCTGCATTTGTGATCTTGCTGCTGGTTTTTCATACAGCACAGTGGTGTGTGTAGGGCTGTGGCTGTGCTTTGCCTCATTTGGATTGATCTGTGTTTACCTTTCAATATTCAGGACAAGAATTAAGTCATACTACTCAACTCCCTCAAAATCCCTTTCAGCATCCAAAGGCCGACCATCTGTCCGGTCCAGCCATTCTTTCCTCCCCCAGTAAGCATTTTAGCCAGTGCTTTGAGCAAGGCTGTATCCTGGAGAAGCAAAACATAAAGTGAAATGAAAGTCCTGGGCCTGGGGCCGTGTTTAGCAACGCAAACCCTCTAAATTGCAGGCAGTATTTGGGAAATGAGTGTAGGGAGCCTCTGGTTTTGTGGTACCTTCAGCGTGCTCAGCTGTAGCATAGTGGGTGTCCAAGGCACAGGCAAGCTTCCCTATGGCAAGATTTCCAAAAATAGCTATTTTTAATTCCTTTTCCAATATTTATATATGCCAACTCATCCTCTCATCACTGACCCCACACTTCAAACAGTCTATTTGGCAAATCCACATGTGCTCTGCTCCTCCTTTCCAGGACTGGAGTGCTTTAACTTTCAGGTTGCTGATATATCTGCAAGAAAAATGGGATTTTTCTCAAGCTTTTTGGGAATAAACATGTTCTGCTGGGACCGTGCTGGTTTGTGCAGTGTCAGGTGTGTGAGGCTCAGCCATGGGACCTCTGGTCTCCATTGCTGATGTTCTGCAAGCCCAAGGCTGGGATCTCTTGAAGTTTTTCCAAGGTGTTTTTTCCACTGGTTGGGATCGAGTTATAACCAAAGGAATTGGGCTTTTTTTTAGGAACAGACCCATTCAGCATGTGCATTTACTGAAGCTCGTTTATAAAATCCTGGCATTCCTTTAAAGTTGATAGGGGGATGCAGTTCTGTTTTACATGAAGAAAACTGGGATGTCATTCCTGGGCAGTCCCTCTCCTGCTCTCCACAAGCATTTGGACTCAACAGTTCAACATGTCGTCAGCAGAAAAACCATATAGACAGTCCTGGGGAGATCTGAGCAGCAAACAGGGCATTCTGATGAATGAAGGGGAGGAGGGGTCTCTTGCCTCTCTCCTTTGGTGGGATTGTGCTGTTGGCCTTGCTCTGGTTTTTGGGAGGTGCTTTTCCTTGCTGTGGTGAGCAAAGAGCTGCTCTGGTGTTTGGGTCTCCAGGCTGATGGGTGGGAGTCCTCCCCAGTGCAAGGAGATGTACAGGAAGAAATCTCTGCCTTCCTGCAGCAGAATGAGCATTTTGGGGTAGTAGATGAGTTTAGGGTAATAGATGCTGTATACATATTTTAGGTATGTTTTCTTTTAAGCTTGTAAGTATGGGTCCCGTTCTACCCTTAGTTAGCTAAATGGAAGTGTTAACTAAGTGAATTACACTTAAGGCTGTTTTCTGATAGGTCACTGATTTTAAATAATAGACATTTACATTAAGATTTTAATATTGCCTGTAGTGTGTTTAATACTAACTGATTTTTAGTGGGCTTTCTGTATGTTGCCTGTCAAATGTGTTTGATGTTATTTGGGTTTATTAGGAGAGATAAGAAGGATGTTGTTCTATGAACTGTTAAATATTATTGTGTGTTAATCCATATTCTAAAAGTTCAAAGTCTGTGCTAGCTCATGTTCCTCTGTTCTAGTTGCTGTTGGTACAGAAGTCCTTGTATGGAGCATTCCCATTTGTGTGAAGAACAGAATTCAGCTCGGGCCATGCATAGATTGTCAGAAAGATTAAAGTGTGCATCATGCTATTTTTCTTCTTTCAGAAAGGGGCCTTTGATGTGCTAATGTTCACTTTCTCTCTTTTCATTCCGAAGTGCTGGGCATTGTTTTGAGCTGCAGAACAGTATCTGCTTCGGAGAGGCAGATTCAAACACCCCGATCCCAACCTTGCACAAGGTAGCAGCATAAGCAGTGATATTAATGGCATCATCATACAGGGGGATCAGGTAGCAGTGTGCCTGCACAGAGAGCCACCACGGCAGTTACTGAAAAGAGATGTTGCAGAAAAGCCAGGTATTTAATTCCAAATACCCCACGTCCATGTGCCGGTGTTCCTGCTGTTACACCAAGTCCCACACGGGTCCAAACCAGAACACTTGGCAGTGCAAGAGGTGCTGTAGGCTCTGAAATCACTCCCAAAAACTAGGCTGTCATGTATTTCCAAAGTTAATTAGCAAGTGAAATTATTTGGATGGGCTGATCTTGTGTTGCAGTGGGCATTTTCCAGCTAATGGATAAAATTTTGCAGGCTGCTCACAGGACTGACCCACACTCAAGTAGCAGAGGCCTGATGTGGGTCATGACACAGTTTGTAGCTGCTCGTACTTATGCCAAAGACACCTGTTCTCCTTTTGTTATTGGCTGGGAAGAAATAGTTTCCTGAGTTCCTTGGGAAGGTAAACAGGGGAAGCATCAGTGTGTAACTGGGCAGGAGTGAGTGCAGTGTTGGTTGTGTTCTGCAGAAGACAGACTAGTTGACAATTGAGTGATAAAAACTTGTTTTAAATTGGGTGAGATTTGGAAGGTGATTTTTGAGAAAGTTAAGCTTAACCTGGAAGAAAACTTGAATACAGGAAAAGCTGACAGCAGCCTGCCTGCTGTGTAGCTTCTTCCCAAGGTTGCTGTCCCTGCATGTTCTCCTCTCCTTCCACTAGCTTGGATGATTTGTTAAAAATTCATCTTCTGCTCCCTGCCTTTCTCTTTGGGATCCCTATCATCACCTTTTATATCTGAAATGACTCAGCAGTTAAGGATGTCAAAGAACTTCGGACGTTTAGTTTGAAGCAGCAGTGCGAACATTAAGGAATTGCTGTGTTTTCAGCAGGAACCAAGAACGAGGCAGAAAGCTTCCCGTGTGTGTGCTCAGGCTGGGTCTGTGAGGAGGCTGTGCCACCTGGGCACCGGCTGTGTGCCCTGAGCAGCCAGACCCCCGGGCACTGGGGCCTGAGCTGCTCGGCACACACGCTTCGTTAGGATCCTTTCTGTGATCTATAGAGCCGGAGACGGTGCTTCGAGGCACGTGCCGGGGAAGGGTCGGCCCGTGCGGTGATTTGTGGTCACCGGCACAAAGGAGCGTCTCTGTGCTGGCTGGAGAATGAGATGTGTCAGAAGGGCCTGGCAGGAAGCAGATGGAAAGGGCTGTGCAGAGCAGAGCGGCGCTGGGCTGTCGCTGGGGGCTCCGAGGCAGGTTTTTGATAGCCTTGGAGAAAGGGACCGGAGCGGCACAGTTGTCACCAGTTGCCATCCGCCTCTCCTGCCCGTGCTGGCTCATGGGGACTGGTGACTTCTCCTGCATGATTTCCAGCCCCCGTCGCAGCTGTCTCTGTGTCAGCACCGGCTCGCTCGTTTGCCTTCTCAAATCAGATTAATTGTCCGTTTGAACAAAGTGCTGCCGCTCTGTGAGCGGGCTGTAATCTCCTCGCGGTGGAAGCGCGTGCTCCATAACCCGGACACCTGGGCGATGGGCAGCAGTGCAAAGCCTTTGCAGTGCCCCATGGATTGCACAGCAGAATTGCTCACTGACACTCTTCCCCGGTGTATTTTTGTGACCCCAGTCTTCTGAGCACCTGGGGAGTCTCGGCACAGGCACCTCCTACCCTGTGACATGCAGCTTCCACAGCCCAGCCCTAGCCTGTCTCTGCCCCTGCAGTTGCACTTCAGTGGCTTTTAGTCTGCAAACACAGACTAAATGCCTTGAGCTGGAAAGGATTCCAGTGGCACCTCACCTGTTCTTTGGAACCACCTTACTGGTTTGTCAAAGCCTTTCACATTGTTTTTATCGTATTTCTTTCTACCGGCAGGAGTTTTTTCTTTTGCGCCGTCTTGGGGCAGTTTTCAGCACTTCTGGTTCCGTTCCCTTGTGCGTTATGACTTGTGTGTAATAGCCTGGTTTCTGATTGGGTCTCATTCTCACTCCTTTTTATGTTAGTTTGAACCTGGCTGGTCCTGTGTGGGTGTTAGAGCTGGCTGTGTCAACTCGGGGGTGCAGCCAGCCGAGCAGCCCTGCACCAGTGCTCTCTCTCCATCTCCACCATCATTTCTCCTGTGCTTGGATTTGGAACTTGGTTGTTTAGTAGTGTATTCTACAGCTCAGTCAGCAAGAGCTCAGTCAGTTCTTGCCCTGTAATTAAATGTGATGATAAGGCTCCATAACCACCTTGGGTCACTTGAAGCCTGGGGGAAATATTTTCAGAAACATCAGAACAATTAGAAAAAGTTAACAGCAGTGAAACCACTGCATTAGCTTGCCGTTTTTGTGAAGGAGTCACTTACACGTTTAGTTTTGCTCCCTCCCCACTCACAACCCCCAGCTTGATAAGTTAAAAAAATGAGATTTCATAAACATGCACCAGAATTTTAATTCACTCCTTTGGGTAAATGGGGAACCATCACAGCATGGACACTGGCTGAGCTGTGCCAGGAAAGTGGAATCCAGTTCCCCTACCGGGAGGGGTCACTTCCAGGGGAAAAAATAATGTTATTTTAAATGCCGACTTAATCACCTGCTGTTGGGGCTCGGATCGCTTGGGCGGCGCCGCGCGTGGCCGGCGGTGGGTGCGCTGCTGTACCTGTCCGGAAAGGCTATTTTTCATTGAATGGATTTTAAGCAACATTATTCGGAGATCAACAAAAGGCATTCTGCGTTACATGAATAAAAGATTTCCCCTGGATCCTTGTTTTAACCCTCCAGTGCCGAGGCAGTGCGTAATTGAAGTGCAGCCACCTGGCAGGGAGCTGTGCGTCAGCTGCCGGCAGGGCCGGGCCGGCGGGGCAGCGCCAGGTGCTGCTGTGCCGTGCCAGCTGATGGTCACCGAGCCACGGCCCGGCCGGGGCACCGACCCGCTCCCGGGGGGCACAGGTAGAGTATGGGAAAGGGGTGGTGGGAGCGGAGCCGCTCGCCAAGCTCCCGCCGCCTCCAGGGCTCAGTCAGACATGGGGAGAGGGGGAGCTCTTTGTTCCTGTGTGGTCTCTGTCACCCACAGCCCCGTGCACAGGGAATCCCATGCTTTGGAGCATCCACACCGGTTACTTACAAACACGCTTCATGATAATTTTAAACCTCCCCCCTCTTTGTTTTGATTTTAATTTAAAGCTGGGGCATTCCTGCTGGTTTCTTGCTGGGTTTTTTTTCGGATTTGTGCTTTCCAGCCTGTCTCACTGCAGCAACAAGTACGTTTAGTGCTAAGCATCTTGCAAATAGTGTCACTCGTAATGGATGTGATAATAAGTCCCTGTTACCTGTCCCTGATTGTAATAAATGTAAATTGCCAAGTATAATAGACCTGAAACTGAGCCGTTTAATGTTAGGCCCAGAAATAATGAAAAGATCTGTAAGAAACTAGAAGGGGAAGAAGTATTTTGTGTAGTTATATTTTGTTCTGCTTGTAGCTGCCAGATCATCATACTCTTATCAAACTGACAGGGAGGGTTTGATAACATTTAGTAGATGGAAAAGATATGATTTTTCCCTTAGCCAGGGAGTGAGAGTTTGACAAGTCCATTGGTTATATCCAAAGCACAGAGGTGCCCCTTTCCGAGATGTCACTGGCTGTGATTGAGTTACAACTAAGTGAATGGAGCTTTTTTTTTTTTTTTTTTAGGAACAAATCCATTCAGGATGTCCATTTATATTCCATATAGTTCTAGGAATTCCTGTGTCTGAGTGCAGCCCTGTGTGGCCAGACAATATTTGTGAACACTTAGGACTGCTTCAGAGATTATAAACTTTGTAAACATATTTTCGGAGCAGTTAAATTTTCCAGGGATTTACATTTGGATAACATTTAATTTTGAAGACCTGGAAGCATCACTATTGAATATCAATAAATGCAAATCTCTTTGTGTGAGTGATACATGATATTCTGTATAAGCAACGGAGGAGGGCATTTGTTACCTCCCCCAGGCTTACAGTGCTTTTACTCGTTCCTCTAACAAGATGTGTGAAAGTACCAGTTCAGCAGACACCTTGCTGCTCATGGTGGGCAGAAAGGTTGATTCTAAACTAACCAAATCACAATTTTTGTTTCATTTTATTTAAAATCAAGAAAGGCAGTTCCTTTTGTCTGTGTTCGTGTAGATGACAGCGGTCTGTTGACTTCTCCTTTGCATCTGTGCCACATTTAAATAGCACTTGTAGCATCGTGCTCAGAAACTTAAAACACAGGCTTTTCCCAGGCAGTCTGCAGTGACTATAATCTGAGCTGGTTTGTGAGTCTGCAGCTGCCAGCCCATCCTCCCTGCTCAGAAAGTTCTGGGTGCAAACGTGCACCTAAGGGTGACTCTTCCCTGTTCAGCACAGATTTTGGTGGCAGTGTTGTCATGACCCGTTCTGTCGTTCTCCATTGAATTCCCAATTATGAATATGTCATTATCTCCTCCTTCCCCTGCCTCTGGGTGTGTAGTTTTAAAAGCTGAGAATTACAGTTTCTGGATGGTTTTGAGTATGCCATTATCCTGGGAGATTCCTGACTGTACATTCACCCAGATATTGCTGTGCTGGAGCTTGCCCTGTTCCTTGTCTCAAGGTGCACTATGTAGCAGTGGGCTGAGGAGCAGAGTTTGTGTGGCATGTGAATTTTTTTGGTGATGTTTCTGACTTTAGGTGAATGTGCTCGTGTTGTGGGAATGGGTTGGCAATAAGTGTAGGAATGTTGACTATGCTGAGAAGGGTACACACTGTTGGCTGTTTAACTGGAAACACACATGCCTGCAAGTCTGTGCATTTGTGTATGTGCAATGCCCAAAGCATAACAGATTTAAAAAACCCTAATATGTCTCTCTCTTATGGGTTATCTTCTTTTTATTATAAAATTTTAAGATAGAATATTTTGTCGTCAACTGATATCATTAATAAAATGATCTCACAGACCTTGTGGGCAAGTCTGTGCCTTTCCTACAAGTCTGAGTTCAGGACAGGAAGGTGCAGCTGGCCCAGTGTCCCCCTGCTTGCAGCTCCTCTGCATTTATGTGGGGGAATCTCACTGCCTGGCTGCCCTGGCTCCACAGCCTTGGGATCTGGAGGTTGACCAAATCCCTCTGAGTTCCACCTGGAATTTCAGGGCAGGGGCAGTGTGGATCCCAGCCGAGTGACTCACTGTGCTCCCAGTGCATGTTCCTGCTCAATAAGCAGGCAGCTGCATTCTGGAGCAGCTTTGGTTTTGGGTGTCCTGAGGGTAATTGAACACGTACAGGACATGACAGCGATCCATCCAGGAGGCTCAGGGTCTAAGTCACTGAAAGAGATCCTGTCCTTCCCCCTGCATGGGCTGGGAAGCAGCGATGGCTGGGCTGTGTGAGCCTCGGGAACAGCCAGTGTGTCAGGAGAAGGTGGGGCTGTCACTGACCTGTATTTGCTGGTTACAGCTCCAGGTAAACATTCCTCTCCCCACTGGGCATGCTTTGGGACCAAAGATTGTCCCTGGATGTGTCCAGAGGAAGCTCGGCCACGCAGCAGAGCCGTGTGCTGACAGCTCTGCTCGTCCTGCCTCGCTTACCTCCATCAGGAGCATTCCAGTTCCCAGTGTGTAAGCAGTTTCCAACAGCTGTCAAGTGCAAACAATAAGCTACCAGGGAAAATTGTTCCTGCTTCTCCCTGAACTTGACTCCCCAGATAATACATGTGTCTGGGCCAGAGCTAAAGGGGCTGAAGTCCAAGAGTAACCAAAGGTTGCGATATTTCAGTCAGCTACTGCTACCAAAAGTGGATATTTTTATCTCACAGGAGAGAGGATTTCTAGTTTTGCAGAAACAAAATGATTTCTGATGATGATTTGAAAACTTCTGGATTCCTATTCATTAAAAAAATCCCATTTAAAGTCACTTTTATGTTTCTAAAACATATCAGCATAAGTGTTTTTAAAGTAAATAATTTAGATTTCTAAAATTATAAAAATGAGAGAGACAGGAAATCAGTTAAGGAAAAAAAAACTGAGACGAGTTATTCTTTAGTTCCTTAAGCACACATTCATCCTCTGTAACTTCTAAATACATTTGTTAGCTTCTCTGTACTTAGGCCCTCTGTAGAATGAAGGCAGTAATGCTCCTCATCCCTAGGGTTTTCTCTCTTTTTTAGTGTAAAATGTTTGGACATAGCTGTCCTGCTTTGGAAAATAAAAAGAATCAATAGCATGGATGCAAGGTTTTCCATGCAGAACAGGAACAGGTGATGGGCCAGAGTATTCCTCAGCATTTTTAATTTATTTTGGTGGATATAGCACATCCTTTTCTTACGTGCATGTTCTGGTCCTCTAGTTTCCATTTAGGTCATCTGACCTGCTGGTGAGGGTCTCACTTGGGACATGCTGGACAAAACCCATGTGGCCTGACCAGCTGTGAGCAGGCAGCAGTGCAGATAACCTCTGTCGTGTGATAGCACGCACCAGGACTGACTTTAATTCAATATTTGGTCCACACTTGTTGCAAAAATCAGTGAGTTAACAAGGGTTCAGTCAGTCACTCTTTCCTCTGAAGAATGAGAATTACAAGCACTGACCACCCTGTGCAAGCAGGCCTGGCTTTTCTCCACAGGGTTTTTGGGAGGTTGTCAGTGTAGCTCAGCATCTCTCCTCATGAGAAACCCTTGTGCAGGGGAGTGACTGCACTGGGGAAGGGCATCGATTCTCAGTCCTGCATCGGGCTCTGTATTCACTGGTCTTCACTGCTGCTAGTGCAGGGTCCAGGCTTTCACAACTTTTCCAGGCATGCCTGGTAAAGGCTGTCAGTAATTTACTATCCCTCCTAAAGAGTACTGAGGGTGGGTGGCATTTAGTGGTGCTGAAAATCCCACTGCTGCTGCTCACAAGCAAAAACTTACTAACATACTGTTTTGCTGGGAAAATGCTCAAGGTTTCAAAAGAAGCCCCTTCCCTGTAACACACAGGCTGGAACAAACGCAGATAAAAGAGGGGTAGTATTGATGGTATGTGGTAACAACAGTAGCCTAAGGATGGTACATTATCCCTGGGTGTACAAGCGGCCCATTTCAAGGAACTGGGAGGCATAAAGAAATGGCAAATAATTGAACCTTTGTACCTTTGCCCTTTTTCTAAGACGTTCAGAAGTAACAGTTCATTAGTGGAATTACTGGAATAGGTGCATTTTGTTAGTGTTTGAATGAAATTAAGACTGGGACAAAGCAGGGGAAGCATTGCTCAGTAACACATGACCTTTCCTGCAGTTAGTTATCCCCTGATGCTCACCCCGTTTGTGAACAAGGCAGATAATTGCAGAACACGAGCGTCAGCAGCTGTACAGACACTGATAACACAGGACAGCACAGTGTTGGAATGATCCCTGCAAATGGGACCCAGGGATTTGTCTCTCCTGTGAGCCTTGCAGAGCCAGGGCCCTGCAGGGCAGCATCTCCCTTGCACAGGCAAAGGCACGATGTTCCCGGGCTCTGCTCCTGATGAGGGTCTTGGGAAGGGCCATCCTTGCCTGCAGCACTTCTTCTCAGTGCTCCACTCTCTGCACCTCTCCCACCCATCAGTTTTTCTGCGTCCACGTTGTTTCCCTGGGTGAAAATGTACTTTGCTAGAGGAAACAGATGGAAGATAACTCACCTCAGTGCCCTAGAGAGAACCTCAACATCTCTGCCCTGGGGCACTGGGAAGGTGACTTTCAGTTAGACATTGACAACTCCTGTTCTTTTATCTCAAGAGTGAGTAGGGAACTAGTCAGTATAAAGGAAACATCTATGGGGGCAATCACACCCCCTAATTTTCTGGCCAAAGACTTGTGCCACTGATGTCATGACAACTCTTGCAGTACAGAACTCTTTCAGAAACAGCTTCTCGGTTGTGAGGTCTTTGTGTGCCCTGTGGAGTCACCAGTCAGAGCTCCTGCTGCTCTAACTGGCCATGATGTCATCATTGTAATCAATTGAAATATTTTCATCAGAGCCTTATCGGTACAGCGATAAGCACGGAGTGCAGTGGGTGACTGGACCTTGGATGGGCAGAGCTGTAGCATGCAAAACGTACAGTGCCGTGTTTTAGACGCAGCTGTGTGTGGTTGTTTGTCACTGCTGAGGAACACGCTCAATGAGAACAAAGTTAAGGAAGGGGGGATGAGGGGCGGTTCCAGCTTTTCTATTCTCTGTGCAAACAGGACAGCCTGGGAGGAGAGCATCGCAGGTATTCAGTGGGAGAACAAAAATGCTCCGGGTAGGGATGAGCGTGAGTGCCACGAGAGTACAGAGCTGTCTTAGAGCAGGGGAGTGACCCAGCATCCCCTCGGTCCTGCTGCGGAGCGGTTGCTCTGTAATGGTACGCGTGTTTGCTCCCGGGGGCTTCCCGCCAGGAGGAGCGCGAGGAAATTAAGATGAAAGCTTGTTTTCTGCCTTATTCATAATAAATGCAAAATTCTCCCCTGAAGCACTTGGCATGACTAACGTGCCACATATTCTTGATGTCCCAGAGCGGCAGCGAGTGCTTCTGCCAGACGGGTGCTCGCAGCACACCTTGGCCGCGTGCTGCCCAACAGTGTCGGGAGCCAAGAGCCGACGCCGGCGCGGGGCTCCACGCAGACAAGCGTGAGCTGGAGCCTTTTGCCTCGGGGCACCTTCGGTATGGCTTTGCTCTTATGCGGCTTCATTTCCACGGAGCTGCTTTGAATCCCGCGTGAAACGTGTTTCTGTTGTTGTGTTGCACTTTCCTGTTTAAAGCAATTAATGGCAACCGTCTGCGAGGGGCCCGACGTGCTGCGCCGTGCGCGCTGGGAAACATGGTGGTGGTGTGCCCTGTGATTCAGAGCAGACACGGACGGGCTGGGTGGGATCTCAAGCCCATCTCCATCAGTCAGCACTGAGGTTCTTTTGTAATCCTGTGCAGAGACCCAGGCCCCACTGTGGGGAGGGAGGTGGCAGAGCTCCAGGCGCGGTTCCAAGGCACTACGCAAATGCTCCACAAACAAGGGACCCATTTGCAAACCTCTCTGTACCTGTCATTTTTAGGGAGAGCTGTGTCTCTTGCACACCAGAGTCTTCTGGGCTCCAGCCATTCCCCTCCAGGCCCCCAGTGCAGCCTGTCTCTGCGATTGTGCACGGAGGGGTGGCAGAGCAGCAGAAAATTATGCTGTGGAGAGGATGAGCTCTTGGTTTTGGCAGCAGAGGCTCATCTGCCCATTTTGGATAAGGAGGAGGAACAGCAGCCCTGGCACAGGCTGGCCCTGCTCCGCCGAGGGAGCGTGAGGAGCCCTGGCTCCCCCGGCTGCAGCACGGACAGATGGCTGTGGTGGGGGCTGGAGAGGGGGGCCCGGCTCCCACAGACCCTTTGGTGGCACAGCCTTGGCTCACACGTGTTTCAAGTGTTACATGGACCGATTTAAGATATGCATCACTGGAAAGTTTGCACCTCAGATGTTGGTTTATAAAAAGCACATAAGTCTGCGGTTGCTGACAGGTAAAATTTAATTGCACCTGTTCAATGAAGGATATATGTTACTAAAATTCCCCTAAAAGTTTTCAGTGAAATTCATGCGGCAGTGACGGTCACTAGACCATAAAGGATGGTGAGCCCAATCAAGCAGATTGAGTTTCACACTGAAATTGCCTAGTACCACATTTTAAAAGCACAGTAACTCCATCCTGTGCAGAGCTGGGGAGGACAATTAGGTGCAGAAAGGTCATCTGCCAACACATCTCTGTTAACCTCAGTTTTATGGTCCTGGCTTTATTCTGCTTTGGTAAGTCCCAAACATTTATGTTCTTGTTTGTTTTTTAAACCGCTGTCACGGTGTCAGGAGCAAACCCCTTTTTCTGGAACCATCTTTGGTCCCTATGATACAAGTCAGGAGGAAACTGAAATAGGTGTATTTCTTGCACTGAACAGTAAGTTCAAAGATTTTCTGCAAGTCTCCCTAGTTGGGTGGAAGAAGGAATTGGCACGTGGATATGTAGACAGCCTTGGTGTCTGATGGGCTGGAAAGAGCTGTCTACCTCTATACTTTCAGCTTGTCCACTGGCCAGTTGCCCTGAAAGCCCTTCTCTGGGTGGGATGCACATCACAGATGGGAGTTGCAGTAGGTTCATGCCAACAGTCCGTATTAACGGCCTCAGCAGTCCCTCTGGAGCCGGAGGAACAGGCGTTGGAGCATGTGCTCTCTGTGGATCCCAATGGTTGGGTGCCAGTCCCGGGACTGGTGCCCCGTGGTATTGGCATGGACCGCAGTCTGTGGAGAGCGGCCAGTCAGTTCTCCCCTTGCCTGTCCACAAACCCACAAACACTTTTGTCTTTTATTTGCCCGCCGCATCAGCAGAGTGCACTGTTGTTTCCATGTGTGGGTGAAAGTATGTAAATGCTGTCAAAATGCTTTTATTTTCAAATAGAATGAAAATGGGGAAGGACTTGCAGGCTATTGCCATCAGCAGGGATGGGGCCCTGAAGGTTTTGCTTGAGGTCAGCACAGAGTTAAGGTTAATAAGTTTCAGAATCTGCTATTGACAAATAATCACCTTCTATATTCTCTGTTTGTAAACAAGCAGTTGGTTATGGTTTAATGTTGTGTGTGTGCAGAGAAGGAAATGTTGGGTAGATCCTGACCCCAGGATGGCTCAGGTCACCTGCAGAACCCAGAGAACAGGGTTTTCAGTCTTTATGTTTTAAACCGTGTGTCTGAAACTGGCTCTGTGTTAAATGTAGAAGTGATGCTGGTAGGTGGGAGCTGAGTGCTGGCTGGTTCCTGCCTCTCCAGTGAATTTTCAGAAGCTTCTGCCTTTTGTCTCCTTTTGCCTTCTCTGTCTGGAAGGTCCTGTGTATTTCACCATAGAACTTTGCAGGTTATCCTGCTGCTGCAGTAAGATGATGTGTTTTATTGCAAATAGGTAATTTCACATTTTAGTGTGTTGGAGTTTTTTTCGAAGAGCCTTCATTGTGCGGTTGAAATGTTAAAACCATTGATGTACTGACAAAACACTTCTAAAAGCTCATAATATTCAAATACTGAGATTTCGTTACTGTATTCAAATAGGAGCTAAATTCCCACTCTCTACGGTTTTTTATATATTCATGATCAGTAATTCACACCTTGTCGTGGCTCTCAATGTTATTATTTCACATGAAATGAAAAAACCCTGTTTAAAACATTTCGCCCTGGAGTTTTGCCTTGGCAGAAGCAAAATGTAAAATAATGCAGCCGTGGAGGGGTGGGTCAAATTGCCGTACATGTTAAAAGAGGAGCTTTTGATCAGCTCCTTCAAGGATCTGGTATGACTCCATTTATCTGAAGATCTCAGGGGACGCTCCAAACCTCCAGATAACTGGGGGCTTAGTTAATCAGGGCTGCCAGCTGTCCAGCTTTTCGCTGGGGTAGGGTTCAAGATCACAGCCCGTGCTCTGCAGCCAGGCCGCTGCAGCAGCAGATTTGCGTCCCTGCAGCCCTGAGGCTTCTCTGGGAAAGCCAGCCAGGCACTTGGGGGGCTCCCTCCTGGTCCTACTCAGCCCAGAGCACTGCCCTGAGCTGGGGACGGGGGTTTGCTGATCCATGGGTTGCATTTTTTAACCAGCAGTTTGTGTGGCGCTCCATCTAAAATGCTGCATAGCGTTCAGGGCACCTGGGTGTCAGGTGGGCTCTGCCCAAGGCTTGCAGGAGCTGGGACAAAAAGTTCAGGTTAAAATGATTCAGCGTAACCTTGTAATGTGTGTAAGTCAGGGACATTTCGTGGCCAGCTCTCAGGCTGAAGGCACAGCACGTTTATGTGGTGCAGCTCTGACAGAACTATTGCTCCAGGGGCAGAGGCGTTCCTACAGGGGCACAAATAGGAAACTTCTTGAGGCCTTTTTTTAACAGGATTTACAGCTTGTTCGTTATGCCTCCACATTAAAATTCAAAAACTTCATAAAATTTAAGTTGACTTTTTTTAGTGAATCCCAACTGCTCTCCCCAGTCTGTGAATATACTGGAACAGAGGTGACGGGGCGTTCAGTTTCATTTTCCTGCAGTCACTTAATTCATTTTTGATTAAGCTGTAAGTAAAAACGAGCACGGGCATCCCGCTCGCTGCCCACATGGCAGGAGCCGCTGTGCTGCCTCCTCCTGCAGGGAGCCGGGGGGATGCTGAACAGAGGCTCAGAGAGGACCCGGTGCGTGCAGCACTCAGCCTCACCAGGGTGGGGATATCTGCCCTTCTTTTGGCTTGTTAATCGGCAAGAGGGGCGCCGCACTGGGACCTTCCTCGGCGCCTCCGAGGCCGCTGTGGATCTGCACGGCGCTGCGGACCTCGGCAGCAGCACAGCGCAGCGTGTCGTTCCTCAGCTGCCTCTCCTGGGGCTGCCCAGCTGTTTGGCCCAGTTGTTTTTTCCCGGTCTTTTGTGTGGCGAGGGGCACCCTCCGGCTCGGCAGTAGGGCTTTACAGGGTGCAGAGCAAACCTGGTTTCCGTGCAGCCTTTCCGCGGTGCGCCCGGGCGTGCGGGGTGCGTGCGGGATCGCTCGCTGCCCGGCGGGGCATCCTCGGGCGGAGCCTCTGCACAGCCTCTCCCGGCGGGGCCCGGGGGCTCAGGTGGCCGCCGGCCGCGGTGTCGCCGGGGCTTTCAGCGATTTGTCACGGTCGGTCCCCCCCGCGGTGCCCGCACGTGCCCGCGCCGTGCCCGCGGCCCCCGCACCGCGCCCCGCACCGCCCTGGCAACAGCCGAGCGCCGGGGCAGCGGCATCCCCGTAATGAGCGCTGAATGGCATCCGTCACTCCCTTTAGAGCGGGGCCCAGGCGTGTGCCTCCTCTCCGAGGAAGTTTGGCAGCCTATTCATTAGCAAGAGTCATCAGGAGTTCAGCCCACAATGGGCAGGCAGCCCCGCACGCTGCGGGCTGGCGCTGTCAGGAATGTTTCTCCCGGGCTTCGGGGAAGGGAGGAAAACTGAGCAAATAACGCTGTCAGCAGGTGCAAACGCTGAAACGCTGGCTATTGATTTGCTTTCTCCAGGCTTCCACGGGAAGTTTATAAGAAGATTTATCACGTATCAGTCGTCCTCTGTAAGCATTAAGAGCAAAATTCTTCTTTTCTTTCTCTTTCCTTTGTTGCCACCATGCCTGCAGGAACTCGTGTGCAGTGAAGACGTGCTTTGCTTATTCCCCTCAAGGTCGACACTAGACCATCATCTCCTGGTTGTTAAGCACTGCTTTACTCTGATTTTTTTTTTTTAAATACTGTTTCAGAGTGGTTTGGTTAATGTACTGCAAGTCACAAATGGCACTTCAATATTAATTAGTAATGCTTTTCAATTCTAAATACCTTCACCTGCATTCTGTTGTCACTGGTGTTATTCTCCTGCTCCTAATTTCTAAATTCAGCTTGGCCTTTGCTCCCACTGAACAGCCTTGCAGAGCTCGAGTGCATTTCCCCGTAACAGGAGTACAATGAGGCGCTGAAAACTTTTGTTTTCACTGAGGAAACAGAGAATGAGATGTCATCCTGGCTCCTGCAAGCCGTAATTCATAAAGTCATACGTGAGGCTCTCCAGCCCATTGTAGATTTGTCCCAAGCGTTATCCTGTTATTGGAAGTGTATGATTCACCTTCTGAGCAGACAGAAGCTGCACACAAAAGGGGAAGATTTGCTTTCTCCGCTGTGAAAGGCTGCTGCAAGCAGGGGTCCTATTAAGACAGCTGGAAAGTTGCTTCAGCTTGTTACGCTTGTAAGTTTTATTGGTGACTGGTTTTTGATTACACATTTGAATGCTGTGTGTTCCAGGTTGCCGAGTTTTAATTAAAAGGCAATAGTCTCCATGTTAGCTTGCTTTGTTGTCTGCATTATGCAGGCCATAATGCATGCAAGTTGTGGGCTGGGTTTGTCTAATGTGTGTTGTTTATTTGGGATGCATAAGGTTGCACCTTCCAGCACCTGCCCTAAATACAACTGCCACGCTTTCAGAATTGTGTTTATTACAGTTAATTTCTTTTGAGAAGTCTAGTGATCAAATGAACGTGAGGGGGAGTTTATCCCATAGCTTGTTTCTCCAATCTAGTCACTTTTCTAGTCATTGGAACAGGAATATTGTGTGCCAGGAGCTTCCCATAGTGCCACAGCCTGTCTGTGACAGTGGGTTTCAGTTTTGGAAAGCTGCAGTCTGGGGGTTTGCTCCTGCCCTCAGCAGCTCCCAAGCTGCTGCTTTTCAGTCATGAAGCTCAAAGGTGTTACCCTCAATTTCCAGGCCTGAAGTGTGTCCCTTCCTCACTGCTCCTGTTCAGAACTGTTGGGCAGTTCTGGTCACCCCCCCCCCGCCCCGTTCCCTACCCGTTCCATCCTGGTCAGCGCGGATGTGGGGCTGAGGGGCTGGTGCTGGGGACGCCGTGGGACAGCCTTGAGTTCTGCACCTGCTTTTCCTTAACGGGGCCGTCGCAGCTACGAGGAGAGAGCTCTGTACCTCGAAGCGATCATCCAGAACCACAAAGAGGTGATGACGTTTGAGGATTTTGCCGCTCAGGTCTTTTCTCCCTCTCCCAGCTACTCCCTCGGCGGAACTGGTGAGTCTCTGCACGTTATTCTTCTCTATAGCCCTAAGAAGCACTTGAGCAGCAGATGTACACCTGTTTTTTGTAGATAAATGCTTGCAAATTTAAGACCACCATTCTTCCCCTGAATCAACTAATGAATATCAAAAGGAATGATGACATTCATTTTAATTTGTTTTGCATCAGAGCTATTCACTGCTCCTTTCTTCAGCTATCCTGTTAACCCCCGACTCCGGCGAGGTTAATGAACTTTCTTGCAGTGATGGGCTCCAGCTCATTCAGGACTCGGGGTTCTTGCTGAGCTGGGAATATGTTGTTCAAAAGCGAGGCCTGAATTGGGGCTCACGTATCAAAAATAGTTCCTCGCAGGGGAAGCTGCTGCTAATGCTAAATGGGGATTATGCTGCTGAGCCACCAGGGTCAGGGATTAATGCCCAAGAAACACAGGAACGGGGTGCTGTTGGGGAATCACAGCAGCGGGCGGGATGCGGGCGCTTCCCTTCAGTGCAGGCAGCACGTGTCAGGCTGCCCTCCAGCACCTGGCCTGGAGCCTCTTTGGGGGTTTTAATGGACGTGTGGGTATATGTGGTACATGTGTGTGCACATCAGTGATCGTTGTTCATCTCCCTACTGAGAGGCGACAACGTAGTGCCAAACTCTGGGCATTTGTTCCTTGTGTGCCCTGTGGAGGTTCAGGTTAGTGTGTGGTCAGTGAGGTATGAGTCGCTGCCTGGCTGGTTGGATTGCATTTAAGTGAACTTCTTTGGCAAGGGACCTTTGGCTCTGAAATGCAGATTTGTAGTGCTCTCAAGGTGTGTTTTTTCCAGCCTCCAGAAAGTATCTGGTCAACATGTGCTGGACTCTCTAACAAAGATTCCTTAATCCATTGTTGACACTCATAGGGTGACAGTGGCACTTTCTAATCATTCGCTGCTTCTCTTTTGGATTGCTGAATAGATTATTTCCAACCTGTATAAACGTTGCAGGACATCTGCTCTATTTCTCTTTAGCCTGACTTGTTAGCAGATATCTTCCATCTAAACTGAAACATTGAGGGAAGAAATTAAATTTGCTAAAATAAATCACTTAGGAATAAAACCAGCCGTGCAGCATTGTCTAGCGTTCCTGGCTCTGATCCTGGCGTGCTCGGAGCTTTGTGAGGAGATAAGAGGCCTGTGCGGGCCGAGCAGTGGTGGCCAGGAGCAGCAGGCAGAAGGCTTTGGAGATAAGCGCTGGCAGGAGGGGAGGGAGCCGGGGCCATTTACATAATCGCGCCTCTGCGTCCTGGAGAGGCGTCAGGGAACACGGGATGGATCTATTGATCTCTGCTGAACTGGAATACTAAACAACGCTAGGAAAGCTTATAACTTAAAGCTTTGATTAATGTTTCCTACATTAAAAAGTAGAACAGCTGTGCATTAAATTCTTTTATACACTCTGCCAAAAGTCTGAGACAAAAAAATCGCCCTGTTTCAATAGGAGAGCAGCTCGTGCCCAGGGTTGGTTGTTAGCACTTGAATTGTTTATCTGTTGACATATCAGCAAATAGAAATGTAGATATATTGAACTATTTTAAATGTTTTGCTCTGTGCATAATTGTGTTCCATGTTCATGTTTTTTAGAGCACACGGTGCTCTGGGTATGTACAAATGTGGTTCGACAGGGCAGATCCCTCGGCAGCCCCCCAGTGCCGCTCTCTGAAGGCTGGGATATGCTGTGTGTGCCAAACGTGGTTAAAGGGTTTCCCAATAGGTGATGTTTTCAGAACACTGTTAAATCATGAGTACCCTGGATGTGGTTTTATAATTTCATTATTTTAATTGCTTTAATTGTAAGCCCCAGTCAGGTCCAAATTTTTGGACTTCCGAGCCTCAGAATTAATTTCACACTCACTAACTGGAGGCCGATCATGACTTCTGGTGTCAGAATCTCTGCTGCAGAGACTCTCCTCACATTACCTACTGATTCACCTGCATACTTAGTGATGAACAAGGGCAGTGTCAGCCGTGGCCACTGGGATATGCTTTCCATCAGATGCTCCCCAGCAGCTGGAAGGCAGACTGGACACAGCCCTGGCAGCCTGGGAGCTGTTCCCCAGCGTGCAGCCCGTCCCCCTGTGCCACAGGCAGCCAGACCTGTTCCTGGCCTAGATCCACCTGTCCTACACCTGCAGGAATCACCTGTCTGCTGCTTAGGAATATGGATGGCATTTTTCTCCATGTAAAAGGGGATTTTCTATTCTGAAACAGAAAAAACTAATCAGGGAGCAATAAATGAAAAAAAAAATTCCCTGAAAGAGTAGTCAGGCACTGGCACAGGCTGCCCAGGAAGGTGTTGGAGTCACTGTCTCTGAAAGTGTTCAGGATACATCTAGGTGTGGCACTTGGGGATGTGGTTCAGGGGTGATGATGGTAGTGCTGGTTTTGTGGCTGGATTTGATGATGATCTCTTCCAGCCTGGATGATTCTGTGGGGGATGCATGGAGCTGGCACAGGTGACAAGGCAGCTGGTACTGCTAACCCTGCCGCGTGTAAACTCCTCAGGTAAATTTAAGATTAATTCTCCTCTGATCTAGTTCTTAATGCCACTTAAGTGTGATGCTGTCATTGCTGCAAATACACGTGTGCAGTAGAAAGGTCAAGGAGTAAGTGTACTTTTTATTAAAATGAATCTTGTTCTCAGTAGTTGTAGGAAGAAATCAGGACCGTTAAATGAATCGAACGTGCAGCTCTCAATGACACACATCGCTGGGGTGTTGCTAACCATGATCTAATGATTTTAACTGGATGTTTTTGCATTTTCTGATGCAGCCCCAGGGGATGCATCCCTCAGACTCGGGTGGGATGTGCGTTTCCTGCCCTGGCTTAGTCTCCCTGTCACCAGGAGTCTTGCAGGTGCTGCATTTTCTGCAGGAAAATCCCCCACTTGATCTCCTTTGCTGTTTCCAGGCACAGAGCCTTAAACTCCCTGCATGAATCACAGATAGCCCTGGATATCTTCAGTGTTGAAAGTGCAGCCGGGTAGACAGAATGGCCATCCCCGAACTCATTTAGGGGATGTGCAGATTAGGAACAAAAGCTGGGAATACGGCCCTTTTTTGTTAAACTGGTGCATTACATGCTGTATTTTAATTAGGCTGGGTCTGAGAGGCAGCCCAGGAAATCCTCAGTAATCCAACACGATTGAATTATTCTCATCCTTTCCCTCTGCAGATTTCTCTCCTTTTAGAGGATAGGCTTTAAGCTGCTGTTCTTGCTCCCGCAGCCAAAAACAGAAATAGTTATTGAACAAAACACTTGTGTGTTCTTTAAAAACAGTGGTGAAGCTGAAGCAGGCACACACAGACAGAGCAGCGCCCCGACTTTGCGGCTCAAAGGGGTTCCTTGGGTTTGGGGCTTTTTTCATGTAAGATCAGCAGCCAGAAGCTTGGTGTTAACCCCCAGGAAGTGGAAGTGGCCGGATATTCCAGGGTAACTCGCTAGTCATAGATTGCCCACCACAGAAGGATTCTGTCCGAGGGCAGGTTTCTGTTTCAAGGGAACCCCGGAGCTGCAGCGCTGCCGTCGGCGCTCCAAGGGTTAATGGGAACGGGCACACTTGACTGCTGAGAGGACTGATCTAATCACTGCCATATCCAAGTGCATCTGTTCACCATGAGGTCATTCTTGTGCATGCTAATGACTTGGAAAATGAAGCACAATGCTCTACGTTATCAGGGAGGATATAGTGTAAATCTTGGCTTTTTTAGTTGCTAATGGATATTGTGGAATGGGCAGGGAAAGCATCTCGGATTCTTGTGTTCCAGTTTAATGTTTTTAAACCGTCATTTTCAGTGGATTGTCAGGAAAACTGCTGGAAAACTCAGACATGTGGTATCTGTTGATAAATGGATTCTTTAATGAATATTATGGCATTGCCCAGGAGCAACACTTGAGTTGAGGAACTGTAGAGGTTTTCAGCATTCCCTGATTTTAAAGCCTAGGGAGCCGTGCCTGCTGATTTACATAAAACCGGGATTTTGCAGCCTTTTTGTTGCAAAGGTGACACATGCTTTTCTTTTGTTTCTGGACTTTTACATGCATAAAGTTCCTGTAGAAAATACTTGAATATACCGTGAACAAGATCTGATTTATTTTAAACCACTTTTTGCTTAGTGCTGAGCTTTATCTTTCCCACTTCAAAGCAAAAGGAGTATTTCAATTGGACATGTAGATTTAAAATGTGTTTTTGACAGAAACAAAACCAAACTTAGAGTAACTGTTGCCTTAACCAGACTGATACTTATGTAAGGATGAGCTAGGATTCCTTTTGCTTTGGTGTGGTTTTTCTGGGTTTTTTGGTTGGGGTTTTTTTCCCCCCCCTTCTTTTGGGTTTTTTGTTCTTTTGCCTTTTTCCTAGAAGTTCTGTAAGGTGTTTTGTCAGATCTGTGTAAAGGTGGAACAAAAGTGTCTCCAGGTTCTGTACATATAATATTTTTACCTATTTTGGGGGAATATTAAGAAAATACAAATCTGAAATGGAGTAGCTGTGCCATGGTATCACAGCACATGTGGTGTGTGCCAAGGGTAGGGTTTGATTCATGTGTCAGGGTTGCCTGAAGCTCAACAATTAATTTCTAATAACTGGGACTTAGGAAATTCCTGACTGTGCTGGCTACTCCAGCTCAGCTGCTTTGGCTGGGACAGGAGGCAGTGCTGGCAGTGCCTGGCTGGGGGCTCAAACCTCCATCCCAACCCGCCCTGGTCCAGGACAGGGAATGGCGTCCTTAGCTTGGGGCCCGTGCACGGCCTGGGAATTGGTGCTCAGCAGCTGAGGTGGAACTCGGGCAGCCGCCCGTCGGTCAGGGAGGTTGTCCAGGCAGTGAACAAAGGGGGAAGCTGAGGGAGGTGGAGCAGAGGAGCCAGAACAGTTACCACAGGAGGCTGGATTCGGCTTTCTCTTCTCCCCCCTTCCCTGCGAGGAGTATTCAGGAGGAGGCACAGGCATCCCGTCTCTGTTTAATCCAGGTAGTTCCATGTCCCCAGCAGCCTGGAGCCTCTGTCCCAGCTGCTGCTGGGCTGCCTATGGGGGCTCCTAGGGCAGCACCAGCAGATTTGGAAGCTGCTCCTTGCCCCTGTGCTCTTTGTTATCTGTGTGCTCTTTGTTATCTGTGTTCCCTCCATGGCTTTCCTGCCCCTCATCCACAGAGCTGCTGCTTTTATTGCCCCTGTGAAGGGCAGGAATGGTCTGCCGTTAAACAGGGCAGTGCCACATTTACCACAGATTGTTGGGGCAGCAGCTCTGTCTCCCCGTAGCTCCTGTGGCTGAACAGGCTGCTGCTCTGGAGCCCAGGCCTGGCTCAGGACGGTCTGGATCCCTGCAGAGCCCTAAGGAAGTTGCATCCCTCCTTTGCAAGCCCCCTGCAAAGCAGTGGCCACCTGCTCTGGGCACTGGGGCCGTTTCCCCTGTGCCCACCCTGGATGAGGACAGACAGCCTGGACCTGTCCCTGAGGCTGGACAGGCGCAGGGCTGCTTCTCCCTCTGGCCTGCTGTTCCCTTGGGATCTCCCTCGGGGAAGGGGCACATCAGGGCTCTCAGCCTGGGCCCCTGCCTTTTCCATGTAATTGATTGGCTCAGAGGGAGCTCCCCCAGCTACGATCTCCGGGAGAGGAGGCAGTGAGGGAGGGCTTCTCCAAGCAATCAGTGCTGGGATGGGAGAAAATATGAGCTTGACAGGCCTGTCTCTTCTGCTGGGTGACAGCTCCAGCTGCTCGAGCTGTCAGCTCGGAGAAGGCTCGGGGCAATGTGGCCCCTTTGCATTTTCCCTCTGTGCTCAGGCGCTGGCTCTGTGGTCACAGAGAGCCGGAGCAGAGCTGTGCTGTGGCCACGGGCTGGGGGCTTGCACTGCCCTGCTTGCGACACCCACAGAACCCCCAACACTTGCTGGGGTCCCTCGTCCCTCAGGCTGAGCCTGAGGCTGGCACGTGCAGAACTAATTAGTGGCTGCTCCAAGTCACAACTAATTAAACTTTGATTATACATTTAGGATTTATTTCCAAATCAGTGAAACCATTAAGGCTGGGCCTGTGATGGTGCTAGGCATTCCCTCCTGAAAACTGTGAGTGCTGTTTTAGGGTTGGTTCTGCCTCTGATTAACCTGTAGTTTGAGATTCTCTTACTGCTTCACTTATAGCCTTGCAAGGTGCTGCAGAATGTGTGTGGCTTTGATTAACACAGCCATTGCTTGTTATCAATGATTTCTTCCACACAGTCAGTCTCAGGATGCTGCTTACAGGGTACTTTGAGCCTGTCCGTGGAAGTGGGAAGCAGAAATGCTGAGCAGATTTACTACAGTGATTCTCTCTGGAATTTTATTACCTTCACATTTACTGGGAAGCAAAAAGAAGATTTCCACAGACCTGTCCTGGCTGACAGGTATTAACAGGTCACAGCCCATGTGAAAACTTCATGGGTCTTCTCAAGTACAAAGCCTTGGGATCCTTACCGGTCAAGGAGACCCACCCTTGGTTTCAGGTGTGTTCAGCTGCTTCAACAGGAGAGAAATGGCTAAAAGGTCATTCCTAGAGCACCTGTCCTGGTGGGGCAGAGCGGGCTGTGAGAAACCAGGTTTGTTCTGTCTGGTGGATTTAAGAGGTAATAAGCCCTCTCTCTCTCTAGCTGTCCACAAGGTAACTTCATTTAAAGTATTTTTTTGCCTGTATTTTTAAGTCCATTTTTAATCCCCTCCTGCCAGGAACATATTTTAAAAGCTTAGGCCTCCCTCCCCAGGCCTCATGTGTAAGAGGCCCCTGACCGGTTGCTCCCGTGCGTTTCCTCTGTGCTCAGGTGTGTGACTGCTCATGGCAGGGTTTTGCACACTTAAGGACTTCCTAGCCCTGGGAAATTCGTGTGGCCCCAGGATCCCCACACTGCTCATTTCCTGGGGTTTTAACCTGCCTGCAGTGTCACAGTGGTTTAGGTCTCTGTGAAGCCTCAAATATTGCAGAGTTTGAGATGGTGTGCCCAGCAGCGGTGCTGGAGGGGGAGCTGAGGCAGCTTCAGCCCACTGTCCCACAGCAGCACATTTGGCAAAAGCTGAAGTGCAACGATTATTCATTCCAATTTTTGCTAACGTTCCCTCCCTTGTTTCAATCCACAGACCTGAGGAGGAAGCATGGGGGTCTGTGTTTCTCCAGGTCCCTGAGGGCTACGGGGAGCTCTCCATCCTGAGCTGCCCTTCCTGCCCAGCATGTGCCAAGGCCGGAGCCGGGGTCTGCTGTGCCAGCCTGACCTTGGCACAGGCGCAGTGGGTCACGGGTGTGCTGGTCCTGCACTGACACCGTTTTGTGTTCTCTCCCTTTAGATTAGAGTGTGTAACGCTCTCATTACAGTAATGGCTGCAGGTAAGAGCGACGCTTCCCGCAGGCCCCTCTGCTGCTGCCGCTCTGCTTCATCTCTAACAACTTTCCTCCTCCTCTCCTGCTCAGTGTGCGGCTGTGGTGGTGGCTCTGGGGCCCTCTGGGTCTGTCTCTGCCTGTCCCTGTCCCCTCTGGCTCTGCATGCCCCGAGCCCTGCGTGGTGCCCACTGCCCAGGCAGCTGCTGCTGGGCTTGGGGACACTGGCACTGAGGGAAGGGCTCTGGTCGTGGCTGGGCCTGTTTCCGTGTGTGTGACCAGAGATGGACAGCCATCAGGAATGTGCCAGGAGCCACCCTGGCCACTGTCCCCTGTGTGGCACTGCCCCTGCGGCCGTGCTCACCCACAGGGTGTGCAGGGAGCAGCTGCCAGGCACCTTTTGGTGGGGTATCCCTCTTTGTAAATTCCACTTGTGAATTTTAAGGGCTGCACTGGTCCATGAGAGTCAGAAAGTGATGTTTGTGTTTGGGGTTTACTATCGTTTACTATTTTTTATTTACAAGCTGCTGTTTGGTTTTTACTGGTGGTAATTTGACATTGTTCAGACATGCTCCCAAACAAACACAATGAGGGAGCAAACACCCTCCTCCATAGCACGGTGAAAAGAACGCGAGCAGAGCCTCAGGAGCATCCTGACCCCAACCCCAGCCCACCACCCGCCCATCCCGTGTCTTCTGCAGCTGAGCGTGCGCAGCCTCCTCTCCAACTCCACGGGCTCCCCTTGTGAGACGGCCAAGTCATTAGAGCCGGTGCCAGACAGCTTGCGAGGGGAATTAGAGCATTTGTACGGAAGCCTTTCTGCGGGGCGGGTGTTGCTTGCTCACTCCCCAGCTGCCACCTCCACATCCATCACGGTGCACGGTGCTTTTGGGGAGCCCCGAGGTGGGTGCAGCGCCCGAGGAAAGCTGGGACTGCTGGCGTGCCCCGGCTCCAGGGCAGGGTGCTGCTGGCCTAGGTGTGCCTGGCCACAGCCCCACCTGCGCCCTTGTCACATGCACCAGCCATGCGTTGTTCAGCCCTCACATGAATATTGCTTCAGCTCATCCATTTGGGGAAAACTGTATTATTTTGACCATCTGCCATTCTGCCTCACTGCAGGAATGTCAAGTACAACACCTCCCTCGCAGCCCTTCCCTCCCCCATGCTTCCCCCCTCTTCCCCCCGCCCCTTGCCAACAGCACCACAGGTTTTGTTTTTAATCCAAAAGTGACAGCTCCGAATTTTTCACAGAAAATGCCCTTACAGGATAAGTCACATTTTCCACCTTTTTAAAATGTGCTATTTCCCCTCAGTCAGTTGTCTTGAAGTACCAATCTGGTAAGTAATGGCTACCTTTGAGATGCAAACAGGGGGCCGAAGGCTGGCTGAAGGGGCTCACACTTCGGGTTTGGCTGCTGCTGTTCTCCTCCTGCTTTGAGTCACTCAAAAACCCAGAGCTGCTGAAGCAAGAGAACAGGAACAGGTTACCCTTGGCACTGAAAGCACAGCAGAGCCCACATGGGGCTTTGTCCTCGGACAGGGGCTGAGGGCTTTGTAGTGCCACCGGTCACACCCGCACCTGTCCAGCGAGGACAAGGCTTGCCCTGCTCACCTGTGCCCGAGGGGCAGCTTAGCCAAGGCCCTGCCTGGCCTTTGGGGCGTTTTGTGCAGGTTTGGGAGTCGCCCGGGCTGGGAAAGGTAAAGGGAGGATTAAAGAGCTCTGGACTGGCCAGGCACAGGAAATAACAACAAATAAAGGCAGAGGCTGAGAATGGAGCTGGTTGCTGAATTGGAAATAGGTCTGTGCTGCGAAACACAACCCTCCCTCTGGAGTTCAGAGGGAGTGGCACCAGCACTGGCCTTCGGTGTGGGCTCAGAGCTTCTCTCTGCTTTCCCCACCTGGCTGCAAGGCTGTTCCTCCCTCCCACGGGTAATAAGAAACTTGTTTTTACACTTAGGGGGAGAATTGCAACATGGTTTAAAAATGCTGTTCCCCCGAGAAACGCCTTGGGACAGGTCAGACCCCCAACAGCAGGAGCAGGGCAGGGTGTGTCCCTGGGAGCAGCTGCACCCGATTTTGGTCATTTGTGGCTCACTTAAAGCCTCGGTGCTCACCTGTTCCCCCTCAGCCATCCCAGGCAGGCTGAGCCTCTGGTTGTACACTGGCCTGTGGGGAACAACTGAGGTGGAACTCCATGTTGCTGAACAATAAAGTGTAACCCCACACACCCACAGCCCCCCAGGCCCCCTAGACCCTTCTCCAGTGGTGGCACCGAGCCACCAAGTAATGAGGGTACCTGGTGTCCTGTCAGATAGTGGAATTGGAAGAAATTGTGATTCTTTACCTTTTTTTTATCAGATACACCCGACATCTTCCTGGGAGTTCCGTGCCAGCCCTCACGCAGGGGAAGCTTGTTTCCAGCTCTCTGTAACAGACTGAATACACAAGAGTTGCTTAGCTTTTTGCTTTACACAGTTATATAACACACAGAGAACTATTTTATGTGGGTTTGTTGGAGCTGTCAGTGAGCAGGATGGGAGTATATCCTCCTCCCATTCCATGGGGATGCTGCAGAGCCATTGGGGGCTGTGCAGACCAAAAGGGGCGGATGCCAGGGGGCCCACACTCACCTGGGCACTGTGGCCTCTCACTGCCCCTCACTTCTGGTAGCTGGCACAGAGAAATCCCTGACTCCTCCAGAAAGTGCAGTATGTCACAGCTCCTCAGGTGGCTGGCCAAACTCCTCCTATAAATGTCAAGTTCACCTGAGTGATCCCCAGGAGAAACTAGAAGAGGGGAGGGGAGGGGCTGCGCTGTGCCACGCGGTTATTCCGAGGCACACAGGCTGTTTTGTCCTGACCTGTTTTTTTCTCCGACCGCTGTTTTCCAGGCTGCCTCACCACAAGTGCAAGCGCTGACCTCACCGTCACCGTCGGCATCGAGCTGGCGGAGCCGCCTTCGCCCACGCTGCCACGTGCCTCCAAGAGCAGAGTCTCTGGGAAGCTCCGCCGCTCTGCCAGCGCTCTCAGCAAGGCCTCCAGCTGAGGTCTGGGACACAGCTCCCTCCGCTCAGGGGAGCCCAGTGGACCTGGACGCAGATCAGTTATTTATTGCCACGACAGAACAGGGGGTTTGGGGTGAGCACGTCTGGAAGGGGATGGGCAAGGGGTTCATCCTGTAAAACTGCCATTCCCTGACTGGGACAGACGTGGCTGGTGATCAGGTGGCACCTGCACTACCATCAGCATGGCACTGTCACCAGCTGAGCGAGGGCCCCAAGCCCCCCCCACAACCCCTGGCACAGGCGCTGGCGCCACAGCAACAGGTCATGAACCAGCACTGAAACCAGTTATTTAACATACCCTTTAGAGCATTGCTTCAGTCATTCCAGGCAGCACTTACCTGTGCATTAGGGAATTCTGGCTAAAGAGAGGTTTTCCTGTGACTACCCAGGTAGCACAGGTGGATGAGGGAGCAGCTCTCTAGTCTGTTGTCCCTGCTCTCCCTGTGCTGTGCTGCTGCAGGAGCACCATGGTCCCCTCCATGGTGTGCGTGGTGTCCCCTGGCTTTGGGGGTATTGTGGCTCCTGCAGTGCTGTGTGCAATGGCTGTGCACTGGACTACTCCCTAGAGAAAGAAAAGTAACCAAATTACTTTCTGAAGAGCAAATGCCACGCTCCTGCTATGACCCGTTCCCAGCACTGTGTGAAGAACTGGGTAACCCCCTCACCTTGTCCCAGCAGGACAGCAGGCTCTGACCCATCTCTGGCCAGAGGACAACACATCTGTAGGCTTTTGAGGATGTGCAGTGTCCTCCTGCCATCTGGTATAGTGAGCAGAGCTCGTATTGTCAGTAGGTGATGTGCTTCGGTCTACACATGTGGTAGGTTTCTAGGGGTGACAATTTTTATAGCTAAATCCACAGTGTTATTAAAAACAAGATAAATCAAAGATCACACAGCCAGGGAGCCATGTCCTGCTGGTGTCTGGTTGCTCCTGGGCACTCCCATGCACACCTCCCAGTGGAACGGGAGTTGCTTTAAGTGAAGGGATTTCATTTTTTGGGAAATGCCCCATCGGGCCCCCATTTGTTTTTGCACTTGTACTTGGTGTTATGTCTGTCTGTCCCTCTGCCAGCCCAGGACTGCCCTGCGCACACAGGACGCTGTTCCAGCCACGGCCAGCTGTGCTGAGGTGGCCCCATGCCCTGCCGTGGGCTCTGTGCCCAGGGGGCAGCAGCTCAGGCCCCGGTGCCCCTGGAGCAGGAGCCGGAGCCAGTGGAGCTGACGGGAACCCACCCGGCACAGCTACGGGAAGGAGCATCCGGCACTCAGGGCTCGGATGGCTGGTTTGATTTTCTGCCTCACATTTGGGTTTTGCTTTCTACTGATTCTGTGTCGGTGAAGGAACTTAGAAAATAAAACTTGTATTTTAATTTATTTTACTTCTAGGGCTGGACAGGGAAGGCTGCCTGGCCCTTAGTTATCCAGTAGCTGGTCTGACACAATTTCAAAGGCATCCTTCTGAGTAAGGAGCCATTTCTCGTTAGAGCAATATGCATCTCTAATTCAGGGAAGAATTAAAACACTGATGAAATAGTGTTTTCTTGATGTCAAAAGCTTAATTAATTTGTATAAACTCAGCTGTGGTTTTGCACCCTCAACTGGATGACAAAGCAGCTCTGTTACCCCTCACAAACTTAATAAATCTTTGTTCACAATAAAATTTCTTCAAAGAGCAATAGAAGGTGTGTTACCTGCATGGTGTGTGCAGCGCCAGGCGGGAGTGCCGGGGCTGGGCTGACGCTCAGCTCTGCCTCTGGTGACAGCGGTGGTGGCTCCCAGGCGTGCCGGTGCTGTGTGGAGCTGCCTGCCCGGGCCGCTGCAGGTGCCGTGGGTGTGCAGGGCTGGCTCACACACAGTAGGAACAGTCGCTGCTGGGCACGGCGTGGTGACAGCGGCGCCGGCGCGGGCTCTGCCATCCCACAGCGCCGAGGCTGCAGCTGCAGGAACAGCTGGCGGGTGCAGAACCAGCAGCGGCGTTCCCAAACTCGAGTGCTCATAGGGTGTTTGTGCTGCACCGTCACCAACATGGGCACCACACACAGTCACACCCTGCGCTCACCCCACGATGCCCCACATGGCAGCAGTGCCATCTGCCACCTCTGCAAGGTGGGCACCTCCTGCCAGCCCAGCCCTTCCCGTGGTGCTGAGGGGGCTCAGCGATTGCTGAGTGCAACGACAGACCCGCAGGGACCCCCAGGAGCCACTGTCCATAACCTGCTTCCCTGCAATGCCTTGTTGCCCAGCCACTTGCATCGCCATTAAAAACAAGATGTTTCTAATGGTGATTTTGTACTCTAGAGAGATATTCCTTAAGGAAGTACAGGGGGCTGCACACACAACCATAATGATACCTGGAAAAGATGCTTGGAACTCTGTTCCTTTTCTGAAGAGAGAAGACAAAGTTGTCACCTCAGTTGCTTTCAGGTGCTTTAGTCAGAAACAGAGAGTTAATGCAGGTGGCTCCCGATAAAGCTCCCTTTGCAGAAATAACTGTAGAGAGCCATTGGGAGCCCGGCTCCCACCCACCTTTCCTGGGGAGGATCCCTGTCCCAGGCCCACCACCCGCCACTCTCGTGTGGAATTGCAGCGGAGGCGGGAGCCAGCTGCTCCCTAGACAAGGGGTCACAGCGCTCAGTCATTGCACTGGCATCGCTCTGAGCCGGGGGGTGCCTCAGCATGGGGGCTGGTACGCTCCCCGCTGTCAGGGGGCGAGCGCAGGGCAGGCGCGGTGCTGGGGCTCCTGCACGGCTCCCACACGGCACACGGGGCTGAGCGCCCAGCACAGCCCCCCACGGCGGGCAGGAGGTGCCAGCCCCACCTGCCCAGCTCCTGCCCCACAGCGCTGGGTGGGAATGGGGTGGGAACACGGGATCAAGACACCCCCAACTGCACCCGCTGCAGCAGCAGGAACAAAAATTACATTAAGAACAATTACTAAAATAAATAATATATAGACTCATTTATACTTACCATGGAATCACACAATGGTTTGGCTTGGGAGAGACCTTAAAATCCCATCCTGTTCCAACGCCCCAGTCATGGGCAGGGACACCTTCCACTGTCCCAGGGTGCTCCAAGCCCCATCCAACCTGGCCTTGGACGCTCCCAGGGATCCAGGGGCAGCCACAGCTTCTCTGCCCAACCTGTGCCAGGGCCTGCCCACCCTCCCAGCCAAGAATTGCCTCCCAATATCCCGTCTAAATCCAACCTGTGTCAGCCTTAGGAGGATGCCTAACATTTTTATATGTATTATCTTATTTCTATATCTGTTAATATGCTCTCTATATATAGAACATAAGTTCTATATATCATATGCTATAGTACCTCTAGTTATATATCTAACATTTTATACTGTATATGTTTAAATTGGATAAAGTATATAATATAGCTACTAAATACAGATACAGTGTTATTATAGTAAGTATAATACATGCAATCTATGATCTATAATCTAGGTATAAGTTATATAATGTAACATGCATTATATACTATACAATGTATTGTATCATATATGCACTATATATTTTACCTTATTAAGGTTTGTCTTAGAATATTCAGTATAAATTTAGTAATTTTATAAAACCAGGGGTTATAGGTTATGTATATAAAACATATTACATATACATTATATATCTTTATATGCACACATCCCTGGTGTTTAATTTAGCTATATGTACATATCACTATACAAACTGTAACATTACTATACAAACTGTAATACTGTGTGCCTATATATGCAGTGCACTTTTATTTAGAATATATATAAAAATTATATAAATCATATCAGCAATGTATGAATTCTATAGAACTATATAATACAGTATTTTTCACGTATATAATGTGCATCACAGATTATTCAATGCACTATGTACATACAATAAATAACACTATTTTAGTCATGTCTGACATGTATGTATCGTGCATATGCCAGGTGTGCATATGTGTGTACACACCTGTACACACCCCAGTGCACACTCTGTCCTCACAGCACACAAACCGTGGCCACAGAGCTGAGAAAACATTCTGTAAGACAACAGTGTTTCATTACACAAATATTGGTAAGGTACCAGTAATTATCTATAATGCATATATGATATTATGTACTGCATATAATGTATTCTAATATGCATTGTCTGATAGTCAATATAACACAGACATTATAAATAAGTATATATTGCATAATATAATATGCATAGACATAGTATGTGTAGTATACACTGGACTACATATTCTGAAGAATACTTTTAGAGATTATAGGATATACTGCCATAAAAGGAATATATTGTTTATATTTATCACAGAAATCTCAGACTGGTTTGGTTTGGAAGGGACTTTAAAGCCCATCTCGTTCCACTCACCTGCCATGGGCCTGGAAACCTCCCACTAGACCAGGTTGCTCCAAGCCCCGTCCAGCCTGGCCTTGGACACTTCCAGGGATGGGGTAAATGTAAAATATAATGTATTGTACATAATAAATTCTGAATTTCTTCTCTACGCGTCTAACTAAACAAAAACCTCCCCGCTCAGCTCCCCCAGCTGTACAGCATTTTCCTCACACTTGTCTTTGCACGAGTGTTGTAATACAGGTAGTTCAGTATGAAAAACTGTAAAATGAGACAATAAAAGGACACTGTGGTCCCATACCCTGAGGAAGGAGAACCTGTTCTGGCCTGCAGCTGAACGAACCATGTCTCTTCTCCCCCCAGGACCTGGCCCGGCACACCCACTGCAGCACCAGTAGAGCCTTTCCTCTGCTTTAAATCCTCCCTGTCAATCACCTTCTCCAGCCCCTAAAAAAAAGGCTGAAAAGCCTCGGTCGGGCCGTGGGCTAGCGCAGCAGGAATAGGCTGTACGTACCTTCACCTTCAGAGCTGCCAGAGGGCTTTATTAGTGCTTAAACAGAGCGGTTCTATTCCAAGGGGAACAGGTCGTTGGACATCACGTCCCAGTTACCGTGCCCGGGGGATGCGTTCCGAGGCGGGTGCCGCTGTGCCGGGTCGGGTCGCAGCTCCTCATGCCAGCGCCGCCGATGCCGCCGTGCCCAGCTCTGCCCGGCTTCAGTCCCTGCTTGCCTGTGCTGAGGAGAACGGCATGGTCAGAGAGCAGTGACAGCCCCCACGGACCGAGCCTGGAGTGCCCGGGCCGGGACCGCAGGGCAGTGCTGGGCACGGCCATCTCTCTGATTAACACACCCCGCGTTGCCCTGGGCAGACCTTTGTTACGCGGATTGTAAGCTAAATTTAATTAAAACCATTTAAATCCCTGATGAGGGTTTTTATCTGCATGGAAGGATTTGAGGCGTTTGAATGCAATGTCCAGGATGCACCTGTACACCCGAGTCCTTCACCAAGGGGAGCACCCCTGGTGCCTCAGGAAACTCCTGTCCCATTCAGCGCCAAACACTCACAGCGACCCAGCAGTCCTGGCCCAGGAGCAATGGGGGCAGGAAGTGTGTCAGCACCAGCACCCCACAAACTGCAGCGAACATGGAGAAACACCCATGACTCCATGAGCTGTCTCCCAGCTCATTAACAGCAATGCACGTTTTTTAAACAGGTTTCTGTGAGGAAGAGGTTAGAAATCCAAGGCAAAAGCCCATCCCTGTCCTGTTTCCTGGGCTCATCCCAACCCCATGGACACCTCCCCCTTGCCAGTCCAAGAAACAGACTGGGAGGTGCTGGGCAGGACCCCCAAACACTTGAGCTGTGTCCAGCTGTATTTCCCAGTGAGTGCTCACAGCAAGGCAGCTGATGGATCCTTCACTGCACTGGTGGCTTCAAGACCATGGTGTTGGTACCAAAAATTGCTGAAAACCTACAGTGGGCAAGCAGCCTCCAGAGACTCTTCCCCTGCAGATGGGAGAAGCTCACCCCAGCTCCTCAGCAGCTCCATGCCCACGGGGCAGGGATGGTGTCTGTGCTGCATTTCTCAGGACCCTGCAGGTTCCTGTAATTAATCTCCCTGGCTCCTTTCTGTGTGCTCACAATCCATTCCAGACCACACATTTGGCTCTTGGTGTGCTCGGGGAGGAAGGCTACAGCAGTTTGTGCACCAGGCAAAGCCCTCTGCCTGCACGCACAGAGAACAAGTGATCTACGCACCGGCTGCCTCCACCATGTCACATTTGGGGCCGGATCAGTGTTTTCCGTAGCGCCCAAACCTGTTCCTCTCGGATGCACCGAGAGCCATCAGCAATTGATTTGTTAGCTGACAGCAGGAAGCCGTGTTTGCACAGCGCTGGCTGGCCCACGCTGCCGGATGGCGAGGACATGGCACCACCAGGCAACGCCTGCATTCCCAGGAGCTGCTGCGAGCAGCGCCGGGAAGAGCTCCGGGTTCTGCCACGGCACTCGGCTCCCAGCATGGCCACCGAGCTACAGGTGGGCCTGGGGGTCTCACAGGCATGGAGGAGGAGGCAGAGCAGAGGTCCAGTGCTGAGGGCCTAGACAGTGGGATGGCACAAGGGAGGAGCTCATGATGGGTAGGGACAGATCCCTGCCCAAAATAGTGCCCCAGAAGGCTTGTGTGAGCAGGTGGCTTTGTGAACTGCCATGGTGGTGCGATGCCCTTTTCACTGCCAGAAAGGCAAGAGACGCAAAACGGTGCCCGCGGCTCCCAGTCAAAGCCCTCGGGCAGTCGGCACACTCCCCCCCCCCCGCCCCACAGGGACCCCGAGGGGCAGGGGAGGGCAGGGCTGCAGACCCACAGGCCAGCAGCTCTGCCCAAGTGACGCCAAAAGCAAATCCCAACCTTTCTACAGGACGTTTGTGAAAGGAGCCATTTCCAAAGCACTTCACTGCCACCCCTCTTTATGCCTCCCCAGCACAGGAATCTCCACTAATCACACTTGCCACTGCAATCCTCAGCAGAAGATACGTTGGTGCCGATGGCTGCCCAGACAGTTCTACAAATCTGGGAGATTCTTCTGGCCCCAACAAATTTTAACTGATTCCTACTGGGACAGACACGGATTTACTTGACTATTAGAAAACGGATATTGGTATGAAGCTGTTGTTTTCTGGCCTGTTGGCATTACAGGCTTTGAGCACAGATTTCAGCAGGGGCACTGCTGTGACGGTGTGGATGGAGCCTCTGGGGTGATCTGGGGCATCCCTCTGGAAACAGTGTCCAGTGGCCTGAGAGGACGGCCATGTGCGTTGGCAAAGCCCCCTTGGGGACTGCAGAGCCTGGCCTATGGACAGCTATGTCACAGTCTGTTACAGCCCAGCATCTGGGACTTTCCGCGGCCAGGGAAGTCAGGAAAAGCAAAACCACACCTCTTGTCAGGCATGTTTTGCTGCTTGTGTCTCTCAGGCTGTGGTCTTTTCCAGTGTATTGATTTACAGCTAAAACCACAGCTTTGCCCAGGCCTGAAGTCAGGCCTGGCATAACCAAGTTGGTTTCCTACAAATCAAGACAGCAGGAGTATACCCACACTGGTGCTGCTTAGCCTGACCGAACAAGAAAAAACTAAGTCTTTCTCTAGAAAGATTTTCTTTCTCTACAAGCTTTGCTATATCAAAAAAAAAAATCAGACAATTCCCGGGAAACTTCCCTACAGGAAGCTCCTTTCTCACCGTGAATCAGCTTAGTCTCAGACAGGAGCCTTTAGGTGAGAGAAGATGGCAGAAAACAGGTTGCAAACCTTTTCCCGTGAGCCAAAGCCTCAAAGGCATTGCCATATCCCTGAGACAGAGCAGCCCCAAGGCCCACACTGAGCCCTTCACACACCAGTGGGGGAGCAGCACTTCGCACTCGGGGCTGCCAAGCAGATGCACATGCCATGAAGTTGGCTCCATGGCTTCTCCTGCTGGCAAAGGGGGAGATCGTGCAGGTGCATGGCAACAGCTGTCTGAGAGGGGTGTCACAGACCCAGCACACACCTTTCCTACTTACACAGATATTACAACAATTTTCACTAAAAAAAAAAAATCATGAAACCACTTTTTGATCAAACCTGTGCAATTCCCACGTACAGACACAAGCCCTGGAGATATAGATATATATATATATATATATGGCTATTGAAAGATGCTGCAGAAATCCCAAAGCAGGCCAGAGGGACCACACAGGAGCAGGCTCCAGACCTGAAACACCTGGCATTCCACATGCCAGGCTCCACAGCTCCCGGCCAAAGCAAGATGCCAGTATTCCACCGAGCGCCTGAGCCCCACACCTCGGTGCTGAGCACACAGGGCAGCCACCCAGCAAACAGCACAGCCCTCCCAGGTGAGGATATCTCCAAGAACTTTGCAAAAAGTGCTGCCCCTCCTCAAATCTTCCCTGCAACACCCTTCCAGGGAAGGTCCCTGGCAGCTCCTCCCTGGCTGTCCCCAGCGGCAGAGCACAGGGCAGGCTGTGCCCGGTGCCAGCTGTGACAGGGGCAGGGCTGAGCGTCCGTCCAGCCCAGGGCCGGGGGATCCACCTGCTCAGCAGGGCAGCCTTGCCCCGGACCGGCCACGCCGCACCCCGCTCTTCTCCTCCCTTTAATTCCTTTTTAATTAATCTCATCGAACGGTGCGGAGCAGGCTGGTGCCTACAGAGGCTCCCTGCCAGCTGCAGTGCAGAGCTGGGTCCCAGCCCCCCCCAGGGAGAAGCAGGAGGGGTGGGGGAACGCTTGAATTTGAAAATATTTTATTTGAATAGTAAATAATTATACAGTTGAAACAGTTCTATCGAAGCACTCTATAAATAGCTAACAGTTAAGAAAATAATGTGTGTAGAAAAAGAGATTGCATCTAAAAGTAAGAGCTGTTGGTTGCATGGGATAAAATGGTTAAGATCATGTGTTATTCTAGGTATAAAAGTTAAAACCTTTTTAGCAGATCCCTTTAGAAAAAAAGATCTTCTAAAACGCACAGTGAAATGGCAGGCGGGGAGACAAAAAAAGCACATTAGAATATCTGCAATCAAATAATAGCAATCTTCATAATTAATATAAATAAATAACAAATAAATAACATAATTACTCAAACCAACATATACAGATAGTCAACTCATGAGCTACCTTAGTAAGGGCAAAACGAACAGAAAGTTGGCATGTCACAGTTAAGGCAGTTTCTACAGCATTTTCTGGAGACCATCAACAGCAAAGTCAAGGCATTTGTGGCTACACTAAAGGAAACACTCGTTTCTCTTGAGCAGTTTGATCTGTTCACATCAGTAAAAATCGGAGTGAAGGAAAAACAACAACCAAAAAAAATAAAAAAAGAAAGAAAAGAAAAAAAGAAAACAAAAAAAAAAAGAAAAGAAGAGAGAGACCCCGGGAAGGTAAGTGTAAAGCCAGATTCCAGCAGGTCGCAAGCCATATTAAAGCTAATCGTGTAGCGGCCCCGGGGAGCGGCGCGGGGCCGGCGGGGAAGGCACGGGCGGCTCAGCAGGCGGGACGCAGCGGCACCTGGAGCAGGATGACCTGCCGGTTCTCCGAGGGGTGGCACTTGTTGATGTGCCGGGTGAGGCCGGGAGAGCTATAGAAGGTGGCCGGGCAGTACTTGCAGGGGAAGACCTGTGCGGCGTGGAGGAGGCGCAGGTGCCGCTCCTGGCTGCTCTTGCTGGGGAAGGTCTCCCCGCAGACGGGGCAGAGGCGGCACTCGGCGGCGGGCGGCTCCTCGGCGGGGGGCTGCGGGGCGGGGGGCTGCGGGGCGCTGTGCCCCAGCAGGTGCTTGCGCAGGTAGGCTTGCCGGCGGAACCGCTTGGCGCAGCGGGGGCACTCGAAGAGCCCCTCCTCGGAGCCCGCCTCCGAGGCGCCGCCGGGGCTCGGCGTGTCCCGCTCGCTGCCGCTGCCGCCGCCCGCCTCCTTCGGCGGCTCCTCCGCCGGGGTCGGGGTCGGGGCCGGGGCCGGTGCCCGGCCCGCCTCGGGGCCACCCTTGGCGGCGGGCGGGCGCGGCTTGTGCCAGCGGCGGTGGGAGGCGAGGTTGGCGGGGCAGGAGAAGACCTTGTCGCACTCGGGACAGCGGTACTCCACCCGGACGATGCGGGAGCAGCGGTGCTGCGCCAGCGCGAAGGGGTCCCCGTACTCCTCCTTGCAGAGCTGGCAGATGAACTCGCCCAGCGGGCGGGCGCAGCCGCCCCGCGCCTTGGCCGGCGCCTCCACCGGGCCCTCCTTGATGCGCAGCCCCAGCACGGGCGAGGTGGTCACCTCGTCCTCGAAGGTCAGCTTGCGGATCGCCTTCGTCTTCTTGCCCGACGGGGCCTTGTGCCGGCCGGGCTCGGCCGCCCCCGGCGGGCGCTTGGCGGGCGGCGGGCGGCCCGGGGCGGGCGGCGCG
>JAWWEU010000111.1:5403757-5425500 GCA_035583155.1 Acropternis orthonyx
GAGGTATAAAGTTAAAAAAACATCAGCAATTGCAGGGTTTTTTAAAGCATTTACAATTCTGTGACAGGGAAAGCATGGCAGAGGGAGAGGACCAGCTCTGTGAGCTGATCAGCTGCTCTGGGAAGCCTGAGCTCTTGTCACTCACAAGATTGGCCTAACTGTAACCCACAGACCAGTTTTATCACACCCATGCAAGTTTTCCAAACCTCTCCAAGTGGGGCTTCCTTTGTGGAAACAAAGACAAGCAAGGCCTGAATAATTTCCACTCATGCTATCGAAGATGGGCTTGGGAGAACCAGTGTTGGGTTTATCTGTGTTTCATGCTGTGTGCTCTTACTGGAAAATCTCATCTGAAATACTCTCTCAAAAAAAAAAAAAAAAAAAAAATCCACTGGTGGAAAGAGAACTTGAAACCAGTGATGTAGGAAAACAGACACCAGTTTTTAAAAAAGGTTTGATTTCCTCATTTCTCTTCATGCCTCATTCCTCTTCATTATTACAGCCTGAAAAACAGTAGTTTTCTTTTTACTGTGAAGACTGTAGCATGCTTTTAATTACCTCCATTCCTTTAGCTGATGCTTCTGTGAGCCTGATTGCAGCAGAGGCAGCTGGTGCCACCACTGACAGGCCTGTGGGCACACCTCACACCCTGGGAATGCAGTCCTGAGCTCTGTGGAACAATCCCCGCTTGCAGGTGAGTTTATCCACACCAAGCCCTGTGTGCTCCAGTCCCAGGGACTGACACTGACCCCTGGGCTGGGGCATGCACTGCTGCTTCTCCCTGTGGTGGGACCAGCATGAGGTGGCATTTTCTGAGACTCAAAGAGCAGATGGCACCTCCTGATGGTACCTCTGAAAAATGCCTCTGCAGACTGGTGTGTCAGTGGTTACAGGTTTGGAGGATTCTGTGCCTCTTGCTGTTCTTCTGCTACTCAGAGATTTCATTGGAAACAACGAACCCAAACTGAACTCCTCACATCCCTGCTATCCCCACTCTTCCACCAACACACAAGGGAAGTTCAGAGACTCAGACAGCTCATGAAGTGGGTTGAAGCTGTTTGGAACCCTCATTAAATGTCTCTAAACAAGCCTTAATAGAGATCTCTTGAAACCTCATTTTTCTTCCCAAAGCTGTCCCTGAGTCACCAGTGCCCTGCCCTCTGTCCTGTTAAGCCCAGTGTCCCTCTGGTCACTGCTGTGCCCTCAGCACACATGGCTTCTGAGTAGCCAATATAAGTGGAGTCATTGATCAACTTAATCTCCTGTTAATCTGTAAAGAGTGGAGAGTCTCCTTTCTTCTCTGGAGCTTCCCACACTTTGTACAACATGGGGAATTTTCAAGCTGAACATCTGTTTTCCTGGGTTTAAATTTCTTTTTTAAAGAGGAAATACAATGCTTGAAGTGCAAAATTCTCCAGGTTGTACCAGCTACATCTGGAAGATACTGTCCATTCTCAAATCTTCAGACCTCAGGACATGCAAAGTTTTCCCTAGCATGTTTGGATTCCTTAATCTTGAATGGCTTTGGTGGATTATGGAGGCTGAGTCTCTCAGTGGTACCTTTGGCACACGATGGCAAAAGCTCCCCAGTGCAGGGCCCAGTCAGGCAGAGAGAAGCTGCTGCTACACAAACGCCAGGAACCAACCCAGGAGGACAAGCACAGAGGAAATTGAAGCTGTTCAGCTGACACAGACTCAATTATGGTATGGTACACAATTATGCCAAGAGTGCCTACACAGAGCAGGGAATGCCACTTCCCAGGAGCGCAGAGAGTAAAGCACTGTGGAGGGATGGGATGCAGCACAATTTGAATTTCCAAGTCATACTGACAATAGTTCCCAACCACAGCCTGCAGATCAGCAAAAGTCTTTTCTCCAACACAAGAACCCAAGATGTGTTGTTTTGGGAACAATACATGGATGTTTTTAAGACCCTTAATTACAAAGATATAGTGATTCCAGTAAAAGGTACAGAATAATTCCAGATGTACATTGGATAGCCAGACCAGGTATCATAAAGTGTTAATTTAAAGAAAATATAAATAAAACCACTGAGCATTTCCTGCCATGTATCATCTGACCAATAATTTTGAAAACCAGCTTGTTTACATAGGTAAAAAGCATGACCAATTTGTGTAAAATCCCCTAGAGCAGCATCTGAGAGCATTGTTCTTCAATACAAAGGGCATAACATGGCCCCTGGCCTGTAGTTTCTTAATGTTCACCTACAACTGTTGAACAGTCAAGCAAATGTTGAACCAACAGCCTTGGTTGTAGCAAGAAGGATCTTTAGCTCCTTGTTCTGCAGTTCTGCTCCCTGAACACCTGCGTGTCCAGGCGTTTTACTCACTCCTGTTAAACAGTCCCGTGGACAACAGATCGGTGAGTGACTTCATTGGGCAGTTTCACAAAGTGAATCTGCACATCAATTCACAGGCTGACATTTCTTTTGTCATTTTTTGAGAAGGAAGCCCCGGAACCAAACCCTGTGCTTCTCTACCACTTCTCACAGAACCCACAGCATCCTCTCTTTGGAAGATGACTGGTTTAGAAGCTGTGCTTTACAACCCCCTCTTTTCTGTAGCTGAAATGGCCAACCAGAGTGCAAGGTAACTGGTCTTGCAATTCTTGCTCCAGAAAAACAGCCACTTAATCCAGACCCAATTGAGGATGATACTGTTCCCCCCCAGCCCAGACCCAAACCTGCCTGGGGCTGCTGCAGGGACCTGCTGACATTGGAGGGGGGGTGACACTGCCAGTGCCAGTGATCCATCATGACTGATCAACCAGCACTGTTTACTGCATTTTTAATATCCTGGCAATGTGGATACAGCGCCACACCCAGAGGCACCCTCCGAAAGCAAATCCTGGTGTCGAGATACTGCAGCCCTTTCCTGCTCTAAGTGCCCTCAGAAGAGACTCTCCATTATTTCAGCACTGGCATTTAGTAAAGTTTAGGTTCTTCACCAGATTTTAGCAGTTACAGTCTAGCTGATCCTCACTGAATTGCTCTCTAAAACTTTCTAAACTCTGTGCTCTTTAAAGCTGGCATACAAGCATTGCTGTCTGCACTCTCTCTGAGCACTTTGTGGCTGTCCCTGACACCAGGCTTACCGCATTTTTTCACATAGTACTATTTCACACGTAACGCATTATGGAAAACAATTAAAAGGAAATTAAACCTGACGTACAAAATCATCAGATAGGCTGTGTGCAGGGGTATGATTGCTTTTCTGCAACTGTTTATGGATTCAGAGTTCAATCATTCATAATGGTTTGCATAATTGCTAAGATGAATCAGCAAGGTTCGGCTGCAAATTAATGTGGTAGGGTTCAGCTGACAAGCTTTTACTTACTAATTTGGACGTGGGGTTTCTTAGTAACATGGCTCTTCATCAGCAAGTTAGCTGCTCCTTTAGAACTACATGAATATCTAGAAGTCTCCAGCCATTAGTATTGATTTGGTCCGTAAGTACAGCTGTACCAGTGGACTGTGGGGTTAGTGGTTAATTCGGGGAACGAAAAAGCTGTTGTGCTTTGATATCCCTTCACATGTTTTTCTTTAACTGTCCTGTCTCTCTCTTCATAAAAAGCACACACATTTCCCTCTAATTAGGCTGCAGAGTGTACAAGCAGCACTAGTCCCTCTCAGCCAAGCTCACTACCTGCCACAGTTCCTTTCCAGTCTTTTTCATCCCCGCAGAAAAAACATCTCACCGTCTGCATGACGAACAGAAGCCTAGGGTGGAATCCCTTAAATGTAATCCCAGTGTGCTAATGGTGTGGGATCTGGCAGACTCCAGACAGCAGCAGGGCATTCTAGGCTTTCTCTTAATGAACAAGCACCCTTCATTTTGGAAAGTCTGGGTTAAAATCAGCTTTTCTATGTAGCATACATTTCATGTTTAAATAATCACTGCTTATCCAGCCTATAACAGAATTCTCTCTTTACCTAGTTCTTTTAACAATAATGCCAAAAATATCAAATGTTCTTCTTTTTCTTGATTTATTTGTTATATGGTAAGGTTTATTAGCATTGGGTCAAAACCAGTCTGTCCAGTGTGGAGTTTCTGCTTACAGTCTCACTGAATGACACTGCTTAATAAATCACCTTCAGCCTAATGTAAACAGCACCAGGATGTGAGAATTGAACTTTAGTGGGAAAATCTAAATGGTTACTTCAAAATGAGTGAATGCTCTTCATGAGGCTCAAAATATTTTTGAACATTTAGCTTGTACAGCCAATATGCAAAACACAATGCAAGAGTCAGAATCAGGGTTTGAAGAGAACAGCCAAGGAAACAACCCAGTGCTGTTTCCACATTTATAGTTTCTGGGTGGATTTTCCAAAGCCTCTCAGGGAAAGGGAGCCTAACCCTTCACATATACCCGCTGTATGTTTGGTAGCCTCGTGTCCTATGGCTTATCAGTACCTGTGGCTGTTGAAGCTGTGCCACTTTGTGTAGAGCATTCCTCACTTTCTTCAGGGTTTCTCAGCCTCTTGGACAGCAACACCCTCCACGGCCAGAGCACACAGGTCTACATCATCACAGATCCATGCATGGACCACTCATTCCCTTCCTAAGTGAAAACTGAATCCTACCTGCATTCTGGCACTGGGAAAAGCATTCCTTTGTCACTACAACTCTGCAAAATCCCCTGTGCTTTTTGTCCCCCACACAGGTACTGCCACAGCCATAACCTACCCTCCCAACCCCTTTTTACCAAAGAGCCACCCGTCATGTCTCCTGGGGGGTTCTCTCTAGACCTAGCCCCCAAATCACTCATCCCAAACCGACTTGTGCAGCTTGGGGAACACACACACCCCAGCTCTGGAGAGCTCAAAGCTTGTCAGAGATGAGGCATGGAGTGCATCTGCGCCTGGCTGCAGACAGCTTTGCTATGGTGCCATGAACGTGCTCTTCGTGGTGCCCGAGACCGCTGCACAGAACAGGCAAAGTGTCCCCTGCCTTTGTGCACTCCTTCACAGGCCTGACCCCGTGCCCTTCCTCAGCCCCGCGCTGGAAAGCTGCACACGTGTATGGCCTACACGTATGTATGTACAGCCTACACATATGTATGTACAGCCTACACATATGTACACACCCCCTACATATATGTCCAGCCTAACTATGTGTGCAGCCTACACGTATGTATGCACAACGTACACGCAGGGTGTACACACACCTGTATGTCCAGCCTACATGTGTGTCCACCAACATCTGCATGTCCAGCCTGCGTGCATTGAGACAGCCCCAGGATGGGTAACTGCAGGTGACTAAAAGCACATTTCTCTCAAGAACTAAATCCACACACACGACAAGCAGAGCCCTCAGAACTCTGTGTTAGGTGTTGCTCACAGCACTTGGATCGCTCCTCACATGCTCAGCCAGCACCCTGCTTCACCCACGGCTCAATACCAGCAGTGCCCAAAACACAGCATCGCACTGACCTACCAACAGCATTACAGAGAGCAAACTCACTGCAGAGGTACGGGAGGAAACGGGAGAAGGGGATGGCTGAGCAACACAGCCTTTCAGAGGGTGCCTTTTAGAAAGTCATTGGTACCACGATGGCACCTCTGACAGGACCCTTCCTCACACCTGTCCTTCTGTGCCACTCTCACAGTCCTGCTCTGGGTGCTCCATCACTGTCACTGCCACATGGCTGAGATGCAGCCATCATCTTCTCTAGGTCATGGCTCACAAGTTCATTAATACAGCATTACAAACTCCCAAGCAAAAGCCACTCACACCTCATTTGTGAAATAAGCTCCTTAAGTATTTTAGAAACCAGGAGGTCAGATTTTTATGCATCACATTAGATTTGCTCTTCATTAATGCCAAATGAAGCCTACACGAACCACTTCTATCTTATATTAAAGGCATGATGCCAGCGAGCATCCATTTGGTTGCCAAGTGTCAGGAGACCCTTCTAATTATCTGTTTTGTACTTAAGACACAGCAGAGGGAGATTCCACCGCTCTATGGACACCTTCCATAACTTGGCAACTGCCTTGCAGCTGCCTTCATCTTGGGAGAACACAAAAGGAGGTCACTGGCTGGTTACACTCCTCCTCTGTGAAGCAGTGTGGAGGACTGATGACCAGCAACAAATCTATAAGCTTAGAAAGAAAAGAAAAAATGTTCAGACCTCTCTCCCACCCCTCTCTTTTATCTGCTGCTAGGGCAATGGAAATAATCTAAAGGCTTTCCACTCAGTGAGGGAGGGAAGGAGCATGGCATACAGTGTGTTATACTTCACATTAAACTACTAGACTTTGCTTTCTTTTTCTTTCAGGAGAAGTCTTCCCTGTGAGAAATAGCCTTGCTCTTGGGGGCTCAAGTTTCAGTTCAGCCTTTTTGAGATACAACCTGATGGGAAATAAAAAAAATTACAGAAACTCCTTCCTGAAGTGGATTCCAAATCTAGGGAGTAATGCCATTCAACTCATAGGTGACAAAAGGTTTGTATGCAAAAGTCCTCGGGTTCCGGACACTGTGCCTTTCGTTCCTATGGTTTTTCCTTCCCTGGCATGGCACAACTGCACTGTAAGGGCTCTTTTCTCAGCACCATACAGGCTGCAGGCCCAGGTGGAGGGAGAAGACCCACTGTCTAGCACAAGGCACATGAAAGGGAGACCACTGCTATGGCAATGGGGCCTTTTACTCGTAGCCCAAGGACACGTGAGGATGAGACTTTTCTGGTCAGTAAATACTGCCTGTCCAAGGCCCTACAACCTACCCAGTAGACCTTGGCATTCTGTAAAACATTCAGAGAGATGCAGTGCATCCCACTGTGGGGCAGTCAGCAGAGACAGCTGCATCAAGACCTCCTTTAGCAGACAGGCACTGTGGTCATTTGTGAAGGAGGAGAAGGGAAAAGAAACTTTCAAACTATTAAGATCCATGAGATATACTGCTGGCTGGTTTACTGTGACAGCTGGAAGCACTGTTTCCATGAAAAAAGAAATAAAAAAAAAAAATCAGTTCCAAAGGATGTGAGGCTTTTGATGAGCTGTGGTCACAACGTGACAGAGCAGGACTCTGACCCAGGGAAAGCTTACACTGCCCCATGTGTTGGTGCATTGTGCAGCCCAGTGACAGGTGATTCTATGACGGCTTTTTCCAACCCTGCTTGCGAGGCTGAGACGTTGTATGAATGTAAAGTCTGAAAGGGCAGCAGTCGGAATACACACATCAGTCACTGTGTGACTGGGGGCACATCTGGCCTGTCTGGGGGCTGAGGGTTTCCTCTCCCAGTATGAAACTGGGCTGGGGCAGTGGGAGGGGTGGAGCCCTGGGAGCTGCTCCCGGGCAGGGTGATGTGTGTCCTCCACTGCCCTGCTTCCTGCCCTCCGCAGAGCCCAGGTACTGAGGGGAGTAGGCAGAGCAGCAGCCAATCTTTCCTTTGGTGGTGGGTCAAGTCCTGCAGCTTTTAACCTTGTTGAGCTCACACCGAAATCAATGGAACTTTTCTCCAGACAAAAGGAAATGTTCTTTCTCTTGTTATTCCCATTAGCTGCAGTTCCAGGCACACAAGCGGAAGGGGTGACTTTGTCGGGTTTGCTGGATCTTGGGGGCCTGTTGTTAATGCTAATTTGAGAATGGCACTGGCACATTCTGGTCAGGAAATCCGATACCATGGGGTTAACTTTCAGCTCTTATACCAAACACAAATCAGTGAGGAAATTCACTGCTAGGTGCAGTCTCTAATTATTTAAAAGAAAATTTGCATGCTACACAGAAATAAATTAGCTCCCAGGTGACAGCTGTTCCACTGTGTCCATTCCTGGAATGAGATGCCACACTGGGAAATCTAAATGCAGACCAAAAGATTAAAACACTGCACTTGCTTGCCTCATAGAAAGGCCCTCCCCAAAACAGAAGCATAAAGAAGGGAGGACAGAAATGGATGCTTCAAACTATCAAGTTTACAAGCTTAACTGACAAACCACAACATTTTTACAGTCTACATTTTCTTTTCATTAAGGGCACTTCATATCTTGCTAGAAGATGTAACATGTACTAGTTTAAAAGGATTTTCTCAAAGCCAAAGAGAGAAATTCAGTCCTAACCTCAGGTTTGCACTCATGCAGGATCCTCACAGACCATGTCAACAGTGCCCAAAACAGTTGCACTTTTTATCACACACACAGAAACCAGTGAATGCATTTTCCCGCTCCTCACCAAAAGCCAACCAGGCACCACTTTTTTATCTACACAGAAGTCTCAAGACAACCTTGCAAGAGATGCTAAACTACTTTTCAGTGTAATGGTTTTCTAATAACCAGTCTTGTCATTGCTCAGTTCTAACACTTTCTATTGTTGTACCTTGCACACCCAAGTACATTGTATGTAACATTGCAATGTGGGGATGTAGATATACTGTAGATGTGACATATTATGAGAGTGTATTATATTGTCAGCCCTCTTCCATTGCTCTATCCCCTCCTGAGAGCAGCACAGGAATTTGCTGCTTTCAGGAGAAGTTTGCTTCCTCTTCCCACTGTCTACTCTTCCTTTTCTCAGCTGTCCTTGCACTCTGCCTTGGGTGCCTGCTAAGGGCTTCCCTTTGCTCTTCTGTCTCCCACCTGCTACACCTGCAGGAGAATGTACTCTCCTCATGGAATGGACATGTGTAACAGGAACACCAAGCCTGGGATGAGCAGGAATGCACGTGTGTGAAAGAACCACAAGAACAATGCAAGCAAGAATTAAAGAGCAGCATATGTTCATGGCTGAGGAGCAACATATGGGATTTCATACACATGACCAAAGAGCAGGAAGAGAAGGAACAAACCTATCTAAAGACAAGGTATAAAGACAACTGAAAACTATGGGAGGCAATAAAATAAATCAGATAAAAACCCAGCAACTGTAATTCAGGAATTTTGACACAGGCTAATGAGAGGCGAGATAAAATAAGGAGGCAGAAGTCCCAAACAACATCCCTGTCTAAAGGCTGTAAAAGACAAGTCCAAAATTAGTTCATCATCGCTAATTAAGGAGAGCTCAAGAGATGTGATGAGGTCCTGATATGTGGTGTCCCTCTGTGCAGCACAGCAGTGATCCTGGCCAGACCCCCAGCTCGCAGGTCCCGGTGCCTGTGGCATGGGCAGGGGACAGGACCCCGACCATGCTCAGCTCAGGGTCCCGGTGAGCACAGAGCAGGTGAGACATGCCCCAGTCTTGCAGGGGGCAAGTGACTCCTCAATGAGTGTATGTGCTGCCGTCAGGTAAAGCTGCTCCTCTCACTCTTACAGTGCTGCCCGGCCTGACATCCTATTAACAGACCATCACTGGGATCTTCACCTCTCCTGAGATTTTTACAGTCTCTGGGGATGTTCAGAACTTAACCTTACTTTGTAATCCCCTGATCAGCTTGCGCCCTGTGTGGGGATCCTATCAGGATCACGAGCACAGAGAAGGCTAACACGTTCTTAGTTCTCTGATGAAGAAATAAGCTGTGTATTCAGAAAGTTCACATCTCATCCCTTCCAAACCTGTGAGTGCAGCTGTCAGGCACAAGCAGGTGAGTGAGCTGCACTGAAGTCCTTGGGCTGGACTACGTGCCCAGCATGCAGCAAGGCAGAGAAAGGGAACATAGTATGCTGGTTTGGTCGAGGTCAGGAAAACACTGCTACCTGTGCTGCAGGCAGAAATGCCAAAGCAAGACGACTTATTCTTATAGATATTCTTACAGATGGTGCTACTGGTGTGAAACTTGCTGGTACATCTAACAACAGACACTGTAACCACATCTGGGCAAACAACCATGGCCTCAGTGTCTGGCTCACACAAGATGAGCTCACAGGAGTGGGGGGTGGGGGGGGGAAATCATCTCTTGTCTCAGTCCATATCTCACACACTTGTGTCACCTTCCTTCAGTTTCTCCTTAACACCTACTGACAATGTACTGTTCAGATCAACTTCATGTTTGCTGTGTCCCATTCCTCTCTTCCAAAACAAACCCAACATTTCTTTTAAATCAAAATCAAGCCCTGTTAGCAGCAATAATTCACAAGTTTCTTCTGGACCACAGCACATCCTTTACAGCAAAGTTTTACAAACTGTTACCTAAATAACAATGTTTAATCTGAAAATTTTGCTACCATTTGCACCTTTCTTCCAAGCAGTTTTAAATATAACAGAAATTAGACCTGGAGACTTTTCAGGCACCACTATCTGCTTTGTCTCATGATAAAAACTGACAATTTGTTCCTGAGCTTAGCTTTCTGACTCTACCCCTTACATCTTACTGATGTAAGGCAGAACTTCACTTCTCCATCTGTGCTCAGGTACCTCAGAAACTCTGCCAGACCTGTCTCATTGCTGCAGTGCTGCCATGGGATGGGTCCTGCAAGGGGAATGGGGAACCTCCACCAAACAGAGTCCTGAAACAGTCTCCAGCTCTAACATTAAGATACAGTAACTCCCTTCCACAGAGCAGATGCTTTGAAGGACAAACTTAGGGTTTATCACCAGGTATATTGTTGAATGCGGCTATCACCAGGAGTGATTTAAAATCTCTCTAGAAATCTGTGGCTTAAAACATTGATTCAAAGTGACAAAAATACTTTTATAAGTGACTTCTGAACATGAATCTAATAAAGGAAGTAATAAAGGATTGTTCAGGTTCAGCTTAATGATTAAGCCTTCCAAATACTCTAAACAACAGTGGCAAAAGACACTGAAATGCTTTCAGATGGAAGATGGTCAAGTAAACCACTGCTCCTCCTTTTAACAGATCTCAGACACACCGCTGTTTCTAGGAAGGTCTTCCAGACTTGCATTACTGCTGATGATTTTGCCAAATAATGGAAAATATTTTTAAATCTCTTTGCCTACCTCTTGTTCCAAGGGAAAACAGCCAGAAGACAAATAATAATAAAGTACAACTAAAATTCTGCCAGAACACAGGTCTTCTGCACCAGGCAGAGTTTCTCTCACCTGTAAAGGTCTGTGATCTGCCCGGCCCTCCAGCGATAGAACAGGTCATTCAGCAGACGCTCATGCTGTCCATACAAGCACATGTAGTTGGAGACAGGAAAGAGTTCCTTGGAAAAGCAAGTGATGCTGTCCACCATACTGTATTTGTCGAAATGCATCCTGAAGTAATTCCCACATCCTGCCTCTCCAGTTACTATTTCCACCCCCTGGAACAGAAAACACCAGGAAAGCTGTAGAGACGGAATGCCTGACCTGGCACAGGTACAGAGTCAGAGAGGGATTCCCAGCCCGTAGTTACCACTTCTTAAAACACACAACTCTTTTATAGATCAAGAGACCACTCCACACTGTGGCTTATAAGGCACTTTGCTGTGGCTTGGAACACATTTTCCATGTGGCTTACACCTTGATTAACTGCCCCCCCAACTGTGCAGCACAGGTTGAGTGCCACAGCAGACACCTAAGGGCATACGGGCCCTCCAGTGGCGCTGGCAGTGACACCAGATCCACAGGGACCAGTGACCTCCTGGAGCAGCAGCTGGACTCAGGAGGGATGCCCTGGGGTGGCCCAAACAACACTGGATGCCTCTCTTTGGGCAACTCAATTGAACTCTGTTCAGCCTCATTTATGACACAGAGCACACACATGGCCTATCGTGTTTTACTGAGGATCCCATCCTGAGGAATGAAGAACACACCAGCAGGCTTTCATTCTGTCTCCAGATTTATAACTACACATCTGCATTTTTATTTATGTAAACATACGTATATGCAAACAGTGTAAGTGCGGAGTCCAAATTTATGTGGTAGAAGCTCTAAGTCTGCAGGCAGAGGGTGACACTACCATGTGAACCAGGTATAGGTGAACTCCAGTGCTGCAACTCAAAGATTTATCACATACCAATTGAACATTTTTGACTTTGTGTAACACATTTCCCAGTAGTAAAAGGTGTGATGCACTGGAACAGCTTTCCAACAAGGAGAGAAATACCCAGAAGGATCCTGCAGTTCCAGAAAAAACCCGTACACTTTACAAACAGCATCATGTACTGATGGGGCCTGCATCTGCAAGAGGCTGCACTGGCTCTCTTGGGATGTTTCCTTCAGGTGATGTTCTAGACCATTAAATAGTGAATATAAAAGAATATACGTGCATATACTTCCTTATATATGTATGTGTATGTATACAAACATGTCTATATAGGATTTAAATAGCTCACTCTCACCAGCTCTTGCTAGTTTGAACTGGGGCTGCCACGTGTTGCCAACACCAACTCTACTGCCAATAAAATAACACTGATGTTGGGTGTTGATGCTTAAACTGTAGCATTTAGCTTCAGCTACTTAAATCAACCACTTTGAAGACAAAAAGGTAAAAATTAGCTTCAAACCTCCCATTGCAGTGGAATGATCCCATAGTTCGAAGCTATTTTTTCAAGCTGTATTCCTGTTACAGTTTTATACATTTCTACAACCAGTTGCTAGGCTACAGGAACCTTTGGTAGTTTCACGTCTCAGCTGATACCTTTCACTAGCTTCTCTAACTTCTTCCTTAGGAAATTCTTTTAGGATGTACATGAAGTTTCTAGAGTGGCTTTAAAGATGGTCCCTTTTCAAGTAATCAGCAGGTAATCAAAGCGGCTGCAAAAGAATTCTAATCATGTTCTAGCAATTTGGAGTAAAAAACCCAATTTTCCTCTCTGATAGTCTTTTCTGCTTTTCAGTACATGCTGCTTTGGATGGCTCATCCTGGACCTAGAAAACAAGGTGAGCCATGCTTTGATTCTTTCCCCCCAAACCATGGATTTCTTTTTTTTTTTTTTTCCAAAAAATTTTCTTTCTATGGACCACCGTTGTCCAAGTTTTAAAGTGGACACTGAATAAGCCTTTTAAAAGCTGCTCTTTAAATCAATCGCAAGAATGGGCTTGATCCAGAAATCCTTGAGGTAAAAGGTACAATCTATGTGAAACAGGAGCTTGCCTAGGTGCATGGTCCTCTCTGGCTTTAAAAGACATTAATCTAATCCTGTTCTTGTCTCGCAAGTGAGGTTCTCCAGTAAGAGAAGCGTCCCCATGTTTGTATCCTGGGACAATCCCCCATGTAGCCTAGAGTGTGTGCAGTGATTCCCTCTGCCCTCTTCCAAGACAACCCTCATGGCTGAAGGACTCACTATTTCCTAGCAGTGAAACACAGAGCATCTCTTCCAGAATAATTCCTACTATTCTAGAAATCAACTGACTTTCCCTGATAAACTGCCAAGTTTTATCATCTGTATGCATTTCCAGTACCATATGGCAGGGAGAAAAGAGGCTCAGGACAAAATCCAGCTAATACTGTCCTACATCCTCTGTATAGAAAATCAGGCATCTTTGGAGAAAGCCAAATATCAGGAAGTGTAGAAACGAACACCTGCGATGTTCAGATACTTCTGTAACTCCTCCTGGTTCAGCTGCTGTACCTGGTGTATACAGTGCACCCAGGCTCAGCTGGCTGGGCTGGCTCTAACGCCCACCTGATGGCCAACACCACCACCACCCTGACATGCCATGGGTTCAGTTGGTGCTAGAGCTGCCACAATTACATACTGAAACCCACACTTACTCACAACACTTCGTTACAGTGCGGGGCACTTAGGCGGGTACCTGCACTACCCTACATAAGAACATTTTTCCAAATGGAGGACGAAACAAAGAGAAAGTTCCATTATTTAACTTACATGATCACACAGGGCAAGTTCTACATCCAAGCGGATAGGAATTGCTGGTTTGGAAATGTGTACGTAGTTATAACCTCCAGGAAGAACGCCTCCTGCCATAAATGAAAATAGGAAATTTATTACGTTTGCCCTCCTTCTGCCATTGTCTTTTACCACGACATAAGGAGCTTTGAGGGCTGTACTGCCATGACATGGCACCTGAGGTGAGACTGACCTGTCCAAACTATAGAACAGGGCATGGAAGTGTGGCAGAAATCCAGTGGGACTTACCTTTAACTTTGCACCCTTTGTACATGGGGATGAGTCCATCTGGGCCTTCTGGTGGCTTGGAACGGGGCTGAGGGGTTGGATCAAAGAGACTCAACATGGATGTAGCAAGCTCAAAGCCAATCTCTTTGGAGTTGAAGTTGCTGTGTGTCCATTCATCTCTATAATATCTCCTGGAGAACTTTGTGAGAGGACCTGCAGCCCTGATGCTGACATCATTGGTGCAGAATTTGGCATCAATCACAAGTCTTCCATCAAAAACAAGGCAAGCATCATTGACTGCCTTAAAGGTTTCATAATCCACTGCCCTGTAGGCAAAGCTAAAAAATGCCTAAAAAGATATGTATAAAAGTGTAGATTACATTAGATATTATTTACTGGCTAATTTCATAAATCAAAGCCCACCCTTTGTTCTGAATGCTACTTATTTTAAAACCAAGAATATAAAGTACGATATTATATACACAGATACATCCTTCTGATCCAGCAGTTACAGCTACCAAAATTTAAAAAAAGAAAGACAGTAGAAAGGAGAATTACTAAACTAGACTCATCTGCTTCTGATTACTAGATGAGTTTCATTTTAAAAGCTTCAATATTCATTACGGGTGAAACTACTACAAGTGGTCATATGTATTTTCTGTTAGTACAAGCATAGGACATGGACCTGAACCCTCTATGAAGTTGGCTTTCTTCTTTCAAATGCTCAAGCCAACCTGAAACCCCAAGGAATGGAGAAGCAAAATGTGCTTTGCATTTAGCAGGATAACTGTGTATTACAAATATTTTCCCAGCTGCTGAGCCTGTTTACCAACAAACTGAGTTACTTTGGCTACCAGCACAGGATAGTCAATGAAATAGAAAAGAGCAGAAATCAAAGTTGTTCAGAGGAAATGTCATTCTCATTCCAGCTACAGCAGCAGGATTTCAGCCAGTGGAAGCTGCAGACCGAAGAGGTTGTGAGCAGTATAAAGGGACAGGAAAGCTTCCAGATTTGTTATGTTTGACAGTGTCACAGATTTTGGAAAGCGTATCCAGACACCTCTAACTATCCAAGACCAGGATCATACTTGCTTTAGGAGGCAGTCTGACCTGCACCTCCCTAAAGCAGGGGACTGCTGCACTCTCCAAGGCCAGACACTGGGGCTAGTTGTCCATCAGATCCATCTGGATCACCCCGGCCAGCCCAGAGGAGGCTGTGTCTGTAGGGAAAGTACCCGGTACACTGGGCAGTCAGCTGCTGAGTCTGGTAATGAGCACAGCAGATACCTATTCACTAGGCTTTGGTTTGTGGGACTGAAAAGAGATGGGACTTTCACTCTTTGAAAAGACAGCCTGTACCACCTCATTGCATCCTTACAGCCCTGGCCCTGAGGTGGGAAATCATCTTGGGACCAGCATGTACTTAAACCATGAGTTCATCTTCTTCACAGGAAGACTTCAACGATATTGAAAGAAAAATCACCCTAAATCCCCAAATTCCTCCTCTAAGTCTTAAAGAAAAAAGCTAGGGATAATTCCCTCCTTTTGTCTTCTCGTGGCACTTGCGCAGTCGCCCTCCTGGGACACCAGGACGCGGCTCAGACCTCACCTCCCCCAGAGAGGAGCTGAGGCAGCACTGCCTGACAAGCTCTGCAGAGCAGGTGGAGCTGCAGGCAGTCGGCTCCGGAGCAGGATGAGGCCGAGGGAGCCACTGTGAAATGCAGCACCGCATGGAGCGAGGCCAGCAGGGCCACCCTGCCCCGCTGTGTTCGCACAGGCTCCCCACGCAGACCAGCCAAGGAGCTCCCACGCTGATTTAGAATCACACACATCTGACACCGGCTTTCATCTGGTTTTCTACATTGCCTAAAAGTCACTTTAAAAAGACAAAAAGGGGAAGGTAATCGTTTCAACGGAGGGGTCTGGGTTCTGGAAGCTACAACTACAACCAGTGTCCTCAAAGCTGCATCATGCAAAGAACAAATTGAAAGCTGGCAGAACATGGGCTCCAAATGAGTGTAAAACAAGAGTGCACACTGGACACAGGGTTAAGAGGAATAAGAACAAGGCTGAGAGATGTTCTGAACAAAACCATGGTCTGCAAAGGGCACAGATTAAGACTGACCATCTCATCATTACAACACAGTTTTCCTGACCATCAGTGCCCTCCGCTTTTAAAACCATTAGATGACAAGTTTCATGTTGCTGCCCACCACCACGACATATTCCTGTACAGGCTGAGGAAAGAGTGGAAGGGTCTCAGATGAACATGCATTCCCTTGCTGCCTTCACCCTCAAGAGCCCAAGACATAACTGTGCCAGGACAGAGCAGCACCCTTAATCTGTCCGTCCCCTAGCACCAGCTCAGGAAGGGCATGGCTGTGACTCTGGTAAAGGTGTTACCCAGATGTACCCCCAAAGAGCTTTCCTGGGGACCAAGGGAAAGTGTCACATGCTCACGACTGGATGAGCCAGCTCGAAGAAAATGCACAGGAGAGGGAAACAAAAGGAGTTGGAAATTTTAGCAACACTGGCATAGCAGAGATGCAGCAGCAGAGGAGCCAGGGCCCTTGGGCTTGTTTGTAGATAAACCAAGCAATGAGCTATGCAGAGCTAAAGGAATTCCGACTATTTAGGAGAGCCAAAATTAGGGAAGCTCTGCCCATGAGGGCAAGGGGACCACACAGCCCCACATCCTGCCGGCTGACAGGCAGGACAGCGTCACCAGAGGGGAGGGGAGGGCTGCAACCTCAGCCTGGGAGCCATCTGTCAACCCAGGCAGGAGGGAGGGAGGCTGCAGCTTTAGGGAAAGAGGAGATTTTCTCCCGTTGCTTTTATCCTGCAGGACTCAACAAATAAAGTCCCCAAGAACTGCCAATCAACAGTTGATACTCTGGCTCAAACCCCAGAAGTCCCAGAGCTGTTGCAGCGCCGATTCCTGCACAGCCTGGTCTCTGGCGAGCACAGCTGCCTCCCTGCCAAAGGCTGCTCCGGAGCCCACCCTCCCTTGCTCGAGCCTTGCAAGGCAGCTGAACTGGTCTTGGAGACTGTAATGCCCCTTACATCAAAAGTGATTAAACATTTCCCATCTTAGAGGCTGGGAAAGAGACACTTTGAGAGGGAAGGACCTTGGCTGGAAGAACAACAGGCAGGGACACAAGTGGGCAAGAGAAACAAACCCCAAGGCAAGGGGGGCCAAGGGAGTGGCCACAAGGCCAGGTGGTGGGGAAAAGAGCAGGGGCTGGTGGGAAGGTGGTGAGTGGATACCAAGTTGCAAGACTGAGAACCGCATTGAGATATCTGTGGAAGAAGGATAAAAATGGAGGGATTTCAGGGAAAGAGGAGAGATCTTGACAACCTGCATATGAGGAGAGTGGGAGAAACATCGCTATTGAGATGGAGACCAAAGTCAGGAGACCACTATGGATAAAAGTGCTGTGCAAGGTCTTCACCCCCATCAGGAGGGGTTTAACTATCTGTATGTAAAAAAGAGAAGGCCTGCAGTGCAGGGGAGCCAGCAGGGACCCCCTGGCCCCTGGGGAGCTCGTCCTTTCCACAGTGACAAGTGCTCCTGCACAAAGGAGCAGACATGTGGCAAGGTGTGCAGGGGGGAACGGCGGCTCCCTACGGAGGGAGGCTTTGAAGTGACTGCTCCTGTGGATTAGCCCAACAAAGGAAAACAGAAAAATCATGGTCTTTAGGAACAGCTAAAACCTGTCTCTGGTCTCAGAGTGGAGCCACACCTGTGAGTGTGCCTACAGCTTTGATAAGATACTGGTACTGGAGCTGAACACAACTGCAGTCATTGAGATAGAGGGAGAGAAATCTGCTTACAATATGCTTTCATTAAGTCACATAGTAGGCCTCTCTATCCTAATGGTTTTGGTTTCTACCGCGAATTAGCAAATGCACTTAACTGTAGACAGGAGTAACTGCACATTTAAACAAGAAAAGGATTTCTGGAACTATTTAGAAAATGAATTAAGAGTATTTCTCACTCAGCAGTGAACAGCTACCTGTGTGTCAGGTGACTTAAATACATTTAATCCAAGTCAGTCAGGGCATTAACAACGGGTTTATTTGGATTTTTAAAAGAACAATCCTTGAGACTAACAAGGGACTGGTCAGTCTCCTAGAGACAATGAGAAATAAATTAAGGAGGGACTATCTAAATTTGATGGCCTTTTGTCTTAAAAAACCCCAACAGGCTGAAGGGAATGCACTGAGAGCATATACTTACTGAGCACTGCAGTTTCAGCGGGTTTGTGGCAGTGGTGAAGGCAGCCCAGGTGATCAGTTCTGGGTCGCTGCCCTCGCCCCACTGTGCCAGGACACTGTCACTGTGCACAGCCACGCCAGCCTGTGACAGGGCCTCCTGGACAGCGCCCTCCACCTCAGCGTTGTTGAGACAAGTAACCTCCGAGCTGAGCGGAGGCTGCACCAGGTGGATGCGAGAGCCATCAATTCCAAGAGATAAGAGGGTTTCTACTGTGGTGTAAATGTCAATTGTATTCCCATAGACAATAATGTTCCCTAAGAGGAAAAAAAAAAAAGAGGAAAAATTTCTAAGACATACAATGAAAACCTTATTAGGATAACTCAGATGATAATAACATGAAATTGCTCTCTTTGACCCGCTTATTTCTCTGATGCTATGAAGCAAACAATGTTACCTAGCAACAGCAGCTAAGATAATTTAGCGAAGAATCTGCACAAAACATCCCACAAAGTAGGCAAGTACTTAACACAGAAGTATGACATTCATCCTGACCCCATAATTTGAAATTATTTTGATTAAAAAGCCTCTAAGGGTAAAAAAACCAAAAACAAACAAACAAAAAAAAAAAAAAAAAAAGAAAAATTACCATTTTTATTTTGTTCTTTCCTCTCTCCTCAATTTTGCTCATTCAAAGGACTGATGGAGAGGGGAGCAGACAGAAGCAAATTAAATACATCATGCAGAAAACCCCCACAAACTGTGGAAAGGCCAAGTTACAGAAAACAAGCCTTTGTGCCACATGAAGGTCACCAGTGCTGCTGCTTCCTTCTGTCAAAGCCTGATCTCCAGAAAATGGGGGCAGCAGACATACCCTGTCCCCCTACACTGTGTCCCCCCCATGCCATGTCCCGCCACCACGGCACGGAGAGCTCTGCACCGCTCTCTGAAGGCAGCTGCCTCCCTCCATCACATACCACCCAGAGGCCAAACCCAAACGCCTTGAGGACGTGCTTTGGCCAGTCAGACTCCATCCCTGCTCGCTGCTGGGAGGTCAGCAAGCTGGATACAGAGATCTGATCAGCTGCTGTGACAGCAGCGTGGGGGTACCGCTGCTCCTTCTGCAGAAACCACTCCTGAAAACAGCACCCTGGGCAAAGGAAGCTCCAACCCACAGCTCCACCCTGGCACTGCAGAGCCACAAGACAGGTCCTTGTCCTGAACTGGTGCCCCTTCAAATGGCATAGTCAGAGCTGAGCAGGAATACTTGAGGATGGGAAGGTTCTGTTCAGTGTGAGAACAACAGAAGTTTCCAGCCTAATGGCTAGAGCTCTCCTGGCACTAAGGGAGGTAGAGCTGGGATGCATAGAAGCAGCTGTGTGTTTTATCTCAGGATGGTTAAATGCAGAACACACAAACATTCCTCTGAGCAGCAACTAAAATGTGCTCCTCTCCTCCCCATTCCCTCTGCTCCCCTGCTTGCAATAGGAGTGACTTCTCTGCTCGAGTAATCCAGGCAATACAGCCCAGCTCTCCTACGACAGGCTGGGAGCTCCTCTCCCTGGGGCTAAGGACCCTTCCCAGGAGGGCTGAGCCCAGGCCTGCAGGCTCCTCTGTGCCCCCCAGCCTCACCGGAAGGGCCGAGGCAGGAACAGCCCTACCTGCCTGCCAATGCCTACATCAGCTCCTGCACGCCACAAGGATCTGACCTGCCAGCACAAGGATGCCTCAAAGGCACATTCCCAGTGCTTTAATGTCCCATACCTGAGCAGTGCTGCCACTAACTTGCACATTTATCTCAGCAATGGCATTTATGTCTCGCCAAGAGTGACAGCATCCCCTATATCCTAAATTATATTATTTCATAGGCTAAACTAATTTCCCTGGGACCATATTTTACTGTGTGAGACACAGGGCAATACTACACTGAGCATGCACACAGCCCCAGATCCCAAGAATATTAATGATAAAAATGTTAACGGATGTTCTACCATTCCCTTTGACTATAAGGTTATTTGTCCCTATCAGTTTAGCTACTTGTAGCTGCCAAATAGACATCTCTCTACATAGCTGCCAGAAAAGAAGAATTGCTCCATGAGTACACTGCTCAGAAATGATGGAAAACATGTTTTTACTGTTCACAGCAAGGACCAGATGGACAGAACAATTTTACCTGCAAATGTATCAATTTTAATTTGTGAGAAGAAAGATCTTACTACTTCCATAAACATCCTACAGAACATAGGCATTCTGTTCAATGTGTCCATCACTGAGCTGACTTTCCAAGCCAGAAGAACCCATTCTATGGCTTGTGCCTGCCAGGACACCTTTCTGCAGGCAATACTGACCTCAGGAGAGGTCCCAAAGAGAAGACAAACATGAGGCTGATCGGTATTTCCCTGCTGCAGCAAGGTAGCAAGAAGCAACCAAGCAAAACTTGTGGTGAAAGACCAGCTTTGCTTTACTCATTTTTAGTAACCCAACGTGCTGACAGTGCAGGTAAGAACGTGGTGTTCAAGTGCTGACAGCCTCATGCTATGTTTACACATTTTAGATTTGCAAGGACTGAAAGCCTGTGAAGAGGCTACAGTGGCTGGAAAAGGAGGATAAGGAGAGCTTCCCAGAGGCACGGCCCAGCAAAGCTCCATTCTGCCTCCAGGGCTAGGCTGGGCTGAGACACCTTTGTCGTTTCCCAGAGGCACCAGCCCCCTCAAAGGGCAGCTCAGCTGCTGCATTAGACACTGGCATTTGGGGATATACAAGATCAGATTTAAGACCCACATTTCTCAAGGAAAATTAAAATTCTCTTTTATATGGTAGTATTAAATACAACTGCCTTAGATCAGGGAAAGCAATGCTCCTTTACTGACCTCTTGTAAATCAACAATCTACTGCTTCTGCTTATTACAGTATTAGTGGCTTTTTAGATGACAGTGCTGGTAGTCTAGGAACTACAGATATTCATTATGGACTGAAATTATGTCCACTGGACAGAGAGCAGTTCCCCAGGATGCTTTTATTTTTTAACTACATGAAAATGTATCTGTGAGTAAACATAATAATCTTTCATGGAAAAAGCAGCCATAAATAAAGATCATTACAGTAGTTTTATCATTTATTACCCAAGTGTCAGCGTTCTGCTGCAGAGCAGACTCATTCATTTTCCACAAGTGGAAGCACAAGATTTCAGTGACCCTAGCATGACCTGAATCTTTGCAGTTTGAAAAAGCTAAGGGAGAAACCCAGCACGAGCTAAAGCATCAGTGGCTTCTGTAGGTGATTCATGCACTGGAATTGTAATGCAAGAGTATTCCTACAAACACACTTTTAATAAGGCAGTAAACTATGCTTAGGTATAGAGAAAAAAATAATTGCTACATTTTGGGCCATTAAAGCAGTTTTGTTCCTTACTTTACTTCCATCCCACTTTTTATTTTCATGGAAAGTGCCGAGCTAATAGGAGATGAATTTCAATTAGTCACCATTACAGTTGTAATAGGTTCCATGCATTAGGTGGCTGGGTTTCATCAGCAAAGCCACAGCAGTGGCCACAGGGCCAGGGCTCACCCTGCTCCAGGGCTGGCTGTGGGGCCAGGGCTCACCCTGCTC
>JAWWEU010000111.1:5425600-5439034 GCA_035583155.1 Acropternis orthonyx
CAGGGGCTGGCTGTGGGGCCAGGGCTCACCCTGCTCCAGGGGCTGGCTGTGGGGCCAGGGCTCACCCTGCTCCAGGGGCTGGCTGTGGGGCCAGGGCTCACCCTGCTCCAGGGCTGGCCATCTCTTTATGCAAAGGCCACTGTGGGTACCAGCTGGACAGCAGGAAATGTAGTGCAGGCAGGGGGCTGGTCTCAGCTGCAGGACTGGCAGAGTGGGTCGGGTCTGCTCAGGAGGCTCTATGACATGCCTGAGGCTGGGAAGCTGCCTGTGGAAACTTTACCCCTGATCGTAGCACGACCTGGAAGATGATAAAGGAACTTCCAATGTCTTGAGAACTTCCCTAAAGGACTGCCAAGCAGGTGTGAACCTTGCACCACACCACATCACTGCCAATTCTCATTACAGCCTGCGAACTAGGCAGCTAAAACACCTCTTTAGGGAAGTCATGCTGTTGCACTCTGGCAACCAGAACTCCCCAAAGACAGCCTTCCTGCTCTGTACTGCCCTCACTCAGAGCTGACATTATATAAACTCATTGACTGACTGGTCTCTGTTTCTCTAGTTCAAAGCTGACTTGGAAGCCTGGATGATCCCAGGTATTTTCAATAGCATACACACTCAGTGGATGAACTAATGAATACATGAACACGCAACAAGGCTGAGGAAAATACAGGGATGGGAGGCATCTGCACAAATGTCTGATTTAAAGGGTTACAAAGAAAACACCAGGAGCTTGCAGTTTTCTGTGAAAATCTGTAACTAGCGCATCCAAATACAATGCTGACAGAGACTTCCCAATGTAGACTTGTTTTCTTTTTGGTACACCACAAATCTAGGTATTCTTCTGTGTAACAGAAAAACACATCCACTAATTAAATTATTATTTAATTGGCTAATTAATGACTCCAGCCAGATTTGCATTTGGGACTCATTTTGTTTTATATAATAGCTGCAGATAATTAATCTGTCTCAAGCCTTTCTTTTCTAGCTAAATATGCTGGGCATCAAAAATGACAACAAATCGTAAATTAATCTGGAAAACAAAGCACAGCAGATGAAATACTTTGTTAGAATTAATCAGGCACCAATTATACCATGGAATTAAGGAAACAGTAAGTCTAGAAAACATTTCTGTAAGTGTGCACATGTTAATGAAGCCCCTTACCTCTGGACCTGACAAGGTTTTCCTCCAGCCACTGCGCTGCCCGTAAGCAATCCTGGTCATCGTTCAGAGTGAAATGATTGGAAGGGACTTTCCCTGTGTATCTCTGTGGCCACTTACTCATGACCTCACTGTTAGTTGGGAGTTCACTGATATCTGCTCCTGTGGGAGCCAGGGCCTGGGAGAAACAAACTGGCGAATTAATGGATATATAGCACACACCTTGGAGACATTAAAATACAGTGACACTCTCACTTTGACTACCTCGAGGCTGCTGTCCCTGCACATCCCAACCCTTCTTCACACTCAGCAGCAGCAAACACATCCATGGCCACAGAGAACACAGACTCATGCTGATCTGAGCACACACATGTGGGCACATACTCCCTGTTTTCTGTGGGATGTGGCTGACCATTTCAAACAGTACAAGTGGAAGCACATGGCAAACACTACAGACTGCACAGCAAACAGCAGAAATGCCCCAACAGCTGAGGGATCTCTGCAGTTCTCTGAATAACAGATAACTTGAAAAGAAAATTCTTTGTGAAGCCAGACTTTCTCAGCCAGTTAACTTTCTAAAATAAGAGATCTTGTCCCAGAGAAAGGGACCAAAACCTGCTTGATGGTTCAAATGCCAGGATTCAGTAATGTGTTCACTATATAATGCTGCTTTACAGTATCAAACTCCATGTAAATTATACAAAGCAAAAAGCAAATCTTGTCTAGGACTTGTGCAGCACCAGTCATCCACATCCTGAGCAATGTCAACCAGATCAACTGAAATACTGTTGGGTCACATAAAACCAGGCATGACATCAAAAGACCTTACTCAACAAGTAAATCCTCTAAATGACAACATACAGTGTTTTGGTAGGCATTAATTTGACTGCTTACCAAATCAGGCACAACTCATAGAAAGGATAGACTAGAGCTCTGTGTAATAAAACACCAGCCAGATGATAAAACTAATTCATTCCTGTCCTTTTGTAGCGCTTAAAATTGAGAATAGATGATGATGGGATTTCTTCTGAAAGGCAGACAAAACCTGACTTTTCCCTTGTTTTCTTTCTCCTCCCCTGCAGTTACTTCCCATAAGTTGTTTTGCAAGTTAGCGTTACCTTCAAGCATCTTTTCCTAAGAGCACTCTGTCAGCCCACACTTCAGCTTCTGTTTTATCCCTGTTGAACAGTGACCATGGGCTGCTGTTTAAGTGGGGCTCTGCTCTGAGAGGTGATCACAGCCTGCTGCACACACAGCCAGACACCACTGTGGGCTGAACACTCCCATGTTTGTGTGTGGGACATGGTACAGCACTGCAGAACCTGCAGCTCACATGCTCAGATTCATCTCCTGACTTTAAAGGCAAAATGCTTTGCTCACAACTCCTATCCCAAACCACTCAGTAAGGCAAGGCCTTGCAGCTAGGGGGCTGTACCAAGCCGCCTCTTTGGTTACACGGCCTGAAGGCTTTGTGAGGATATGGGAGCCAGAACCAACCCTGCCCGGGGTGTCCAAGCACAAGCTGAGCCTGTAGGGCTGAAGCTCAGCTTGATTCCACATCTTACACACAACTAAGGGTCTGCTTCAGCCTCAGTGGCAACTCAACTTGTGTGCTACAGTACCAGGCAGCATCACAGACATGCCTAGGCATGGTCATCACATGAGACAACAAGCAATTAATTTGATAAGGTATTCTCTCCGTTGCCAAAACTAGGTCAAATGGTGTTAGACCAGCTGGAGTTAAGTCTCCTGTGGCGGGGCCCACATGTCAACTGGGTCTACTCTCAGCAGGTTTAATGGTCACGGTGGCAAAAACACTGGCAGCTTTGCTTCATACCCAGTCCTGAGCAGTGCCACTGCTGGTGAGAAACTGTGCCCAGCCGCTGCTCTCCCCAGGTTCAACAGCAGCACGGACACAGCCCCAACCCCTGCACTGAAGGGCTGCAAACTGCCTGGTGCTACCCTTGCTAAGGCCAGCTCTGCTATTCCCAGGAACACTACTCGCTGCAGGCGCTGGGACCTGGTGCTGGTTCCCACTCTGCACACAGCCTCACCTGGTAGTTCTGCCCCGTGCAGAGAACCAGGTAGTCGTACGGCACTTTCTTCTCCTTGGCAACAGTTACGTATTTGGCAGCGCGATTTATGCCAGTCATTTTACCAACCACAACGTTAACCCAGGAACAAAGTGACATCTGTGCGTAATCTTCATCATTAAAACAGTGGCTGTGAAGAAAGAATATCTGTAAGTGACATTTCGGCAGCTGACAGCAGGCATTAATTAGACATCTGGTGAGCTCGGCTGAGGCCCCCAGTGGTTCTGCCTGCTCCCTCACTGTGAGTTTACCACCATCTATGGCAAAAGATTAGTCATTATGAAATACTCAGTTACAAATTGTCAACTTTCTGCTGAAACCAAACAATCCCTCCCAGCACTGGGCCATACAACCACATAATTTAAGAACAAAGTCAGAAATACACGCTTTACTCTGCTTTTCCTTCACAGGCTGATGCAAAGAGGAGGCTTTTGCACCTGCAAATAAAATACTTTAACGGTCCGATTCTTTCTCCAAGACAAGACTCACTCGTTCAGCTTTCCCCCCACTTTTCCTTCCTTTGCTATTCAGCTTTACCAGTCGTGGCTGTGGTGAGGCAAATGCAGGGAAAGCACCACTAACATTTTAGCATGTGTTCCAAAGTATTAGGCCAAAAAAATTTAAAAATAAATAGAATCTAGGAAAATCATTGTAAGAGCCAGAAGGAAAAGGCAGAGAACTCAAATCTCCTGTTGGTGACCCTTTTACAAATGAACTTTTCCACAGTGCAAGAATGACAAATCCTGAGAACATACGAAACTGTTCCTTAACCCCAAACTTTCAAAAGCCTCTAAGATGCAACTGAATTCCTCTGGGATGGTCAAGTTGTGCACAGAGCACACATCCCGAGCACCACTTTCTCCCACAGGCCTAGATGTGATTAACCAAAGGGGCTGGGCCCGTGCTTGGGCATTTGATGCCTTTCTGTGGCACGGGTGGCCACAGCAGAGAGCGCGGGCAGAGACTGGCGCTGAGAGCTGTTACCGTGCCATTAGTACGAGGGCACACATCCTAACACAGAGCTCCTTGCTGTGTGTTGTTGGTACCCAAGCGCCAAAACTGGCACTCAGGATACCACAGGAACAAACACGGTTGCGCTCATGACCTGAAGAATTTTAGGACCGGACTGCCAGGCTTTCTAAGGTGCTTTGCATCCTCTGCACTCACAAATACCAGAGGCAAATAAATAAGGGAAGAAAACCGCTGACAATTCTAAACTGTAATCATGTAGAAATCTATAAATAAAATGGACACTGGGGACCGGGGAGGGTTTTCAAAAGCACCTTTATAATTGAGGTGCACAGCTCCCAGGAGACTGACACTCCAAAATCACAGGGATGCTTTCAGAAATCATACCCTGCAGAGTTCAATTTTCACTCTTAATCTGCTTTCAGATTTTAACAGCTACATCTGGCAAGGCAGCTCTGAACTGCAACTTTCTGTCAGGAAGAATGCTTTGTTAGTACAACTATTTTTTACAGTGCACTTAGGAAAAAGAGCATATGCTATCCCTTCATTTGCTAGATTTGTACTTCAGCAGACCTCTTTCTACAGTTAAAAAAATTAATTCAGATAACTACTTATAAAAAATTCCTTGGCAGGCCAAAATTCCAAATGAGATCAGGTGGTTTTAAACAGGTTCCCATCACACAATTTTCACATCTTTGTAAAGATTTCGTTTGTAAGGTTCAGCAAGCAGACTGGAGTTGTTTTGTCATTTAAACAGCCAGCCCTTTAGTGAACTGCTGATCACTGAGGAAAAGATTTGGTAAAATACAATGTGCAGGCTTCAAAGAGCCACATGATGAATCTAAATAACTTACACTAAGTTCATTCCCCAGCTATTCAAAATAACTGATCCATTTTAATTCTGTGCTTCTCAAAGTCCAGAACAAACACGTTCCTGTCTATACAGAGGACTTCTAGTCACTATTCCAAGATAAAAAAGAAAACCATCCAAACAAAAATACTGTATTTAAGTGAGAATTATGTACTATGACTTTCAATGGGGTAATGTTTTATCCTACTAAATGGAAGATATTTTAGAGTGTTTGACACTCCCTAGACACAGCGGGGGCTCTCCCACCATGTTCCCTTCAGGTGCTGTACAGCAGCCCCAGCTCTGGGACCAGGCAGGGTCTGGGGACAGACTGTCACACACGGGGACTGGCACACACAGCCCGTGAGCAGCAGAACTGATGCAACACAGCTCTGCCAAACTGATCAACAGCAACAACCCTAAAATTTCCCTCTGTACCCCACTACCATCAGTGGGCTCTGCTCTCACCACATGCTGCTCTAAGTCACCAGCCATTTTACTAACATGAATTCATGTATGTTCTTTGCTTCAGCGTGATTTGGAACAAAACTCACGAAAGTTAAAAACCAAGTAAGAATTAAAAAATGAGCAGACATCTTCTGTCATTTAACGTGGAGATCTAAACAACCTAAAAAGCCTTGGAATGCAGAGACCAGTGTCCTGGTATAGCACAGTAGATTGCTGTCCTTAAGTTACTGCTTTGGCACTACTTCCCTACTCACAATTCTACCCAACTCCTCCTCTCATAGGTGAGTGCATGCTGGAGAGACAGACTGGAGTATATTGGGCTGTCTATGGATCTAAAATTTAGGACAAGTTTACAGGAACTACAAAGTGTTGTTTTCTGCCAGAGCTATGGAAGTGTTTAGATGTGAAGTCAAACCTGTTAATTAAAAATCTTCTACGCTTGGAGCCTGCTGGGTCTTTTCCTGGAAGGCCATGAACTGAAATCATGGTCAGGTTGTTGAACTTCAGACACGGCCTGTGGAAAGAAAAACAATTGACCAGGTGGACCAGAAATTCGGAAGGCACGTCAAAGGAAGAGAGCAGCTCAGAATTCCATGTTCAGGAGGATACAGAAAGCAATTCCTTTACAGAAGCACAAAGCATTTGATATTTTGCTCAGATGCAGGTGTCTCTGGATACAAAAGAACAATTTCCACCACAGTTTCACTAACGCCAGGGTTAAGGAGGGGGGGACAAGACTGACAGTATGTTGAACTAAATGTGATCTGACATTTAAAAACAAATAAATATTATGAGTGATTAAGCCTTCTAATCTTCAAGGCTTTCTGTAAGTTAAGGACAGACTGATGCAAATGGTACAAAGGAATCAGAATGTTTTTTATCAACCAATGTTAATTTGTTATTCATACATTTAAAAAATATATTCAAACAAAGTTAAAGGTCATACTTAAACCAAGGAATTTCAAGGTTATGGCTGCCCCTCTCAAAATGCATATTAATAGTTTAATTCTGGATTATGGATTATCTGTGGTAAATCTCCATGCATACTCGGGCCAAGCACAAAGTAATAAATAACCTTAATGTAACAAAGTGCATATATTTATACAGATTATGGGCCTGATTCTCATTTAAATTAAGGTCACTCTGCAGAGGTGGGTGTAAATAGAATTTGCTCTTCATTTATGGCCACATTATGCTGGCTGAGTGATACAAAATGGTCTTCATGTAAATGAGAACGAGCCTGATCCACGAAGCTGAATGCAGAGTGCACAGAACGATGCCATCTGCACAGGGAGTGCTGCTCATGGGGTGCAAACAGAACAACCACAGTAACTTTACACACCTACATAGTAGGACTCTTTGGCAGTTAGTTTACCTGGGATTAATTACATAAACACCCCAGACATCCTCCTATCCTCCTGCCCTCCTAGCAAGGAGGTTTCCTTTCAGCATGGAGCTTTAGTCATCTCTGTACACACTGCATGGCCTCTTGCCAACAGCTCTCCAAACCCAGGTGCTACAATAACATTAGGTTTAAATGACACTAATGATATTTAGGATGAAAACACTGCAAGCAAGCATCAGAAGCATGACAGAATGGAGGTCCGAGGCAACATTAACATGCCTCTTTTGCATGACTGCACTATGATGCACTTTATTGATCTGGTCACATACCATTTTCCTCTGCAGATGCTCTACCTCTATTGAGTCCACACACACTTATCCAGGATTTCCCCAGTCATATGGTATTTGTTCCCTGCTTCCCCATTGAGCGGGAGGCTTCAATTCAAACCTTTCACTCAGTACGATTTACTAACTGATGATTTACTTCTACCTCAGCGCTCCCATGGCATCCCCATATGCCCCAAACATTAATTCATGTTTCCCCTTCATTCATCTCGTAGGCATCAAAATGTTGATTAGCATCTCCTTAGCATACTGGGATGAAATGAGTCATATCTTTGATTCCCCCACTTTACACTGAGAAAAACCAAGGCACAAAGCACACTGGATGAGCTACCCAGAGTCGTGCTGATGCTGGGGGCAGGACTGCAGAGACCCCAGGGCTGGTACCCGCCCTGCCCGTGCTCCCAGTGCTGCACAGCTCCGCGCAGAGAACAGCCCCATCCTCAAACCGAGAGTAAGCTGCTTCTGCTGCCAAGCGTCAAACTCATTCAGTGTTTAAGCACAGGCTGGTATTTGTGCAAATTATCAGAATCTTTCTATAAATAACAAATGCTGTACCTTGTGCTACAAAAGCCTGATTCCAGAACTGTAACCGGAATGCCTAACCCCAGGATTTAAAATACACTTACATATATCCAGGCACCTCAATACAGGCCCAAACCCTGGAGGGGAGCCACAGTGCTCAGCCACGGCTCCTGCCAGGCACTGGCAGAGTCACCGTGAGGTGACAGGCTGGGGGATTCACCAACCTCTACACCTTCCTCTCCTTTCTTCCACAGAGCTTTGTTATTTCCAGGCTAACAAAAGGATGGCTTATTTACTATGGCTTTTGATTCCTTACTGCTGCCTAAAAGCTCTCAGTGAAAAACAACCAAGGCTCTGGAAACAGGTAGTGGGTGTCAGGAGAGGGAATTACTTACATGCTCCTAATAAACGTAACAATGCCTGATATGAAACAGGGCAAAACAGAGGTTCTCATTTGGTGAAAAAGTCTTCAAGTTAAGAGCCTGAACCAGTGCAACATTAAACAAGTGCACCTGCATTTTAGAAGCAAATAATTCCAGCAGGGATTCACGTTGCTGTGGATACAGAGGGAAGAACAGCTCAAAGATACTGGTAAAGCAGGGAGGGATTAGAGTATCTAGGGAAATAAGTAAAAGGTGTTGGGTTTCAGTGCACAGCTCTAGAAGGCTGCTACAAAGAGTCAGGACACCCTTGTCCTCAAAATAAAACAGGGTTGTCAATTTACTGTGAGTATAATCAAAGGGACAAACAAAAAAGTTTTAGTACAGTATTTACATATATCCTGGTGTTTGTGAATCTGTTAGAATATTCCTTGCTTGTTTTGCTGGATTTTTGCCTGATGTCTTTCTACCTTTTTTTTTTTTTCCTTCTGTGTGCAGCATAATGATGGAGGCTTAGATGGTGGAAACTGCCCGAACAAATAATTTAATTGATTGCTTTCATTAAACCCCTCATTATCACAAGTCAAATCACTTTTGTTACAAAAAATAAAGTGCAGTAAAGTAGCCCTCATGAACCTAAGCATTTCCACTTATTTGACATAATGCAATTTTTGCATTTATTTTTCCAGTCATTTATAAAATCTAAAATAAAAAAGGGTGACAGAAGACAATGGTTTATCCGGATCCCAAAATTGGTAACTATGTGCACTGTTCTCCTGTATACAAAATCTTCAAAAAACAGTATCTGGAATTATAACCTATCCAAAAATGAAGTCCTAATGTTACAGGATTCCAGACTTCACTGTAACAGAGCCCTTGTAAAAGCCACAGCTTGAGATAGTTTTGAAAATAGTACAAATTGCTGATTTCAGCACTAGAGGCTGAAAACTGAGATGTAATAAAGTCTTGCATTAACAAAACTTTGAAATAAAAAAGATGTCTGTCCTGAAACAAAAAAAGAAACCGTGATATTTTTGTGGGGAGGAAGGAGCCCAGAATGCAAGATGATGATAAAAGAGTCCCAGAAAGCACTAACCTGGCATTCAAGGCACAGAAACTCAGCATGCCAGGTGTCAGTCTCACTGCACAAGGCAGATATAGACAGCAGTTCTCCTTTTCCCCTCAGATATAACCATTTATCCAAAGCAGGACCTTTTTTTGAGGAAACATTTCAAGAACACAGCAGTCAGGATGTGCCTTGGACAACAGACTTCACCAAAAGGAAAAGGTACTCTAATAGCTTTTCCAGCTCCGCACAAAACTCCAAACAGAAATGCCCCACTTCACAAAGGTTGCTCTTATTAATAACCAGACAGAGACCCCACTCATTCATGTTTTCACTCCAGGATAAACGTGTTACTTAGCACTACAGACTGGCTCCGAGCAACCTTTCTGAGCGGTGTTTCCACACTGCCCCTACTCTGAACTGCTTTGCTTGGGCCAAGCACTTCGCCTTTGCCGGCAGAGCTGTAGGAGCCTCTTCCCTGCCCTGCCTCCCACTCTCAGAGCAGCTCTATTTGACTCATGCAAGGAACCATCAACACAGAATCAAGCACGAAGAGATGTGAAAACAGCAAAGCCATTTCCCTGTATGGTAAGACATGAAGCTCCTTATGAAGCGGGACAGAGGCTCAGACGGACCCCGCAGCACTGGGTTCCTGAGCCTTTAGTGAGTCACAACACCAAAATGGTTTCTTGTTTGTATCAACACCTACCAAAAGCACCTGTTCTCCAGAACCTTCCCTAAGTGCATCAATTACAGCCCCCAGAGCAGCATTCCAGCTTCAGTGCTTGACCAACAGATGTCCATCTACAAGTTATCCTTCTTTAATTATGAGTAAATAAAGATTATCCAGTTCTCTGTTGGATCAACCTTAGGAAAAAGTGTTACGATTGTGAATGAATTTGCGCCATGAAAGAAGGGATAACAAAGTATTTACTGGGGCACTTGTTCATGAAAGGATCAAGGAGGGGCTTTCCACATATCCATGTGTTCTACAACCCATGTCCACAACGACTGTCCCTCCCATGCCCAGCGATGTATATTGAGAACACACCAACTGAAACCAAAGAGAAGGGAATCTCCTGTGCAGCATCTCCTGTGGGACTGCCGCTTCCAAGACCAGGGCACAGGGAAACCACTGCTTACTTCAGTGGGATAAATCCCAGAACACCAAATATTTACATTCCAAGACAGGCCACAGCATTGGGAAATTCACCAACCTTTTTCATTTCAGAAAACACTCCTCTAAATCCTTGAGAACAGAGATTAAAAGAAAAATGTTTCTCTGATTTTGATTTTTTTAAAAATTCCAGATGCCATTTATTTAAAAACAAGAGTCACTTTTTAAAATGACATCTCTGCAAAATATCTCATCATGTCCCAATTACTTCCTCCTAGTATCAAAACAACATGCTTTCTTCATAAAGTTACATGTTGATGGAACAATGCTTTTTATTTTTTTTTTTTTTCTGAAACTTCCCACCAGGTTTATTGGTGATTAATTTGACCAGATGCTGTCATCCAAAGGAGAGCAGCCTATAAGCCCAGGCCATGAACGGCACCACTGTCACCACTTTTGACATCTTAGCAAGAATCTATTAAAAAGCTAGAGAACATTTCCTTCACCCTTTGACTAACACCCTTCAAAGATGCTGAGAGTGCTTCTCTCCACCCCCACCCTTCTCAACATTATCCTCCCACTAAATCTAAACACAGCCCTGTACCAGCTACTAGAAAGAAAATTAACCACTATTCCAGCTAAAACCAGGGCAATCCTGTCTCAGAAGCTGTTCCTCTGCAGCTCAATTTGGATTCTCCTGCTGGGTTATATCAATTCGTCCTCCCACTCTTCCCCCTTTACGTGATCAGTCCTAGATACCCTTCCATGGGGTTATTTTACTAGTTATCTCTGTCATCCTCTGCACGGACCCTTTTGCTAGAGAATAAAACTAAACACTCAGCAACTCTGACTCTGCTACCTTTCAATGCTTTTATTAACTCCTCCTTTTTTAGGTAGCTTTACATAACCCCACAGTTTTGATTTCACACTGTTACCAAACATGTCTTTTTTCCAGTTTTCCTCTCTCAACCCCCCACCCATCTCACTTTAAATCATTTCACTGAAACATCTCAGCCCCCTCCTGTGACTGTCACTGCTTTTGTTCTTCCAGCCACTTTTCACCACCCAGCAACTGATCTTGCTTTCCTCACCTATGCCAGATTATCTTTTCCTACCCTTTTTTTGGACCATTCTTCTCCAGTGATTGTGGCTCTACAACATAATTCAGTTGAGTCTTTTTTCTTTGTTAGACTAATCCTTTTCTGCACTTTGCTTCTCAACCCATACTGACCTTGGCTATTTGACCACTAAGCTCTCCTCCTTCCCTCACCCACCACATTACATTTTCATCCTAAGCCTCTGACTCTGCCAAGGTGCCCACCGGGCCCCGGGTGTGCTGATCCCGGCGCACACGTAACACACCGACACTCAAGTGCAGCAGTTACCGCAAACCTCTAACACCGCACAAAAACAAGGGTCTGTTTGTTAACATATAGGCCTATTTCCTTCCTTAGTCCAACATCACTTCAGGCTTAACCATGAACTGCCTTAACACTCTGCACTGAGCAGCACTGCAAGCATAGAGTCAATTTTTGTAGCACACTACAGACTAGATGAGGACTCATCTGACAACACAGTTATACATTTCTTACGAGGCTCTTCCAAGGGGATCCATTCAAGATCTGTGGCATTTCCAGGATCTAGTTTATTAAAATTAAAGTCCCTACAGTATGAATTGTTCAGAATAGGGAAACAAAGAGCTCTTTCCTTGGCCCACTCAAAATACATGGCTAAATCAGACCCATCCGTATCTTTGCATGTGGTCATTCATAGCTAGAGAGTTCACAAGGGCAGCCCTACCATCCCAAACCTAAGTTAGCTTTGAGTCTGACCAAATCAAAGTACCATCCAACCACTGCTTCAGAGAGAGCACTTCCTTCTTAAAATTTCAATTTCCATTTCACAGGAGTTCCTGCATTTCATTCTATTCAAAAGGGGTAATTATTTTTCCAGACAGAAAATGAGGGATATCTGATGATGGCCTTGATAGTTATTCTCTCACTGTTTAATTGTCTGGCAGATTCCAAATCGCAGTTGAGAGGCATCAACATTTTCCACAAATAAAGGTACCATAAATTGGGCAGTAAAACTAGAGTATGGTTGAAACTTCACTGGTTTGCCTGCTGCTGGGCAAGTGCTTCAGTTAATAACACAGTGCAAATTCCAGCTTGTTAATAGGATATTTTTAACATTATTGGCCAATCACCCACGTTAAAACTAAGGTAGTAAAAGAGTGTTATGGCCGTCTGCTTACCAGGCTCCAATTTTCCAAATTATTGCAGAAGAGATGAGTATTTTGACTCCATGGTAATGTCTGATGCAGAACTAGCCATGGTGCCTTCACAGAGATGACAAAGTGTGTACCCTAGAAACACATCCAGACAGCACCAGACTGTCCTTGAACCTGAAGGGCTTGAGGTTTGGCCCAGCGTTTTGTCCCAGCTGATGGCCAAGGACCCTACATGCTCCTCCTCCCAGCAGGAGCACACATAATTCATGGAAGTTGTATGTTCTGAGGCACCACTCCAGTGCCACACCCTCATGACAGAAAGCTGGCAGCCCAAGAAGGACAGGGACACAGCTGGCAGAGGAGTCAGCTGGGCCAAAATTCCCTATCCCAAACATCTGCATGTGGCAGGTGCAGCTCTGGGGCTCACAGCACCCCGAGCCTGGCAGCCCAGCTTGCTCACCCCGGGATAGCTCCGCAAGCTGCAGCACCAGAGCTGTGGGATAACAAGCTCCTCAGCAGAGCAACGGGATGCGTCTCCAGCAGCTCCTTCCCAAACAGCCTGTGCCCTGTAGCCCACAGGAAACTGAAATGATGCCTGATGAACGCAGAGACACCGTGACCACTGTGCTGCCAGGGAGTGAACTGCCCAACACAGCGTGTCACAAGCACAGCACCGTGTGGGGACAGGGTGCTGGGAGCCATGGAGCTACGGCCCTGTGGAGCTCCAGCTCTCCTGCCTGGGGAACCTGGGTCACAGAGCAAACAGTATTCACCAGCTCATTCCTGTATCTTATGTCCTCCCACTGTCACCCCAACATGAGCTGCATTCAGGCTCCTTCCTGGGATCTGGAGGGTCCATACAGCAATCCAGAAAAGGAACCTCAACAC
>JAWWEU010000111.1:5439134-5479284 GCA_035583155.1 Acropternis orthonyx
CCAACATGAGCTGCATTCAGGCTCCTTCCTGGGATCTGGAGGGTCCATACAGCAATCCAGAAAAGGAACCTCAACACAAAAGCATTCAGAAAACCAAGCAGGCCCCTTCAATTTGGTGACCTCCATTTGTCACTACCCTCGCTCTGCCCATCACAGTACACACACACTAATCGCTACTGGGAAGGATCACAGCTTAACCGGACAACTCATTTTTTCTCTGCTGCTGCAGCAGCCTGAACAGCCTGCTGTGCTTTCAGACCAACCCTCAGGCAGCCTACAGACTGCTCTGGAGAGCTCAGAGGTTACACCCCCTGTCACTTTAGCAGAGCACTGGAGAACCTGAACGCAGTGTTTGCACTTGGAACACTTCTGTGTTTGCTCTGAACTGCGTCGATCAGAGGTACCAGGTTACAAAGCTTGTGGTGCTCAGGTCCTGCTGAGTCACCAGGAGGGGATGACAGATCCACACCAGCATTCTATAAACTCCTTGTGACTCATTCCAATTTTGAGCAGCCTTTTTATGAGAAAACTGCTATTTCCAAGATCAGTTTTAACACGCAACAAAAAGTTATGACTATTCAAATATAAATAGTAACACAAGAAAATCTACAAATACTTACAAATTTCAAGTCTGAAAGAACAGTTTGGGCTCAGAGAAATGTTTGCATATGTTTAAAGGGCAAGTACTTCAAGTTGAAATAATCTTATTTAAAACTGCAGACAGTCTCAAAAGCAAGACTGTAACTATAAAATAACCCCATATTGATGCTAATTGAGTCTTGTTTTTTAGCAGAGGCTGTTAGGAAGGCTGATCCTGACCCACATCCTCTCCCCTCATTTACGTCTGGTATCAGTCACTGCCAGTGTTCATTGTGATCCTGACTGCGCAACAAGGCCAGCTACGACCCATCTGATTTATCTCTGTCACAGCTTGAGCTCTGTTCACCAGGAACGATGGAAGGCAACAATGTCTGAAGGATGCAGGCCCAGCAACACTGAGCACATGGCCTGGGTTTGCCTTGGTATGAAGAAAAGGCAGAGGAAAGCATACATGTATCAGTTCACGTGGCAAAGACAGATAGTACAAAACAATGGGGATCACTAACCCATTCATTACACGTTAGCTCTGTGATCAGCAAGTAAGCACTAACTATTTAATTAGTCAACTAATTAGTGACGGGCAACATGGAAGGCTTCAGATATTCCCAGACAAATGCAAAGATAAAACGCCTAATTAACCAGCAAGCATTATGCTAACTACTGCCAAACCGGCCAGATGTGCAGGATACTGTGCACCTCAGTGCTGCCAGATAATGGCAGCAGGAGCTGCTGTGTCAGGGACCCTGTTCAGACCCTGCCATTTCTGAGCTGATCCTGGGTACCCTGAACTCACAGCAGGAGACATCACCCTGCAGAGAAAAACTCAGATTTACTGTCCTGGATTGCGATTCTACTCCAAAGTTCAGGGCTTTGACAAAACCGTATTTAGTCCATGTGGGTTTCAAACCAATAGCTATTTTAATGCATGCACATGGAGAGGGAAATAAATTTCACAACAAATTCATTTGAAGTATTACAATCTGAGGTACCATTCATTTTTGGCCATTTTGTGTAGTATATTATGTATATTCCAATATCCTCAGAGAGTAAGTCACTGTTTACACCAGGGGTTGGATTAAGGAGGTTTTCAAAATCATGGATTAAGAAGGGTTTTCCCTGTAATCAGAATACAGTAGTACTTTCCACAGCTATATGCAAAGAGATGGATAAAAGTCCACTGGTTCCCTGCACTGAAACCAGTGACAAGATACTTCTGGGAGCAAGCTCTGCATTCCTGCATCCAAACTTTCACCCCTGCAGCCACAGTGCAAGGGTTTGCAGACTGCTCCGGGAACCGGCTGCTGGAATAAAATGGAAATACTGGGGTTTGTAATCCTGTGTTCTCCTGGCCTAACGCAGCTGCTGTGTCCATCACTCAAACCAGCAAAGGAAAAAAACCAACCAAACAAATACAAAAACCTCACACTGTCACACCTGTACCTCCCAAACACTGGTCAAGCACCACAGGAAAGGCCAGGCGCTGCTCTCACTACTCTCTCTACCAGTCACCCTACTCTCTAATAAAAAAAAAAATCCATGTGCATCCTCAAGAAAAGCAGCAGTACAGGTGAAAACACGTCTGCCCATGAAAACATTTCAGGAAAAAAAATAATCAGCAGGAGATACTTATTTGAGTGGTGAAACCTGAAAAATGGTATCACCTGCACTGACCAAGTATTGGATGAAGCACATGGTTGCAATTCCCAAGGGCTCAGAGCACCCCAGGGTTAGGAAGAAGCTCCCCCCACTCACAGGCCATTCCACACACCTGTTTGCAGAATTTCTGCAGTGCCCTGTTTAATCAGGGGCTCTGGTGGGTGCACCAGTGCCCTGCCCTCTGGGACTGCTTCCAGAGGCTCCAGCAGCAGGTACCAACACAGAGCAAATTGACCATGGCAGCAGTTTGTAGGTCCCAGTGTGTCCCAGCACACACTGCCCTGCGCAGCACGGAGGATTCCAAAGCTCACTTGGGCTCCAGGAGGGTGAGCTGCAGTGCCATGCCCTGCTCCAGGAGCCATGGCACAGAGCTGCTCCAGGAGCACTGTGCCCTGGGATGCACATGGCACAGTGGGAGTGGGAGGCATCCTGCCATGGGGGAGCAGAGCTCCCTCTCAGAATTATTTCTCTGCTTAATGAGAAATGTTTTTCTTCCATCTCAAAAAAGTTGAAAACACTTGCAAGATTGAGTTCTAGTAACAGCCATGTTGGTAAGTGAATTACATTTCTGTGTTTCTATGGTGACAGATAATGTAAAATAATTAAGTATGAAGAATAACAACAAGAAAACTACTTCCTCTTTTTAAGGATTAGGGCTCAGAAATTGATTCAAGCTATTTTTAGTGCATGTAACCTTTGCAGGGAATATTAGAAAATTACAAGCATATTAAACTAAACTGTTTTAAAAAGCCTTCACATTGATCAGGAGGGTATTTGCTGCTGATGTGAAAATGAAAAAATAAGCTTTCCTAAATTTATACCTCTATTAATATCAACTCAGTGACCCTGCGCACTCGGTGCTGCCTGCTGGTGCTGTGGCTCTTGGAGCAGGACCCCATGGCTCAGGCAGGAGAGCTCACCTGTGCCAGCGCTGGACACAAGCGCTCTCTCCTAGCACAAGGCGGACATGCCCTGCAGCAGCTCTGCTAGAGTTTGGATCCAGCTAAACTCCTGCCTGCAAAGCCCTGGCTGACACTCTCTGAGGACAACACCTGTAAAGGTCTGGTCACTACAGACTCAGCTGCTGGCTGGCACACCTGGAGCACAAACACACTTTGGTTTCCCACACAGTGTTTGAAAACACAGCAATAAGCAGTAATAAAAAAGGGGTTAAAATCTCTAAAGTACATTTTTAACTGAATTTGGAGTGGAGGTGAAAGCCTAAAAGGTGCTGATAACAGGAGGGATGAGAGAAAACTATTTACTCCGAGATGGGATGCTTTACAGAACAAGTCAGGAGCATGAAGAGCAAGGAGCAGAAATTTTTTTCCTGCACTGCTCCAGCAATACAACATCCATAAAGCACTTCAACTTAATTCTTCTCTTGGCATATGGATACTTTCATATGTGATGTTATCAATGGTTGTTGTAGAAATACAGAAGCCTGGCTTAACCGGAACCAAAAAAAAAAAAAAACGCAGAATTTTCTACTCTTTGCCCCTCATAAAAATACCAGACTCTCTCAGTTCTTGTAGCATTTTGTCATACAAATCACGTTCAGAATTTGAATTTCATATTCATTTCTGCGAGTCTTTCAAGATATCTCTAGTACCTGTGATTAAACTGCATCAAAGCAACTGCACTCGCACAGTCTGACTTCCCAATAACCCCCTGAAACTGCTGTAGAGAAGGTACTGGCACAGGAAGTGCAACGGTGGAACATCAGAGCGGGCAACCTGTCCTCACTTTGGGAAGGCTGTAAAACAGCATAACTCACCCCCAAGTTTTCCCTGCCTTAGACAGGGGAAGGTATAAAAACAGCTGCTTGCATTTATTCCGCTTCTCCACCAGTTTACAGCTACTTACTCCAGTTTGGGTAACTTCAGGTAACCACAGCAATTCTATTTGCAGTTTTACTGCTGAAAAATGCTTTAGTGAATGCTGCCAGCCCAGCCTCCAGGCGGGTCACTACTGGAGAGCAGTGTCCTCTGCCAGAGCTTTCCCACACCCACACTCAGGTCTGCAGCAAAACAGCAGAAGGGCCAGAAATTACAATTTTTTTGATTCCTGAACAAACCCAAACATCAAAAGCCTCATCAGAATCAAAGGAATCGAAAGGTGTTACGAGACTCAAAAGCATCACTGTGAGACAACTCAACCAGCTCATGTGGCACTTTTCTGTACAGCTCTGAAACCATGGCATCACGGGAAGGGAAGGGATTCAGGCAGCGATTTGGGATCTCACTGGGCACGACTGGCTTTAAAGGTCAGTAGTGCTTTGGAGCACACATGAAGGGTTATTGACTTCCACCCATAAGACTGTGGTGTAAGAACAACATCCAAAGAGACTTTAAAGTGTTTCTGATTCTCACTTTCAGTGTGCCTTCACTTGGAGGATCTAGGAGAAACTCGGGGTAGCTCGGAACCCTTCAAGCTCCAGAGGCAGGCAGGATGCCAGCACCCATCTCTACATCTGCAGGTGCTCAGACCTGTAACAGTGACTACTCTGAGAGAGACTCAAGGCACACTTCACAAGGAACAAACAAGCCCCTTCCTATAAAAGGAAACACAAAAACGTTCCTTCATACAGGAGGGAACACATTTTTCTCAGTAAAGGAAATAAAATAAAAAACTTACCAAAAGATCAGTGTTTCCAGAAAAGAGATTCCAACATCAGATGCACCAACCACCACAATTCTAGTGTTGATAGCCACTTTAGATTCCAGCACCAGCTTTCGATTTGTGTGGTTCAAAGAATAACTCAACTGTAAAAGAATATGTAACATGACATAGAAATGAATTAAAAAAACAGCCAAAGTCTGCTAAGAATCATTAAACTCTCAGTGATACATTACCTTGCATTCACATTAAACTCCTTATGGCTCACTGACATGACTAACACCATGACTTTTCCATGCACAGCACCAGATAAATGATACAAAAGTGCTGAAATATGTGCATGCTTAATAGGTCACAGAAAATTAGCAGAGCTCAATGGTCTGCCTTATCCTGAGCAAGATGCTCTGGAGTCCTCATACAAGAGGATAAAATATCACCTATGCTATCACTTACTGCCATTTAGCAAACACCTGGAGAACATGCATTTATATACTGCTAATGCCATTTTTATGCCTTCTAGAGCAGTTTTCACTCGTGCTGGTTTACTAATGGAAATGGTTTTACTCATAATTAATTAGGAATTTCTATTTTGAGTGTGTGTGTGTGTGTGTTTAAGTGAAAACTCCCAAATTTATCCTTCTCTTTTCTTAACATACAGAGCAGCCATGCAGAAAGCTAGGTTGCCACATGCATAAACACGTACCTCAATGCCACTGGGATCAATACTCCAGTCACAAATCTAACAATAATGTTTGTAATTACTAATTTCAGTTTCCATACCACTTAATGCACATCCTGGCTATAAAGGCAATAAACTCCGTGTGTTGTTTCTTTTTCATGTGTCTCTGGGTCTCTCTACCCAGCAGAGATTCTCAAAACCAATATGCAAGAAAGAGCCAAGAGATAACATTGCATTTGACAATTTTTTTCCTGCCCTGAACTATATTTAGCTTTCAAATTTCTGATGGAAGGCAGGAAAATACTTTCTATCCTGCAGTACAACACACTGCATTTTTCTGATTGCTCTGGGTTGCCTGTATTTCCCCTTCACAGAATGCATAAGTGCAGAGTTATAAATGCACTGGGAAGACCAATACAAAATGGAGCCACTTTTAATGTTTGTCACACTTCTCCAATAAGTTCCTTCTGTGGCACTTAGGCAGGGAGTAATCTAAGGCTTCTAACAGGTTTTCGTCTACTACAAATAGGAGAGAGAGGATTAATAAAATTAAGCCCTCTAAATTCCCCCATGAAATTATAGTAGAAATATATTTTCTGTGTATTAGTTGACAGAGCAACTCAATAGATGAAGAGTATTTTATTTTAAAACTACAGTCCTTACACATGCCTTTGCAAGAAGTAGGTGACACACTGAGATCCCCAAGAGACCTTTTATGCCAAGTCTCTGCACTAGTGCAGCCCCACAGCTGAGGTTTCAGTACAGCCCTACCACAGAAGGAGAACTGTCTGGAGAATGACTAGAATGCTGTACTGTCCCTTAAGGAAGGATTACGGACCAGTGCCTTGCCAACTGGTATCACTGCATAGCAAGTCATTTAGAATGTGGCAAAATTAAATGTTGCCTTTGGTCAGGCAACATTATTTTTTACTGCCAGATAAATGTTCTTCGGGTTGCAGTTCGTCACAGTGCAATGAGGACATCCAGTGGTGAGCCAGATTCATCTCAGGGACTGGACTGCCCTAGGAAAATTCCAGAAGATATCTTAAAAAATACACCAGCCCATGGTGGCTGCTTAACAGAGGCCAGCTGTGTGACAGCCACTACGTGCCTGCAGTGAGGAATGCCTGGCTTTGCCAGGACGAAGCACAGAACCACCTTAATGCTCCAAATCGGGGTTACACAGGACACCAGCAAGTCCACAGAGAAGCCCAACAATTCCATCCACAGCCAGTGCTTTTGTACAGGGTTAAACACTCCTTACAGCAGGATCTTCCAGTAAAAGGATTTTGATAATAAATTAGAATATATCTACAACACTTCTGCATTTCAGAAATTGAAAAGGCCTTTGGTATTCCACTGAAAACATACATCGTTGGGAGGGATTTTAGAAAATGAGAAGAACTGGTGCCAAATATTATAGGCATCCCCCACCACTTCAAATAAAACTTAGACTGTGCTTTTTATGACATACTGAATGGTCATGCCCCAACTACAGGTGACGTAGCTCTGCCAATGCTGGCACTTGGAGTTCTCCCAGTCCCATAAACAGGTGTGGAAGACACCGTGTTTCAGGCCCTCATCTCAGTATTCCCATTCCCTGGGTCAGCAGACAGGAACTCTGACAGAGTGGGTTTTGCTGCACACACAGAGGTGCAACTTTGTAGAAAAGCAATGCCTTCCGGAAGAAAAATGATTAGTGATGTTTCTGTTGAAATATGACCTTTAATAAACTAATGGTAAAAAAACACAAAGAGAAACTACTTGTCGTGTACCTGATCAACAGAAATCGGCAGGGATGCCAGCAGCTAACAGGATAAACCCAAGGGGCCTCATGGCAACGCCAAGGTCAAACACTTGTACTGCTGCAGGGTGCTGGTGGTTTATGTTAAGGCACTCCAGCAATGAAACAGAGCAGGAACACAATTTCCCTGGGAAGAGGTGTATCTAAGTTATGAAATGGCTTCTGTATCAGTGACACAAAGGCAGTGTATGAGCAGAATATAACCTGTTCTGTTCCCCATACAATGGCCCCAACACCAACAGCTGTCATGCTCCAGAAATCACCTTTCCACAGCTAAGTACACTAAACAGCCCCAGGGAGTAAGGAATTCGGTGGATTGGTCCCATAATGCTACCTATTTTAACAAAATGGCAGAACAAATGGCTACATATGTTCCCCAGAGAGGTAATCAGCCATCATAACTCATAGGTCAATAGCAAACTAACTTGTTTATTTTGTATCCAATCTATTAAATAAACGAGCAATCATTAACTAATGCAAAGCAGAAAGCACTAATTGCCATTGGTACAAAAGGCCTACGTAGCTCAGAAAAGAGGATTTTCTTTGGTTCTCAAAAAGATTATTTGGGGTGCCTGGCATCCCTGCCCCCCCTCACACCGCTTGCCCCTGGAGGCAGAGGGACAGCAGAGCTGGCACTGGTGGCCCTTAGGCAACAAATATTCCTGGACATGGACAGCCAGTGCCATCACTCAGAGGCCTTCCAGCTGTACCTCATTAAAGCACTGATGCACTTCCCAGAGTACTCCACTGACAACACACGCCCTGCATGGGTCTTATGGCTTTCATTTATGATCCCACAGCACAACACGTGCCAGAGCAGGATTAATTTATGGCATTCAAAACTCACACATCCTTCTACCCTGAGCAACCAATGGAAAAAGAGACATGAAATACTGATTAGGTTTCAGCAAACTCATCTGCACGTATTATTTTCTTTACACTTTCCAGCCATGTACAGCTTTATGCCCAGCCCTCCTGTTCAGTCTGCAGGTGCCTTGGGAATGGATTCAGTGTACATTTACTCAACAATATTATGGTGGTGGTATAAACTCACATCCAGAATATTTTGTAGCTCCTTTTAGTTCTACTTTTAAAGGTTGGGCCCGGGGCTATTTGTAGATTTTCTAATATATTTATTGTAATCGTTCTACAATAGGTCAGGGTTTATAGCAAACATTACCTTCATTCTAACAGGAAAAATGGAAACTGAACACCCAGAAGTGAAAAAAATAAGTTGGGCAAAGGATTTCAGCTGTGGCAGGAAGAGAGAAGTGCTGTGTTCCGAACCGGGCATCGGTAAATTTATCCCAGTAACCTATCAGTGGTGTCAGAGAGCTGGCATACTCCCTCCTGGGACTTCACATGCAAAGGCTCCATAACACTGCAGATTTTGTAGAATCACAAAATCTTTTAGGTTGGAAAATACCTCTAATATCATCAAGTCCAACTGTTAAACTTAGACTTGAGTTTCTGACACCCTGTGGACTCGTGCCTTGCCCAGTTGAACACACTGCAGTGTTGGCTACAGGTTTAGTATGTTGAAGGGGCCCAAATTCAGGACTGCTCAGGGTACTACACAGCAAACACAGGGCTGGTCTGTTTGTTATGTACTCAGCATCTTCACAGATCCCTCACTACCCCACAGGGAGCAACAGGCCCTCCCAGCCCTATCTTGCAGGATTCTACATCTGCCTGCAATGCTTTTGTTTTAAGACAGCATTTGTTACTGAGAAACCTGAGTGATCGTTACTGCTGTAGAGGATTGACATGATTTGAACTCTGTCACTGCAAAAACCATCAGGAGGAGTGAAAACAATTAACAAACCTGTTCCTAGAGTAGTGCTGAGCTCAGCGACAGTGACAGGCAAACAAGAAGGTGAGCAAACAGAGCTATTTTAATTTCAAGCTCCATTTGAACCACAAGTTAAAAAAAGAAAAATCAATGTTTACCAAGAAGACATGAACAAAACTCACTGGAAAATGCATGCTTTTTCAACCTGCATTAGGAATTGTTTTCTAAATACTAGCTACATTCAAAAAAGCCTCATTAGAAATGTCTGCTAACATGTTTTCAAAAGCAGTTTCCAAGCATTCACAGACTTACACAAACACCAGAAACGGAAGGAAAGAAAATGAGAAGAAAGTGATGAAGACTGAAGTCTTAACTGTTCTGTTGTCTTTGCCAACAAAGCCTTGTTTGGGAACCGTGGCTTGGACAGGTAACACCTCACCTTTATAGAATATTTTTCATCCACAGACCTCCAAGACCTTTATAAAATGAAGTCAGTATTATTATACTAAACTCACATGAGCAAATGCTGATCTTCAGCTTTTAGGAAAACAGTATGTATATTTATAACCAATCCTATGCCCATCACTGACTCCCTACAAAAGCAGGGATTTCCCGTGTAACTCCAAGCAGCAAAGGAGAGCAGAGCACAGACACATCTGTTTCTTCTCCTTGCACAACCACTGTTACCATGGTAAAAAACTGCTCTTTTTCCCTTTGAGCATTAACATTCGGATCCTCAGCCCAGCAAAGGCTGGGCAGTTCACACTCACATAAAGATCTCACAGTTGCTTGCTGCCCTGCTTCAAAGGCCAAGGAAATGAACTCGGAAAGGTGTCACTTTCAGAGAGCTCAGTTCTTCCCCTTCTTTCTAGGGCAGAGAGGGATGGAGAGGAATGCACAGAAATGCAGTCAAAGCGCTCAGGCTGGCAAAGGGGTAAAGCACATACCTGCCTTTAGCCCTCTGACAGCAGTCATTGCTTTCAGGTCATCTGTCTGTGGCTTATTTCTATCCCACAAGGTATTCTTGGCCATCCAGAAGCCAGGCTGAGGCACACTCAGAGCTGACCTGGCTGTGCCCAAAGGCCCCCCCAGCAGAGCTGCCAAAGGCCATCTATGTGGCTGCCCTGCTGGGCACAAGCCCTCACAAAGGGCTGACTCCATCCGCTCCCAGAGGAACACACGTGGCCAGTCCCTGGGGATGGAGGCCTAAGGGAACACGCAGACTGTGCACAGACACACCAGCCCAGAGGCGCTTTGCATTCATCTCTGGAACAGCTGGGGCAGACGCCGAGCCCGCCTGCAGAGGCACCCACCCAACACACACCCCACTCACCCACAGGGCTGAGGGCAACAGGGCATAAGCATCTCTGCCCACTCCACCTACTGCACATACAGACTCATGGCAACAGAGTTAACAATTTTAAATATACCAAATTCACCAAAAAAATTAAAATATGTATAAACTTAAAAACCTTAAAAAAATAAACTGTAAAAAATTTGTAACATTTCATACTGAAAATAATGAACATGAGGTAAATAACAGTATGGGGATATGAAGGGAGACTGATTCAAAGGTTACTAGAGAGTTACGTTTTCATGACAGCAGCTGTGCTTCTCCATTTTACAGTAGCAATCATTACCTTTCTGTAGAAAAAAATATCTGCGCCCTCCTTACAAGCTGGAATTATCAAAGTCAATCTAAAAAAAGGCTTTGAAAAAGCCTTAAACTAAGTCTGACCTGTTTTTAACCAGAAATGCCTATTTCAGTTTGCTGCAAATGTCTTTAACACCTGTACAGCACTGACACCATGCTTTCAAAACAAAGATAGGTCATCTTACTTTTAATTTCACACATGCACGTAAGTGGTAAACATTTCTGTTAATGATGCCATCTGGTGCCTCCCATAACGGTGTGATACTCAGCCTTCCAAACAAGATGTAATGGCAGCACCACACAAACCCCACTGACATTTACAGTAAGGAAATTTGTTATCAGCCTCATTTCAGAACGCCTGTTTGTGTGCCTACTGGTGCTATAAAATCATCACTTTCACCAGCCAAGGGGAAGAACAATAAATAATGGATTTTTATCCATGCACATACTACAAAAGCATTAAAAATTCATTACCTAGGCACAAAAGCATCTTAAGCAACAGTTACTGCTTTAAAAATTAATACTACTCTCCTGGTTAAGTGAAAACTATCCACACCAAGCCTTTGTTTGTGATCCCAACGTATCCACACACAAATTATAACACTGCTGTTTTCACTTTGATACATGAGCCTTGACATTGAAAACACAGGGAATTCTCTTGCTCATCCTCCCTATGCTCTCTGCTGTGTTTATTCTTTGTTATCTTAGTAGAGGCCTATTGATGAGAAAGAGACCAAACCCTCAAACCTTTTATGTTTTAGCCACATTCAGTACATTCCAGTGCCTCAACTGCGTACATACAGTACTGAAACTGCCAAAATAAAACCCAGTATTGCTACAGCTGTTCTCCCAAGCCAGCACACACTTTGCTTTAAGGCAGACAGCGAGAGGGTAAAACAGCACTGCCCGCTCTCCCTGACCCCTTAGAGGCCCTCTGGGCACTGCTGTTCCAGAGTGGGGGGGGACAGTGCTGGGGAGAAGGCACCTCCAGAAGCAAGGCTGGCTGCTCCTGTGGCCACAGGTGCACTCCAGGATGGGCAATGGACAGTGCCCAGGATGTATACACTGGGTGGGCAGACAGAGGCTCCAAAGCGGAGGCTCTGGAGTTTCACAGCACTTGTGTCTGGCCCTGCCCACCTCCCCAACATTTCTCTTCGGACACATAACATGATAGACCTTTGTTTCACTCTCAGCTGCAGTTAGAAGCAAAGAGCTTCCCTTGTTCAGGACAGATTGTTCTGTGGTACAGAGCCTCTCCCCCATGTTTCAAAATCTCCTTCCTTTAACTCCTGGTTTCTGTTACCTTTGAATTGCAGTTGAGCTAAAATTTTCAAGCCCCACACTCTGGGCTAGCTGGGATTTGACAGCAAGGTGGTGTTAACAGTCAGTCCTTTCTACTCCTCTGCCTGCACAGGTCAGGGTAGTGGCTTGTGCTGTCTGGGCTGGTGATGTTCCATTATATCAGAAAGCAGCACTAAAGCAGCCACAGTCAGGTCTGTTCCAACTGCACAGAGAGACTAACACACCAGTGAAGAGTTCAGGCAACTGCTAATGAGCTGGCCTAAACACCACCACGCAGAAACCACAGAGAGCGAAGCACCCCAAGAGTTTTCTGGAGGAGACACCAACATCTAGGGATCAGTTTTCCATACAAATGCTCATAATAGGTCCATTTTATTTTCCTTTTTAAGCAAGTTGCCCCAAAAGGGAAAGTTTGTTGAGCTTGAAAATGTTTTAGACTTTTTCCCCAGTTTTACCTGATAGTTAATTTCTGTTTTTAGAAAACATGGTAAACATGTTCTGTTTTAAAGTCCTGCAACTTTATGGTGGACATAAAAAGTTTACAGAATGAGCCAGGATGACTCTTACACTCGTAACTCATTTGAGCAGGTATACATGAACATACACTGCAATGGAACAAGTTCTAAAACAAATCTAAAAGCAATGATGTGCTGTTCAAAAACATTTTCTAAGCATTTTCTCTCATTTTATTGTTTTAATTATTAAATTCTCTCAAGTCATCTATTCACAGCACTTGCCATAAGCTTGATCATGGAATCACACAAGCACACAAATACCTGCACACTGCATTGAAAACTGTCGGGTTCACAGTGCCTGCTATTCCAGTTCCTTCTTGAGCCTCACACTAACATCTACCATTGTTTCTGGGGTTAAGTTTCAATTTTTCACAGACAAACAGGAGAACTCACTGCTGTGCAGATACTCTCCCTGAGAGATGGACATCTATCCAGTCCCGCTGGCAATACCCAACTCCTGAACAAGTTTCAGGGGACAGGCTCAGAGCACACCAAGCTGGGCCGAGCACTCCACTCCAGATCTTTGCCTGACCCTCCTGCACTCAGCACTTCTTGTTCTGATTTAAATATTTCCTGTGGTGCACCTCGAATACCACTTGAAATGTACAAAATTACCTGAGAAAGAGTTGGTATTTTTGGGGAGTTTTGGAGGGATTTTTCCAAGATAAATTTATACAATGCTTCATGAGCTTCTGCAACTGTTCCATCTTTCTATGAGCTAGAGCAGAAAAACCAATTCTAAACTGTGCAATAAAATCTGACAGCCTGAATGCAGTCATGAAATAAAAATATAATAAACTCAATAGCATGAATAATAATGAAAGGGCAAAAACAAGGAAATAATTCAACAGATGTGTGACATTTTTGTTCTTCATTGTGGATCAGTTATTCTTGTTAATTATATCACCTATTCTTCCCTTACATTGATAATTACATGAAGCAGATGGAGAACAGAATGCTCCCAGATGGTGAAAAAGCAAACAAGTTTACAAATTGTTTATTTATGAAGAAATCATTAAAAATTATTTAATTATCTATAGTTTCCTACTCCACCAATAATGACATGCACTGTAAGGGCCAGCAGCACTTTATAAGATATTCAGGATCCTGTTGTAACCAACTGTTTTTTAATATAACATGACTGAAATGACTGACAGATGTGCAAACCACAATAATAATCTAATCTGTTTTAACACTAGGGGAATTAAGAGTTTGAATCTTTGGATCTTCTGCCAATTGGCGCTTCAGCACCGGTTGCTGATTCAGAATACAAAAATCAGATTTCCTTTTGCTTTGGAACAGCTGTACAAAGAGCTTGATCTAATGAGCAGGCAGGAGCTCTGTCAGGTCTGTGCCCTGAACCCCAGAGCATGGCAGATGAAATTTTGAGCTCAGATGTGGCACATCTGCTGTACCTGCTGCTGAGCAGGTATCCCAAAGTCCAAGCACTTCCAGGACTGGATGTAAATTAGATGCTCAGCATCTGTGCCATTCCAGAGGACTGCAAAGGGAGACAGCAAGTTTAATGCCTCCCTCTCTATGCCTTCTCAGTCCACCCTTCCCCAATTTAACCAAATGTCTTCAGCAGAGTATTGGGAGATAAGAGTATGGTAGGAACAGGCATATAAAATCTGCAGCCAAATGTATCTGGCATCTCAAGGCACGAGAATAAGACATTCAGAATCTACAGCCCTTCAGAAAATGGAGCCACTGCCTGGGGAGTGACAGGGCTTCTGAGGCAAGGACTAAGCAGCACAGGGTCATGGTTTAGCAGAAAGAGCGAGAACTTGTGGTTGCCTTAAAACCTACACAAAGCTTTAATTAAGAGGCCAAGCAAATAGGGGAGGAACAAGGAGAGTTCCTACAACCTGTACTTCTTTGGAGTCATAGTCATTTTAGAAATAAGCCAAGAGGCCTGGCTCAAACTAGAAACAAGACCAAACCATTGAAAATGCCACAAGCACAGAGAGAACAGGGTGACTAGAGAACTGCAGGTAAACAGTCACATAGGTAACAGTAAACTGCTGTTTTATAAGGCAAGTTTCTGGATTTTAAAAGTACATCTCTATCTCCCCCCCAGCGTCCATGGGAGGAAGGCCCTATGTTTCCTTCAACAGCACCAAACACAGTTTGTGCTGCCTCTGTCAGAGGCAGGAGTGAGCAGGCCAGGAAGCCATGGAAGAGCAGCACAAGGCATTGCCCCCCCCCCGGTGACTTTTCCAGACACCACAGTAGAAGAGAGACATTTAACAAAGGGACAACAAGAACAAGTTACCACAGACAATTTCTGGTGCTCATCTGTCTGTAACAACCAATCCAGACCTGCAGGAAAACCACCTCTCCAGCACAGCTGAGATCCATCTGGACTGGCAGGACATGGGAATTAGCTGAGAGCAAAGCTTCTGTGGTTCAGATTGCTGTTTTCTCTTCTGGCTTTGGAGGAAGGAAACAGGAAAGCATCCATGGGGGTTCTGGTTGAGTTCTGTGCACTGGGTCAATATTTATGAGTGAAACTTTCATGCTCCAAACAGGCTGGAACATATTAGAGAGACAAAGACTGACTGAGCCCCAGGGCTCTCACTGCACGCTCACTGAGATACTGAGCCACTAATGACCCACAGAGACCCACACACAGATCAGGAGCTGTGCTCCGACACCACATGGCTGAGCTGATCAGCCACAAGCTGTTACTGGGGAAAAATACATTTTTCAGCTAGAAAAGGAGAGCAAGAGCTCAAAAAATGGTTGGAGCAAGAGGAAGGCAGCTGAAAAAACAGTAGATGAGACAGATGTTGATGGCTCAATACCAAGGGGCATCTTGCAGGTATCAAAGCAAGAATATCACTGTAATTATCTCCACTACAAGCAACAGATACTCAAGCAATCAATTAGGGCAGGAGGTCAATGAAAATTTTACATTTCTGAAACTGATTTGTATTTACAGTCTTCGTCTTGCAGTTCATGTGACAAAGCCTGCCACCACTGCAGAGCTCTCTAAAGCAGCAGTGACTGCAACAACCTGTCCTCCAGCTCTCAGATACAAAACAGGCATGTGTTCACATCTGGAAGAGGTGCTTTCAAATAGGGAAAGCAAAGCTCCCTCAGCTCAAACCTGCTTGATGAGCTGGCAAAGATGTGTGATAAAGAAATGAGGAACAGTCTCCACTGCTAGGAATCCCTGCTTGTCTAGATCTCAACATGCTGCAAGGTCCTGTACCGATTTTGTTTAAAACCACCCAAAGAAGGATGATAGGAGAAAATACCTCCTTACTGCTATGCAGGTGCTGGCTTCAGACATCTTCCCACTAATTCCTACTCCAGACTCTTTGCCTTTCACCTCTCTCCCTCTCTTCTCCGTGCTTTCCTTACAACATTGCTTTCCCATGTCCCTTTTGCCTCACTTCCTAGCCTGCTCGCATGTTCTACAACCAAAATACATTTCACCTTGTCTCACAGTACTTTTTAAGGTGACAGCTCTCAGCCTTTCCAATCTGCAGAGCTATCACATTTATCTTCTTGGGGGTCAGGTCATTCTTTGCCACACAGATTGCACCTTTCTGTTTACAGAGTGTCTGAACAGGACTTCTGAATCACTACAAAAAGGCAGAAGGATAATAATTTCATGGCTATTGAAATTTGGTTGTATTAATATACGAAATACACCTCAGTTTATTGGCAACTTCACTGCAGGATTTGGCAGGGCAGTGCAAGATTATTGATGGGGATCACTCTTCCTAACCAGGCATCAGAGCAGAGAGAGGGCAAGTGCCTTATGCCTGTCTGCTACCTGAGCCACAAAACAGCCAAGATCTAAAAGCAGCACCAGCTCCTTCCTGCTACAAGTACACTCAGTTCTGTGGCAGACTCCTTATGTTACGAAGCTTTCCAATGTATTGTGGCCAAAGGTCACTTCATTCACTCAACAGAAGAGTCAATTTAACTTTATATGGTTTCAAATTCTTGGTATTTCAGAAAAGTCAACAGGAGTAGCAGATGAGCTTTATCCTCAAGTTACCACCCAGCACTCAGCCCCAGATGTCCATTCTGATAGAGCACAGTCTGTCAAAAATCCATAATTCATGCCAGGGCAGATGCATGGATACTTAGACAGTGACTAGCCTTGAGTTGGGGATTTTGATTAGCAAAACTTTTTATTGAACATCTCACACATTACCAAATAGAAATTCAGCTTTTGAGATTGCAAACAATTCTGTCACTATCTACAACTCTCAGAAAACCTCAGGAAGAACCTGGGAACAGAGAAGACAACAGATCTGCAAATCTTTCAAATGCAGAAGTCTGGGATTTTCCAGCTTCAGCAAAAATGCTAAGATGAGCTATTTTAGTAAAAGAGCAACAGTTCAGTTGAAAGACAAGAGAAAAAGCAGTTTAAAGAAAAGCATCAGACAGTTTATTCTGCAGAGAAGAGAAAGGCAGGTATGTGCATGTGGAGGGAAGACTGTTCAACAAAGCCAAACTCAGACCAACAGCCTCAGCCACCTTCTGGATTTTGCTTTGCCAACTGCTGCCTAAGAGTTTGGGGTGCCAAAACCTACTGACTAACTGCGAAAAGGACAGCACTGAAAATATTATATGGGAACCCATCTCAGCTAATTGTAAGTTAGTAGAGACAAAACTCCCTAATTATGTTTCTCCACATAATTACAGCTACCTACAGAGAGTATCCATCACTAACGCTGTTTTTCCTAATATTTTAGCTTCATTGGTTATTCTTTTGAGGAATCACCTTCACATCAAATTTTAGTTACTTGACGTAAGAGAATCAGGTGTAACTGATTTAACAAATGAAATTTTAAGAGAATTTTTCATTTAGAACCTCCAGACTGCACCAGTTCTATGCAAATAAGGACTACTTGATAAAAAACCAGTTTTTTCCTTTGCTGTTAAATCCACTTGGTATTTTGAAGTGTCCTTTGAGGGTTAGTCTTGTTCATGGAAGAAACCTGACTTTGGGGCTGAAAAATGAAGCTTAAGTAATTTTTACAGAAAGCATCAGAAGCATCGCATTGCCTTTTTTCCACTTGCTGAGCACAATACCTAAATAATCTTACCAGGAAGAAGGGCAAACAGCAAGGCAGAGCATTTACCATGTGCTGGGAATTTGACTGTAACATCGTGACCAAATGCTGTTCTAGAGCAAGCACAGAAGTGTCCTGGCCCAGTGGCTGCTGCCTGTGACAGGTCTGCCATGCCAGCCCAGCCAGGCCCGCCGCAGAGCCGGGACTGTGAGGGTATGGACACCGTGGCCGTGTAATTAAGGAGCAGCCTATCACCACTCGGATGGTAATGCCATCCCATCTGCCAAACCCTGCACTAGCTGGCACCGTGCCTCCTGCTGCTTCTGTCACCCACCTGATCCTTGGAGAGCTGCTCTGACGGAGCGTTCATGCCAAGCTCTTCCAGAGGATAGACAATCTGTCGTCTGAGCCGCACGGGAGCCATGTAATGAAGGGCAGATGTCAGGGAATGGGCACAGGGACTCTGAAACTGAAAGACAGCGATCCATATTTCAGCAGAGAGAATGTCAGAACAGTGCATCACAGATGTCTGTGGCATGGCTCTGCAAGCACACAGTTCTTAGCTCTGCTGGCTAAATCTGAGACAAAAATCAGCAAATAAACAAACATACTCAGAGCAGAGGAATGAATTGCAGATAATTCCTGACACTAATGAAGATAATTATGAGAGTAATTACATTACTATCTCTGTGGGAATGACAGATAAACAAGTGGTTTGGTTTATGGGATTTTTCAGCACAAGTATTTTCCCCGGGAGGATGTTTTTCTCCATAGTGATCATGAATCAGCTTGATTTGACCTCATTAAGCCATGTTATCTGCTCACTGCTAACCTTTGCTCGCTTGGCAAAGAACAGTGATGAATTTATGTAGAAATTCTATACCAACTGAAATGTCTAGTTCATCCAAGTGATAAATGCCAATAAACCAGCAGAAATTTGGAATGAGCGAAACCCTAATGCTCATGTCAGCAGCCTGGATCATTAGAAATAGCTGTATCTATCTATTACAGCATGACTAACTCTGGCATAATTTACAACACAAAAGGGAAAAAGAAGAGAATTGCAGGAAATACAGAATGAACACTAATGCAAACTAAATTACACTGAAGCGCCATTCAATTCACAGATATTAAAAACTTGATGTCACTATGTTAAGAACTGAGTAAAACATCACATTTACCACTTATTAGAGCAATGATAAGCTAAAGTAACTTAGAGGAACTCTGTAGCCAGGAAATAGGCCAAACTGGAATCATTAGTAAGGTTTAACTTTTCTCTTCCATCCGCTGCCATTAAACTGCATTTTTCTAAGTGCCTCTTCAGAATCTGAGAACCTAATGCTACACAGGGACACGGGTTCCACAAGGGAACACTTAACAGAAATCCACAAAAGTGCACAGGAAAAAACATCATCCTTCTGCAAATGTACCCAAGTCTAGCCTGGCAAAATTTCTACATGAAAACTGGTGGCAATTTCAAAAACACCAAAGTCACCAAGGACAGAATTCATCTCAGTTACCATCTAAACTCCAGGTGCTCAGTCCAGCCAGCCATGCAGAGCCCCTGAGCTGGAGGTGAGTGCCTCCAGGGGGCAATTCTGCCTGTCCCGAGACAGGCAGGTACGACCGATGGATGACCTGCCCTCGGGGTGCACCCTGTGTTTCCATCCGTGCTGGCAAGAGCCTGGGTGATCAGGTTGGGCCAGACAGTAACTTTAGATGGCTACACAGGCTTGGAAATTTTACCTTGTGTTCCCTTCTCTGACATGAGACTGATGTCACAACACAGGCGAGTATTTCTGAAAGAATCTTTTGGTTTGCTTCCACATATTCTCCTCAGAAAAGAATTTTCTCCATTAGGAGAGATCCAGTTCTTTTGGTTCTCCTGTGACACTTGCAGAAACACAAGTCCCATTTTCAAAGTCAATGGGTCCCACTGACTTTTGCTGAAACAGATTCTAGAGCATCTAAATCACTTTTGAAGACTTTTTAAGCCACCTGGATGCATTTAAGACTATCCTTGGCATTTATTCAGGGTACATTATCCTTGTGCTAGGCAAAGAGCCAAGGCCAAGGACACTTCCAATCTCTGTTCCCCGAATCCTTGCCGAAGACACTGATGAGTCTGGACTCACATGCCACAGACAGGCCCCACTATGCAACAGCTGTGCTCTTGAGTGCAGATTATGTCAGGCAAGAAGAATAGAAAGTAGTTTGCTGCAGGTTGCCAAGAAAATCACTGTTTGCAGTCATTCACAGAAGCAAAGAAAAATTACAGGGAGCAAAGGTAGGAATATTTAATACAAGAAACACAAATTACTTTCTCCTTACCTTGCCCTCCACACACTGTGGATAAATAGCATAGTAAAGAGCCGATTTGTGGGCCAAGCGAAGAATCTCCTTTAGAAAGTGTTTTGTATAGCGATGAAATACAGGATTTAAGACAAAGTGGCAAAGATGTCCATGTTCCTCTTTCTGGTGGTAATTGAAATGAATAAAATCCTCAATGTTGTAATGTGATCGAATATACTCAATATCCTGGAAAATTAAGAAGTTGGAAATCAGCAGAGATCAGCTATTACCTTGACAGGATTTTAGCAAGTGCCAGTGAGTCACTTTCTATCAATTAAGGAACTACATTTAAACACTGAAGTGCCTTTGAGAGTTGTTCTCAATTAAATTTCATTCTATCAAAACCTACCCTTGCAGCTTGTCCACCCTTATTTACAAGGCATACAGACCATGACCCTTTCCCACCATGGTCTGATACAGGTTTTGTTGAGTTCACGACAGAGAAGCCCAGACTCTCCTCTCAAACTCCAGCTATTCTACAGGGAATTCTACAAAGCAGAGCTGTCTAAGACATACCCTCCAACCAGTCTTCCCTGTTGAACTGATAAGCTGATTTTAACAAGTTTATATACTTAATTAATATATCCTCTTATCTCAATGCTTTTGATTATATTAAGAGCTATTTTTGAAAACCAAGTGATTATTTTAAAAACTGAGCATTAGAGCTTCTCAGCAACCTAAAATCATCTTTTCAGTCCTAGCAGAATGCCACAAAAATAAGCCTTAGAGAATGTTTACTTTTCAGTAGTAATGTGCAATATACTTGTACTCCATTAGAGCATATGCTTTCCTTTGTTTTAAAGTGTGTGATTTACAATCACTCAGAATATCTACTGTTGGAGAAAAATTTAGCAAATTTAGAAGCACTGCTTCTTATAGCATGTGTAGCCAAACTGCTTATTGATTTGGAAATTAGGGGGGAAGTAGGTGATTAAACACATATTTAGAGGCAGAATGGCTTTGTGCTAAAGCACCAAAAAGTAGTGCAGGAGGCAAACTTTCACAACACAGCAGCAGCTTCTTGCAAATAACAGGGTTATTTCTTCATCTGTCTGCCAGTCATGTATGAGAAGGGAAGTAATACAGGGTACATAGTCAGGAAAGAGAGAAAGCAAGTTTCTAGAAGCAGTACTTTTACAGACACTTTGTTAGGCAGACATATAGCAAGGACAAAAAGCCTTTAGCGTGAGGGCCAAATACCGCAGTGCTCAAGGAAAACAAAACAGAATTTACCCTTTCATCCCTAATGACAGAAACACCAACTATTTGATCCAAAACTTCTGCTATGTAAGCCTGTACTGGCATCCCGTCCTGCAAAGCAAAAGGAACAGATGCACATCTCCAGTTTCAGCAAAAACCTTTTAATGGCAGCAGCCACAGTAGAAACACTCTTCTCCCGGTGTAGCTCCAAGGCACCACCCCAGTTTAACCAGTCTCCTCCCTGCTCGGTGCACTGTTTGAGCACTGTGCATGGCCGGGCTCCAGACACACAGACCTTTCCTGCACTGAAGTTTCACTTTGGCTATTTCAGTCCTGGTCAAGTGCTGGTCTTAGGAAAGAATTGTACACATGTTTGCAACAAATACTCACGGGATCCCTGCGAGCCTCAGTGAATATCTTGGAGTCATTCCATATCCTTTCATTCAAACTAAGGGCTTCAATGAGCATTTTGACACCAAGTAGGTCATTGGTTGTTGCCCTTCTTACATTAAATGACCTAAAAAAACCGGAAAATAGAATTGAAGTTCAGTCTGTGACAAAATAAAGAAAATTGCCAGGCTTAAGAAAACATGCCCTCCACAAGCACCTACTACATCTTGCAGAAGTTGAAACACATTGCTCAGTGATTGCTGTCCCAAATGCAAATATTAACTTCTTGCATGGTCATAGAAAATATTACAGAGTGTCTACTTGAGACAGCTCCAGAATCCTGCTTTATCTGCTATTAAACACTCCGGTTTTGTGCACCTACAGCCCAAACCCACTCAAAAAATGATGAGCTATAACCACAGGTATCACCTGTCTTCACGTAAGAGTCAAGAGAAAAAGGAGGTAAAGAACCTTAAAATGAATGTGGAATCTAACTACACACTGCTGCACTTGGGGAAAAGAGAACAAGAGAAAGGCAAGAGAAAGGGGGAGAGAAAAATAAAAGAGCCAGCTGTCACCGTTGGAAATGGTATGAGAGAAAAGCAGGAACATGAATTTCTCCAAGAACAAATTATAACATTTGTGTTAGGCCTTAGTTCTTGAAACAGTAGCACAAGGATAAATTTACATGACTGAAATGCCTCTAAGAAGCACGGAGTGCCAATTAGTAATCACACAGCAGTGATGCAGTATCAAAATGCCTGAGCAATATACACGTTAGCTGCAGACAGCAATGTCCTGGCATTTAGCTCGTTTATACACTGTTAGGAAACATCTTCCCACCCACTAATTAGGAACAAAATTCCCTTCACAGTGACACTCCACAGCAGCTGAGAAGCTCTCACGCTGTCTGTTAAAGGCAGTGACCCTTCCTGGTTACACACAGCTTGTGTAATGAACACTTACAGAGTGCTGTTCAAGGGACTGAACTACAGCTTCATTTCCAAGAATAAAGTTCTTTCACCCACAGTTAACTTGCAATTCATATAGTATAATTTTCGTGCCTGTTCTTCTTGCTTTCAATTTTAAAGTGCTGTTCTTCAGCCTCAGTCACACTGAGATGGACCTTGGGGAATATGGTTTTAATGAACAGCACTAGCACCTTAAAAACCCAAACCTACCAAGTATCTGGTATGTCATAGGAAATTTCACAGCTCAATCCATGGACCATTTTTGAGGGCTCAAAAGCATATGTTTGATGACTAAATTGCAAACTAATCCTGAACTAAGCAAGCAGCAGCCTAGCTTCCACAGTTGAACACACATCCACTCTTAACTGCAAGACCAAACAAGTGATGAGGATGATGGCCAGCAGGACCAGCACCATGGTCCGGAGTCCCTGAGCAGGCCATCCCCCTGCCCCTCCCAAGCCCAGCCCACAAACTTTGCTCCCCACCTGTGCCCAGGAGAAGGCAGTTATGCCAATAAGAAACATCTTTAACATGACAAAAACAAAACATGCAAAAAGGTTAAACTGCTTTTTTTTTTAAATAAGCAGATCCACCAGTTCCACCATGAGCATGAAATAAGAGGAAGGATTATCAAAAGTCTATACTCATTTCTCTCCCAGCAATGAATTAACTCATTCTAGATGCCCAAGTCCTTTGACTGCTCAGAGACCAGGGCATTATTATTATGCTTTTTAGTGAAAATTGAGGGAAAGTATCCATTAGGCATCTCAGCCTACACCTTGTCATCTGGTTTTTTTTTTTTCTCCTTCACTTTTAAGTAGCAGACTCTCACTTCCATTTGCTGCACTCTTGCTTTTTTGTGTACTTAACACTTTTTCTTATTCCTTTTACAACCTGTACTAATCAGGAGCTCATTTTGTGCCTGTGCCTCTTCTGACTTTGCCCTTTCACGTCTTGATATTCCCATCTTCCCACTCCTGTTTTTCTTTTAATCCATTTTCTGTGACTTTCTTTTCACTCACATGCTTTTGAAAGCCATTGGTGCAAGTACAATATATTGATTTTTACTTACTCAGATTTCCGCTATTTCCAAGAGAGTATCTGATGTTGAACCCTGTGGGTTTTGTTCTGCAGAAACTTTCCAAAGGCATCATCTGGCTGCTTCTAAAGCTTTTCTGATCCTCAACCTCATTGAACAGCTATTTTTCTTTACTGTCCTGCACAGCTGCAGGGGGATTTGGAAAATGCTACTAATGACCCTATTTTGTTTTCATGGAAGAGCCAGTGTCATGTAGAATATGCACAGTTTAATCAGAATTGAGGGTTTTTTGAAAAACCTCGATAACAAGTTTAATTTTAATCAAAATCACAAGCGGACATATGACTCCCATCCCTATGGTGGATTACTGAGCAGCTGTGCCTGAGATGACCAGGAATTACTTCAGTGGCTTTCTCTCCAGCCAGCTGGATTCTTACCCAGGACCCAGAAGAACAGTATCGTCCCAGGGTAAAAAGCTTCTGCACAGGTCCAAGAGTAGTTGGTCAGGCCCTGCACGAATTATTTGTTTACCACCAACAGTGATCAAGTATGCAATTAAACCAGAAGTATTTCTCTGAAACCGCAGAGTATTTAGCTACATTAAGATATTAAAAAAAATTCTCTAACTGTGCCACAATTTAAGCTTGGTGTTTGGGCCAAGATATGTTTGACATACAAATGAAGCCTTGGAAAACTCATTTCACATAACAGAAGGCACAGCAAGAAAGATTTTGTATCCCCATTCACCAGTATTTCAGGTTATAGAAGCATTCGGTGAATCACAGAAACTGAAGGCATGAAATACATGATTCAACACCAAAAATAAGAGAGAAATTACATCAAACAGATACTCAGTGAGGTTACTGCTGTTCTGCATGTTCCAGAAACATGGATGGCAGTTCTCTTGAAAGAGCTGTAGCATGTTTCCAAGAGTTAAATCTACACCAGGCTATCAGGTATCAGTGTCACACAGCTTGACCCACATCACAAAGGCCCAACACAGCACCATGTTGCTCTACTGGCTTTGGCCCACAACACAGGAACTTGAAGGAGCTGTTGGTCTGTACCAGTGTTCATCTTCCTTACCTTAGCACTGTACATACAAATTTTAAAGGAATCCTCTTGCTGCACTTCAGTTTTACTTAAAGGAATCTAAATACAAATGCTGGCAGTCGGAAGATTGCTTGCTTTCACACTTTGAATTCTCATTTTTGTTTCATTAAAAAAAAACATCATGTCACTTACTACTTAATTTCTCTAAAAAATATAATGCTATCACTACACTATCTCCCACAGTGCTGTGTGGAGATGCAGCTGAGAGGGCCTGGTGTGCACACCAGGACAAGGAGCAAGACAGATGCAGTACTGCTACGCAAGACCAAGGTATTCAGCTCTGCTCCCCATTACTCCAGGCACAGTTCCATGCTATTTAAGAAGCTTCCATTTTAACAAGATGCTCTCCTCACACCTTGCAGAACACCAGCGTGGCCCAGTATAGCAAAGGAGCGCCGGTCTGGTGCCAGGCTGCCTGCTGCAAGGCTACCCCACAGCAGTCCACAGCACAGCAGTGCCGTCCCGAGGAACGCCACTCACGTGAGCAATCCCGCACGGTGGAACACGTACAGCTCCCGACCAAGCCTGGAAGTGCAGAAAGGGACAGCCCGAACAAAACTCTGGATCAGGTGGAACTCTGGTACATGATGTGGCACCAGGATGACACAGAAGTCTTTGTCCTGAAAGAGATTTGCAGGCAATAAAGGCTCTTGGTGATCTCTGTAAGCTTTACGCAAAGTAACCCGCTGACTAGAGCAGACAACACTGAATATATATGCACACCCCGCCAAGCACTGCTCTGCCTGGACAGCACAAAGGAGCTGATGGGCTCCCAGAAATGGGCCTTTTGGTCCTCATAGTAAAGACTCATTGATACTCTGATATTCCCTAACAGTCCTCTTTTTCCATTCCCCCCTCTCCTTTCTTCCTCAGTAGAATATTTCAGCTGGAAGGGAGTTAAGATGACTCTCTAGTCCAGCTGCCTACCAGGAACATTACCACCCTTGCCCACATCTTTAAGAGCTAATCTCCCTTAAAAGGTCCTTGTTTTCTACCTTACTTTCCTTCTGCAGCACAACCTCAGGACAACATATGTCTGCCTGGATCTTTTGGAGCCAAGTGAGACCATGGACAAGTGCAGCATGTCCCACAGTCCCGCACAGCCAGCGTGCAGGCACAGCTTGGCTTTGCACTGCAGGCACGGTAGACTATGAACACAAGTTTGTATGTGCACAGCCATGTCCAGTTTGTCCCAAAGTCACACTGCTGGTGCCCTTATGCACACAAAGACACTACTGGCAGTCCATGCAACTGTTCAGAGACCTGTGCTACAGAGGTGCAAAGGAATGCAGCAATCTCCATCAAAGGCTCTCTGATGAAGGAGAATATCCTCTGGAGGTAGAACTGCATGCCACAAATAACTATCCATTACTGTTCAAGTGCTTCCCTTTCACCAGTGTCTCTCCTATCCCTTTTTACTAAACAAATGCTTTAAGAATCTCACAGCACACAGGGATCCTGGAGAACTAACAATTTAGAAAGATGCTTCACAGAGCCTGGGACATGCTGAGAGAGTCCCAAGTAGCACAGTCCTGGAAGCTGTTTAATTGGTTTACTCTGGATGATAATTCTCTGGCATTTTTTCAGTAGAAAGGTATTTGAATCTCACTCCTTTTTTCACTTGAAAAAAACTGTGCAATTAACTTTTCTTACTACACCTGGTGATTCCATCACGACACTGTTTCAAGGACTGACATTGTTGGATAGACAAATTACATTAGTTTGAAATGTCTCCTGGGTTCACTCTCTTCAGGAACTTTCTTTGGTGGTAAGCAGCCTTTTTGAGTGTGCTGGTACTTAGGGCCAAGTCTGTACCTCTGGTCACCAGGGCCTGTCTCTAAGGGACACTACCACACAGTAATTTGCCATGTGACCACTGTGGTGTGCATTAAGAATGTCTCAAAGTGGACTTTGTTACCTTAGATACAGAGTGATCACACAAGGCATTAGTGAGAAATAGCTCCTGCACTGTGAATTCACAGTGCCATTGTTCAGTCTACAGGCAAATACTATGGAGCTCCCTAATACCAGTTGTATAGACTTTAACTCCATCTAACGTATTTTCCCTGATTTTATTTTTAATTTAGGTACAGTCTGGATCTATACATGTTTTTAAAGGAGTTTGAAGCAATTCCTTTCTAAATTGGCATCTCAGAGAAGTCCCTACAGAACAAAGCAGAGAAACTATTTACAAGGCCATGGAGTGACACAACAAGGAATAGCTTCGCAATGACAGAGTAGGTTTAAGATCAGATATTAAGAAAAATATTCTCAGCTGTGAGGGTGGTGAGAACCCTGGCACAGGTTGCCCAGAGAAGCTGTGGCTGCCCCATCCCTGGAAATCTTCAAGGCCAGGTTGGATGGGTCCTGGAGCCACCTGGGATAGTGGAAGGTCTCCATGCCCATGGCAAGGGGAGGAACAACATGATCTTTAAGGTCCTTTCCAAACCAAACCATTCTGGGATTCTATGATAAACAAAGGACTTTGGTATGCAATCCATAAAGTCCAGAAGTGGCCAAGGAGAAGAGCAACTCAGCCCAGGGTAACCAGGCACAGCACACTCCTGTGGGGCACTGACTCCCTTGACCACAGAACCAAAGTCTCTGGCTGTCAACTGCACTGCTGTCCCACCACCCACATGCAAACCTCAAAACTTTCATTATACTCACTGGGAAAACCTCAAAAGCATAATGCAAAAAGTCCAGTGACCTGCAACCAAGAGTAGACATTGGTAAATAAAGCACGTATCAGTCAGATCCTATACACTGTGATATTTACATCTCTGTAAGTGCAGGAACATTTAGGCAGAGCTAATCAGACAGTCCTGATACATCATCAATAACCAACCACTGGCATCCATGCTGCACAGCAATTTATGACTTCTAGTGCTTAAAGCACCACTATTAACAAAAATAACCAAAACACAAAGCTCTTCAGTGAAAGGGAAAAAAACCAAAACATTGGCTCTCATCCTGTTGACTCCAACCTTTTCAGAAGGCATTCCTGGACTGCCACAGCAGCATTAGTATACAGCATACATTAAGTGAGGTTACAAACAGCAGTTGCTCTCTTACACAAGAGCCAATAGCAAGAGTTCTGTGAGTTTCCACTCAGGAAAACCTGCCTGATGTGTTTTAACAGACTAACAGGAATATCAATACTTTGAATTGTTTTTGAACACTTCGTTCCGCTTCTCACCTACTGACTTAGAGCAATCCCACTCTTTGCCATGGTGACAGCAAATTTCAGTTTAAAGCTACATGAGAAATCTAGCAAATCCTTCTTGTTTCTCCCATGTACAAGGACATCGAAGAGCTCTAAAACCCAACAAACTTATACTGAAGCTTCATAAAACAGTTTTCCATCGTACAAAATTGATCTTCTGAAGAAGTTCAGTACCGATATGTTACCTAAAAATACTGATAAATCCCCTCCCCCGAGACCTGTAATTAAGTTCCCTTTAGTTACCTCAATAATACAACTGAAAAGATAAATAATTTCTAATTACAATATCTGTGTCTGAATGAAAACTTAAGGCTGTAAGCACAGATCAGGATTGGGGTATTATATATTCATCTATGTAATACATCATTAAAACTAGTTAATAGAACAGCTAAACAGGGGAAAAAAAATGCCATTGCAAGGTAGTTCTCTCTCTAGTACCCAGTACCCTTCCTGGCAGCAAGGACCACAAGTGGAAGACTTTTGAAGGGGCTTAGAAAGGTATTAAATATTTCCAGATAAACCAGCAGTTCAGTTCCTTTGCATTTCATTCTCAGTTCACTAACAAGCCACATAACAGCTCTGGATTTAGGAGAAGGAAACATTTCGCAGCTTTACTGGGTAACACAATTCCCCAGGAGCAAACTCCCCTCAGGGCCGACACAATCACCCCCACACTTCAACTAAACTGCTGTATCTGGGCCCATGCTGTGCAGGGCCTGCAGGAGCTCCCTCAGGACCAGATTCTGAGCTGCAGTTAGGATTATCTCCCACCCTCCTTTACACATATTTGCTTTGCTACTGTTTCTTGTACAAACAGGTGGATCAAGCAAAGGCAAGCCAGGGAAGCATACAAGCAAAATATTTGAAAACAGAGATCTACAGATTCCTCAGCTGTGAGAAGAGGATCTTTTCACAGATGACTTAATCTTAGGAGAAGTCCTCAGACAGGAATGCTATCTTCTCCAGATACACATCTTGGAATCCACACTGTTCCAGAGATGTCTCCAGGGAAAAGAGACTGGATCACAGCACTGAAGGCTAAATGCAGTGAGAAATGTCTTGAACAGAAACAAGGGTAGACACAAAGTACAGTGACAGAAGGGGGCAAAAAAGGGACAGCTCCTTATCCTAAGCAGGATACTATGAGCAGAGAACTTGAGAAATCTACAGAGATTATTTCCTGACACAGGTCTTAATCGCAGCTTTGAACTGCTGTTTCAGTATAATGGAGTCATTCCAGAGCAAATCCCTCACCTCAGTATTATTTTAGAATAAAACTGTTGTATTCTTCAATAATTAGTGTGCTTGAATTTTATTTTACACTAGATTGTCCATAAATTAACTGTTCCGGAACAGCCTTTCTGCAGTGCAATTTTCTATTGCATGTTCATTGATCAGTGTTCAAGTACAGCACAGACTTCTAGCATTGCATTTCTCTCTAACTCGTTCCTAGCGAACTCAAGCTGTATTACTGAGTATATCACTTAGGAAATATGTACCAAGAAGACGATACATTTGCTTTGGTAACTCTGCATGTTTGCATTTGCAGCAGACTCAGCGTTCCACCTCTTTGGGTAGGCTCCCTCCTTAGTCAAGAAACAGCTTAATAAATAGAATTGGTTTTCAAGGAATTCTGATTTTTCTTCTTAATCAATTTTACTCCTAATCTTCCTTTAAGCCAGAGACATTCTCGAGTTGTCAGTCATCAATGACTATTACTACAAGCAGAAATATGTTTTGTCAAACAGCACTACAGATGTCCAACTCATCATGTATGAAATCCTTACAACTGATACTCTTGATACCTGGTGTCTGCAGACATTACATGGATTTGAAAGCATGAAAGATCCTGGGTGTGCTCAGCTGCTTTGTCTACTTTTTTAACATTTCTTTTAAAGTGTTTGTTTTATCTACCTTCCTATGACCACTAAAAAGAGCAAGGCTCATTTATGATCAGAAAGGGACAAAGCTTCTGAAGAAGCTTCTGTTGATGTGATTGAACGTAGGTTTGCTCTTCAAGGGTACCGAGAAATTTGGGGAAAAAACTGTCTAAACCCCATTTACAGCCCTGGTCTAATCCACCAGAATCTAAGAGTCTAAGGTCAGCATCAACTATATTAAAAGAAAAACCTTCTGTCTGTCCCCCACTGTAGTGGATCCTGGAAAATGGAATCAATTTCTCTCAGTGATGGGAGACTAAATGTTTAGAATGGGAACACTGATCTGCAGAGCTACAACCAGCTTTATTGCCCCATCCAGGGAGATAACCAGTACTGTGACATTTGGCTTCTCCCATGGCTAGCCAGCTTTGGAATTAGTGTTTCTTCAGGGAAGACGTAGCCTTCTTCCATAACTTCAACTAACTTTTTTTTTCCAACAAAAAATGAACCCTTCACTTTTTGTCCCTGCAGACCTATCAGAAATGGGAAGCTGCAGCTGGAAGTTGAAAAGTTATTACTGAAGGTAAAAGAAACAGGCAAAAAAGAGGTCAGAAAAAATCCCACCTAACTGCAGCAGGTGCTGTCACTTTCCGATTTGTTCTAAAAACGTAACCTGGAAAATGGTTATCGATCAGAAAAGAGTGGCTATTCTTACCTGGTTTCATACTCCTCATCAATGCATAACAGACGGATAGAGAAAGCATTTGAAGCTCCTCTGTACACCGGACGAAAACCTCGTTCCTCTTCAGTCTGGAAGGGATGTGTCCCCGAGGCTTTAAAATCTCTGATGTTGGCATCATCCAATGGCAGCTCAGCCTGGGAAACAGTCACGGCCGCCTCTTTCTGCAACAGTAACACACAGGTCATCACTTACCACATCTCAAAGTATTGCCACTGTTTAAGGCCCCCGTGCTTTCTCTCCTCTCAGGGATCCTCTATTCCCACCCCTGTGCTGCCTGACTGCTCATGAGGAACTAGACGGGAAAATTCAGCCAACCAGTAACTCTGACCACTTCCCTCCACATCCCACCCAGAGCAGCTTCTGACCCTTGCACCGCAGCAGGCACATGTGTGGCCCATGCAGAGGATGGGAAACCAGCAGTATTGCTTGTCCTCATCTCTGCCAGCCTTGCTCCACATCAGCTCTGACAGGGATCAGCACTGCTGGGTACAGCAGCATTACCTGCACAGCTGCATCTTCACCAGGAATATGGTCAAAGTCTCCAGGTGAAACAGGCTCTGGTTTTTTACTTATTTGGTTGCTTTCATCTGAGTAAAGAAAAAATATTAAGTGCAAAAGGCTTAATAAAGTGAGTTTAACTCAGAGAACCACAGCAATAAATGGAATAGACCAGGCTACCTCTATTAAGAGATACATTTTTAATAACCACAGTTAAAACAGACCCTCCTGAAGTTATTTGGCCAAAATCTTCATTAGACCATTCAATTTCAAAGCAAAAAAACAAACTCCAGGGAATTAGTTGTGAAATAAGATAGTTTGGAAGCAATTCCTAAGTTGTGTATTGTATGTCAAATTTTTACACCATCTGAACTGAGAAAATATGAGTCAGTGTAATCCCAAGGAAAAGCAAAGGCTCTTCACTTTCAGATTAGTTCTCCAAAAAGAACTGAAATTTAGACTAAAAGCTAGTCAAGTCAGAATTCTTGCTGGTGCAAACAGGGACAAGATAGAGAGATTTAAATTTGTTTCTCAATTGCTAAACCTGATCAGCCCTTTAAATCCTGTTTTACTTCTTGTAGAAGGTTGTTGCTTTTTGTCTATTTCCTTCTTTTCCTCTAAGAACTTCTCTCCTCTGCCACTCTCCTTGGACGCTGAAGAAACTGATTCAAAGCACCTGGTCAACCACTGCAGTATTGGGTATGCATATTTTTTTGCCAAAAACAGACACTTGTTTGAGACATGGGAGGAACTTTCATGACAGTAGTGACCTCAGACTTTGGTAAGCTTTTAGACATCAGGAACAAAAAGGATCCACAAAAAGGCACTTGACGACCAAAGCAACAGAAACCAGGTTTAAATCTGCTGACAGATCTCCCCATTACCCTGAGTAACATTGTAGTCCTAGATCACTCCAACCTGACTAAGGATGTTTTTGTGGGCAGAAAACTTCAGGTGATAAGGATGAAGTTGGCTGTAGTTGTGATGAATCAATATTTAAACACTGACTGCTGTGACACATACATACACAATGCTATAGATATATATATATACACAGCATTCATACAGCATTTCTGGTCAAGTGCTTAAGCCAATCAAAACAAGCACATATCTAAGGGATATCATTTAAATATCACTGTACACTGGGTTTTGCTGTTCCATCTCCTGGTCAAGGCCAAATCCAGAGTGATTATCTAAAATATTAAGAAACCCCAGTAAAAACATCCTGCTTGCTAGACAGCAGGAATTGCCATTCCAGCAGATGTTACACACTCCAGAGAGAGCAGTTCTCAAGTCTGTGCAGTGCAGAATTATGTCTCTAAAGTCAGTGGGAGGGGAGGGTATTCAATACAAGAAATCATCTGACAACGGCACCATAAAGGCCACATTTAATGTCATGGACCAAAATAATTTTAATAATCAACTTGGAAAAGAAACATTGAAATAGTAGGGAACCCTACATATTGCTCCAAATACCCATCAAAATTATCAAAGCCAAGTGTCAGCTATTGCATTTTTAGCCCCTGATTGGTTTTATAGTTAAAAATAAAGTCTGCTAATAAATGTTAACTAATAAACTCTTGAGATGTAGGTATCACTGCTGCAAGAAACACACCAGGCAAGGACATCCCTTGCTTTTGAAAGATCCAGTAACACAAGGAGGTCAGTTTCTGAGTTCCAAGAATAATAAAAAAAAACAAAGCAAAAAAAACCCAAAACCAAACAAACAAAAAGAAAAAAAACCACCTTCAGACTTTCCTCCTCTGTCTGAACTTGGCCTTGAGACACCCACCTGAACTACATTCACAGACAGAAACATTTCTTTACACAGTAATGGGTGCTTTTTTTTTAAAAGTACCTCAAAGGTTTAAAATAATGTAGCCAGTATTTTAAAAAATCTGTTATCTGAAAATCTGTTTTGCTGTCAATAAAAGAAGTGCAGATGCAACATGCAGGCAAGGAGAAACAGGGGGGTAGGAATCACGGGTTCTCCAGGGTATCACAGATGTGAGCCTTCACAGAAATTATCAAATGTCATCTTGATTAACCAGCTCCATTTCTCATTACAAACAGCCTTGCAGGTGTCAGAAGTTAATTAATACAAGTCTCTTGTTGTCATGTAAATATTGATATGTTGTTTCTGACTTTATACTAAAATGCAAATCCTTAATAGCTCCACCATTCACTCCTGTCAGACGTGGCTGCATCACTGTTTACAGACACGCTGTACACGAGTGACTGTGAGAACAGCAAGACTGTCACACTAAATCAAGTAAGGACCATGAACAAAGAGAAAATTAAAATAATTCTGTGATTGCTGGGTTGTTAGCTGAGGTACAGTCAGCAGGATCAAGAAGCCAGTTCACCATGAGGCCTGATGAAAAGCCCTTGAATCATTCCCACTGCATCATGTTTTCTAGCAACTAATTCATGACACCATATAGAGTAACAACCAAATTACTGTAATTACTCTGAAACCTAAGTGGCATATCAGTACAGACTGTTGTATACACTTCCATTATTATTCAGTATTACATTTTGAAAGGAAAAATAATATCAACCTGTGGTCTCTACTTAAAAGCTAAAGAGCTTGAAAAAAGATCCTTTTTAAATGTGGGAACAAAAAATTACTGTACAAAGGAATGCAGCTTGCATTTTAAATTCCCAGCCTTTGGATTCAATAAAGCCAAGTCCAGATCCTTTACCGATGTCAGGTCAGTGAACCTCCACTGCCTTCACAGCAGGGAACAATCTGGCAGCAAGCTTTCAATGCAGTGGCCTGTAGAAACACTGCAGGCACCAAAACAGCTTCATGTAATCAGGCATGGGTTTGCAATATCAATGAACACAAAGTGTATGGAACTGACACTATAATGAATTTCCAGTATACAAGCTGGTCTTTATGCTGGAAAGGATTAACAATGGACTACTGGAATACAACTCTTCTGTGGGCTCTACATTTACCGAAAAATCCAACCCTCTCCAAACAAGATAATACTCTTTCCAAATTCCTTATTTAATAGAATTAAGAAGTCAGAGGAGGGGAACTGTGCTTATTAGTTGGCTGTTTTGGTTTTTTTATTTAAATAAACTTCTTTATTAAAATAGTGGGCTTTTTTCTTTCCTTAACTAAAAAAAAAAAAAACTTTTCCAGAAAATTTTCATGAATGAATACTGAAATTAATTTTAAGTCACAGGTCATGCAGTAAGGAAACCCTAATCATTTAGAGGGAAAGGGCTTTTCATTCAAACCACTTGAAAAATACAGACATAGTTTACAGCCATAAATCAGATATGTAACAAGCAGCAAAAACAAAAGCCACTTATCAAATAGCCATCCCAAAAAGCATATATTCTCAATAAACCCTAATGGACTTTTGTAACTTATGACAAGCTACAGCCTTACTGAACTGGTACCAGAAATTCAAGTAATAACAGTACATATTTGATTTGTTTCCTCTTTCTTTCTGCTTTCTCTGAAATGCAACTATCACGGCCTTTAGTCTTCTCTCTCCTTTTTCACCACAGTACTCTTTGGCAGGTATAAACAGCAACTTATGGTGTTTCAGGACAACTAACACATCTTAGCATTATAATTATTTGTTTACATTCTAAAATGTGCTAAGCTACAACAATAATTACTATTCAGTGATAACAGAATTAATGTTCCTGAGCAGTATAACAAATTTCACTACTAAATTTCCAGTTGCTCTCTCTCCAGGAATAACATCAGTCAGGCTCTCAGCTAATGATACTGAAGTTTCTCCTCTGGTGTCCGAGATGATTAAAGATCTCAACTCAAGCTACCTGAAAGTCTACAAATAGTTCTTTTTCCCCAGAGCTGCCCTTGTCATTCCAAATAAAGGGATATTACTAGTTTGTAAGGTCATACCTGAATGCTACCCACAGGACTGTAAACTGGCATCAACCATCAAAACTAATAGTTTTTTTAATGGAGAGGGAAAAGAAGAGATAAACACACAGGACTGCTAACCACACTGCTTAAGAAATTTCTGAAAAGAACTCCAATGCCAGATTCACAAGCACCTGAACAGAATAGCTGCTCACACTAAGTTTTCACAGTTAGAACAACTTTCATAGATTTCCTAGATGATGAAAAAAATGTCTAACAGCTGTATTGTTAAAACGGTTAACCACATACACAGAATTTGCTGCAGAACACAGACCTACAACCTGCAGTCCCTGGAGAAGGAAAGCAGACACCAGAATCAGGAACAGCCACAGGATGGGTAAGGTTGGGACAGAGCTTTAGAGGTCACCTTGCCCAAGGCCACTTGAGCAGGGTCACCCAGAGCAGAGCGCCCAGGATGGGGCTCCAGCTCATCAGTGGATCTCTGTTCCTCCTCAGTCTCATTTCTGTTCCTCTCTATGTCTGTCACCTGAGCTGATACTCTTTAAGCTGCAGGAGCCCAGGATGGTACAGGGGCAGACAGGCAGCTTTCTCCATCTACTGTGTGCAAAATGTTTCTTCGCAGGGGAGGGGAAGTCCACAGGAGCAGCTACAGTATCTTTTCCACTCCCTTTTCTGTTCTGTGACTGCCAGCACCGAGATACCAGCTGGCAACACGCCTGCAGCTCCCTCGTTGCCTTTTTTTTGCCTGCTGCTTTGTGTTCAGACAAGCAGATATGCAACAACCTAATGGTGTGGGGGGGGGGTTATTTCATTACTGATAATTAGTAGACAGCAAAATGTTGCCCTTCTGCACAAAAAGCCCTCTGACACTGAAAAATAAAGACAACAACTGTAAATTATTTATATGACACTTCTGTTGTACAAACAGGTGACATACTCGTGTTACCAGTTTTTATCACTTCCAGTAAGGTGACTTGTAGATGTGTTGCTGTATTGCACTCAATATAAGACTGGAATAGAGACAGTCCCTGATCTCCCAAAATCTTGTAACCCAGGAGACTGCGAACAATAAGCAAAGACAGCAGAAGCTGAACCACAAGGAAATAAGACAACATGAGTCAAGAGGACAACATAACAGGCACAGTTAACCAGCTGCTTAGCTACTGACAGACATCACCTCACCACCAATCAGACCTTCATTTAACAGTACAACTATATCTAACTGATAGAAAATACATCCCATGCTTCAGCTTTCTGAAACCTGAAGCCTGTTTATCCCACAGCTGGTACTGGCTGGCTCCCCACAAACAACAATTGCTTCTGAGTCAGAGATCAGAGTTATCAAAATACCCCTCCTGAATTAAAACACACCAGGCAACCTGCTCCAAGACAGATACGTTCATTTGTGTTCTCTTGCTAATAAATCTAGATCCTTTTCCAACCTTCTGCACAACCTACTCAGAAGTTAGACACAAACACACCTTGAATCTATCTAGCACTTTAGAATACAGATACCTTCTTGAACACTTGGCTTCTGTGGCACTTGGAGAATATCTTCAGGATGTGGTTTACAGAGGCCATGGAAAGGTCCTAAGTCAAAACACTCTTGAAACAAGGAAACATTCACTTGAGAACACAAGCTCATGAATCCTACTGCAGTGCCATCAACCTGAAAATATAAAAGCCGTACCACAAATGAACCTGTGATTTTAGGTCAGAATAAAAAAAAAGTTTGAACAAAAAGCTTCTGAAACAAAAGCGAGTGTTCCATTTCTGACTGTACGTAATAGAAAAGTATAAAGGAAATATTTCGGCAAAAGCCAAAGAAGCCTTTTTATTATTTGTAATGTGTGTATAAGGACCTCTACAGAAGATTTCTAATTCTTTTGTTAGCTATGACTTGCAAGAGCATTAGGTTTATATACATGGACCAAACAATGACCTATTGTTTCCGTAAAACATTTGCTACAGTAAATAAAAAACATACCTCCAAAAAGGCATCATTTGGCTTTAAGTTACAGTGCAGCTGAAGTAAAACCTGAATTCAGCTAGCTGTAATGGCTGACTATTCTGGACACTGCTTTGTAACTCAAAGTGTGCTCAAACTGAAAAGCGTATTTTATTTTCCTATAAGATTATTCACTCAATAAAGCAATTCTATACTACATAAACAGTACCTAATGCGGTATGTGGCACGTATTATTTGCAGCGATTACAAGTGCTGAATATTTTTGAGTTCTGAAAAACTCCAAGAACTAGTCTCAAAACCAAAATGCTCTGGCAAATGTGAAAGTGACAGAAGCCCTGTAATGCTGAAGCTCATGGTATTCTGGGTGTCTGACTGTTGCTGGAATTCCCAGCAAGTTGCAGTTCTCAGCAGGACACTCTGACCAGGGAGAATTGGCTTGCTGGAAGGTTTCTGGATTTAAGTTGAATCTAGAAGGAAGCTCTTCAAATTTTAGTACTGTACGCAACTCTCTGGTGAAACACATATTATCAAAATACATTTTCTTTCCACCTTAATGCACATAATGAAAGCCTTTATAAACCTAATGAAATCTCAAAGGCTGCATTTGTACAGCTGTTTTATCAGGCCATCAGCACTCCAATAAAGACCTAAAAAAGTATGACTTTAATTTCTCTGCCCTCAAACAACAAGTGATTGTTTGTTTGCCTTGTTTGTGTAACCGACAAAGCTGGGGCACCACAGTTGCCTGGCTGCTATGTAATTTCAGGCCCAAGGCTCAGCAGAGGCTGATTAACCAATCCATCTACCATATGTGCAAAAAGAGACTGCCAGCTTCATTCTCCGCAGGGAAAATTGGCATCCATCATGGTTTGCATGGAGGTGCCTTCCCAATCCGTGGCAGCAGCTAGGACTAACTCTGAGGGCCTGAAACACCTTTTGCTGATCTCACATTGAGCTCTAAACATGCAACTGAAATGTATTATTTATAGCAATAGCCCTCTGCAATGTGCCATTACACTAATGGTGTATTGTTTCCCATTTGGCTCCCAATGGCAGTGATTACACGTTGCAGTTTTATAAAATCATTTGCCACAGAAAACAGACTTCAGGAATTAAGGAGGTTATGTTGCCTATTAGCTTGCCATACCATGCACAATTACTAACATGTGACAATCTTAACAGGAATTTTCAGCAGGATAATTATTACCACCTCTGTCTTATTTAAATTAATTCCTGGGGTTCTGTCTTCAATTCAGCAAAACTTTGCCTGAGCCAGGAGGTGGAAACCAATCTACAGCATTTTAAACTGTGAAAGGATTACTGGTTACTCATTTTCACTTGCAGTAATTTAGCTTTTGCTGGGAATGGAAACAGGTCACCTACAATGCAACTGTCTGAAATGGTAACATGAGTTCTTCATGATGATCTGTCCCAACTGCTTTAAAAGAACCCACACAAGAACTGGGGATTGCTGCTTTGTTTCATTCCTAAAGACAGACATAAACTACATTGTGCAGGGCACTGCATGGGTACAGATCATGAGCTCTACCTTCCACAGGTGAGCTGCTGATTTCACTCCCTGAGCTAGAATGAGTTTTCATAGGTGACATCACTAACACAGTACCATCAGAGGAAACCAGAGCTCACGGCAGACTGACCTCACAAACAGCCGCTGGATTTTCTTCACCTTGACATTCTATGAGATGAACAAGGAGATATTCACCATAGGTTTCTTTCAGAGTCTCACTTTGATGTGTCCAGATTGGCATGAGATCATCATAATCTTCCAGCCTACAAGAAAGAGATTGGGTAATCTTCTAAAGATCTGCCAGTAATAGGTTCTGACACTTCTCTGCTACTCCATTACCATACAGAAAAATATTACAAATACCTGTTCCAAAGCCTGCACCCACAAATAATTTCACCGAGAACACATCCCCAAAGCACACTAAAGTGGGAATCTCAGCACCAGAGGAGAGACAGAACCACTCCCAAAAGGCAGCACAACCCAACTAAGACCTGGATTGCCCAGTGGAGATGCTTCTCTTTCCCTAACAAAATACAAAGGGAAGCACAGTTTAAAGTTCTCCTGCCTAGGGCACCTCAGGCTATGTGGCCCAGGGCTTTAGGTCTCCTTTGAAATAATTATATTCACTGAGTTCAATCATCAGGTGATTAGAGTTGGCAGAGATCTCAAAAGGTACATCCATGTAATTTAGAAAATCAATTCTTACTAAAAAAAATAAAGAAAACAGTGCCTTGGTGTACAAGAACACAGTGCTGAGCAGTGGCTCAGTGACTGCTATTACCCACAGCAGTGTCAACTCACCCAGCACACAGAGCCGTTGTGCTTTTGTAAAGTGAAGTTCATGCTCCGCCACTGGAAAGGATCCATAGACCAAAGACCCATTCCCACATCCCTCTGGCTCAGGAAAGGCTCTAAACAGGTAGGCACCCGCCAGCCAGGCTTTACCAGCTCTGCCACTCCAGCCTGCCCTCCTCGACAGCATCCGGCCGCTCCAAGGTGCGCTGATGCACTCATACAGACCCCAAACTGCGCGGATTTTTATTTAAATAGGCAGCAGAGACTCTTTTCCATTAAACTGCTATTCCTACTTCGGCCTAATGCAAGTCTAAAGAAGAAGTCACAGAGCTTTTACCAAAGCAGTGAGAGAATTCAATAGTCATACACCCTGGGACCATGGCATGAAGGCTGATGCAAACCAGCTCCAACACAGAACTGCTGTCAATAACACCACTTGTACTCATCTCTCAGGAAAACTCCGGAAGTAAGTGGTGTAACCAACAGTTCTGCACCGAAAGCAAGCAGAGAGAAAGGAGGGCTGTGCTGGCTGCCAGAAGGAATAACTGCAGCGCTGGGAAACCATCCTGGCTCCCTGCAGGGAGCAGGAGGATACCTCAGCCATCACACCAGCACTCCTAGAGACAGGCAGGCCCAGGGATAAAGGAATTGCACCCGGAATAGTCACTTCAAACAGGGGAACACATCCACGCGTTCCGCGCGGCGCAGCGGGGAGGGCTCTGCGGGGCCGGCGGTCCCAGCCCCTCCCGCCCGCCGGCCCCGGCGCGGTCTCTGCCGCCCCCGCGCGGCCCCGGCTCCTTCCACGGGGCTCCGGCTCCTCCAGCGGGGGCCTCCCCGGCTCCTTCCACGGGGCTCCGGCTCCTCCAGCGGGGACGCCCGGGCTCCTTCCACGGGGCTCCGGCTCCTCCAGCGG
>JAWWEU010000111.1:5479384-5536261 GCA_035583155.1 Acropternis orthonyx
CTCCTTCCACGGGGCTCCGGCTCCTCCAGCGGGGACGCCCGGGCTCCTTCCACGGGGCTCCGGCTCCTCCAGCGGGGGCCCCCCCGGCTCCTCCAGAGGAGGACCCGGCTCTTCGCGCCTGCCTCTATCCAAACACCTGGAGCTTGGAGATCATCGTCCCACACCGGCAGGAATCCAGAAACACACAATAAGTGGATTCTCATTGCCACTCTTGACAGGTCTACGGATTTGGAAGGGCATTAAACTTCACATAACTGGGCAAAAAAGGTTCTGTTTCTCACTATATCATACATTGTCTGAGTTCCCAAGCACTGCCTGACTCCAGTGCAGCATAAAAGGATCATTCACGTGGTCTCTGGACTGTTTTGGTGCTCCTACACACCAGAATGGATGTGACCTCTGAGTAAGATCACCTTTCTACCTGGGGCCAGGGACGTCTCAGATTTTGACCTTGTTCCTGCCTTCTTTTCCTCCTCAGGCCATTTGTCAAAGCTCCCTTCTTCCTCCAGTTACACTTGATATTAAAGGTCTACTCCAGCCTAAACAATCCTATAATTCTTGTTGCCCCCACCACTGGACACAGCCTGGGACACCCAAGAGGGGTCTGGGGGTGGCTGGGATGGGATGGACAGAGACAGAAACACTGCACAACACAGGCTGGGCAGCACCACAAGCACCTGACCAGCCAAGGCTCTCTCAAGTTACAGTACTTCTGTCTGCCTGGAGTTGTAATGAATTTAATTTCTCTGATGGGCAGACCCCAGATTCTCCCACACAGTTTTTAAGTTCAGAAGACTAACTCAAGAAGCCAGCAGAGATCAATGTTGTCCCTGCCCACTCAGAGCTAAAAACAGCTGCTGGGGGACCAACTGCCAAGCCCCACACTTTGTCATTCTTTTTCACCACTTAAGTGAGAATCCTTATTGTAATGAATTATTTCCCAAAGGAAAAAAGTACAGAAAACATAGCACACTATCAATTACTTACCTGTAGAATTAATTCAAAAGATGCAACTAAAATGAAGTTCCAAGAGCAATAAAACCCTGTAAAAACTTAGTTGCTTTCCTCTCCCTTCACAAGCAGTATCCCAAGGGAAAAGCTGCAGTGTGGTCTTCTGTTATCAGACCTTCACTACTGCAACAGAATTAATTAGTACAGCAAATCTGCTAACGAGCTATCAAACCTCAAAAAAACCCAAACCAACATAGTGGTAAGAATGAGACTATTTTGTTTGTGGGGTGGATAACAGACACATGCTTCCTCCAAAGGGAGGTGTGCCAAGTGCTCCATGTCCCCCACATGGCATTCTGCTCCATGGGACACACTACAGGAGGCCACCCCTCCAAGGTGCAGACAGCACTTCCTAGAGACTGACCCTGTGACAGTCAATGGGGCTTCACATAAGCCCATTCACCTCCCTCCACATTAACTGCAGGAACACAACTGTTTTCATTTTTTTCTATTTTTCTATTTTTATTATCTTTCACCAGTAGCATATTCTTAAAGCTAAAAAAACACTCCAAAAAACATAAAAATACAAAAAACCTCCTCTACAGGAAGTGCAAGCACAGAGCTTCAAATTTGTGACTTGGACATGGTACAAACCCAAGAATGACAAGATCTAGACAAGGCATCAGCAAAGACCTTAAATATCAAAGCTTAGTGGGCTGAGTTTCGGTGCACACAAGTGATATATCTCACATTATAAAGGCCAGACGGAGAGTAACACCAAAACTGATGGTTAAGCAAAGCATCAGTTTACAGCTGCTTTTCCCCCTTCTATAAGCAAGGGAAGAGGGAACAGATTACCCTAATCTCTTCTCCCTGCCCCAGAACGTGTTGCTAGGCAGGTGGCTGGGGACAACTCTCACAGATGAGTCTCTAAGGGCTGCACTGATCGTTACTATGGATGCCAGCAAAGCACAGAGGTGAATGCAGAGGGAAAGGAAAGGCTAAGCACCTTCTGCAAACAGAAATTAGCTTACCCAGAATCTATTGATGGACATTGAAGTATGAATTTTATATCACTAGATACTGTGTAATTTAAGAGGAAAAACAATTTTCCAGATGGGGTTCCAATAACAAAAGAACTAAAGTAGTTTAGTATTTGTAACAAGTTACAGAAAGCCCAGAAAAGATGGTACCTCTTATCAGGAATATTGGTACAGCCTAAGTAACAGCTTCAGTCACAAAAAAAATACTTCCATTGACAATAACCAATGGCCATCAAAAGAAAGAATGTAACTTAAAGACAAACATAATAGTTGGAATTAAGACACATGGGAAGACTTTAAACCTCCAACAAATAATTCACCTACTGATACCTTCTCAGTATTGAGGTTCACTCACTCTAACACTTAGGTGTTAGACACCTCAAAGGAAATACTCAAAAAGCCTGACAACTGTAACAAATAGTACGAAAAGTTCTGTAAGATACTGAAACACTCAGAGCTACAGCAGGATGGTGCAAAGTGGCAGAAGTCACGCCTTGGGCCTTTTTCTTAAAGTGCTCAGAAGTAAAGCAACAGGATAATGTAAACATGGACTAAAACTAATGCATAGGTAAACTAGAGGAGCACAAGCAGCAGATTTCTTCAGAACCGTTTGATAAAGTTAAGCATGTGCAATAAAACATCTCAAACATGTTTCTGACAGAATCCAGCCTGAGCTGGCAGCATGAATTAGACCATGAACAAACAGGTGGGGGCTTTACCAGGCAAAGAAATATGAGTTATGCCCTTCATGGAGATATCAGTACAGACCCCATACATACATCCATATACAGTGTCCCAAGAATGTGCTTGTCCCTAAGCTTCACTTTCCACTACAGACACCAGAAATGCTAATTTAATCATAACTCTCATACATAGTCACAAAGCAATACTTACATTGAGAACATGAAAAAGCAACTCCAGAATAAATCAGAATCAAGTAAAACTATTGCTTCATAAAACATTACTGTATCTGCACTCTTCTCACCACGAAGAGAAAAACAAGTGCCCCAACAAAACCCGAGAGATAAAAGTTCTACTTCAACCACTCTACAGGGAAGCATTGCCACAGCAACCACACAGAAAACCACCAAAAGCCCCACAGCTACAAACCCAGCATTTCCCATGTCCTGGACAGTGCATGCACAGCACTGTGTTTGGCACAGGCAGCAGGATTCACAGGGCAGGAGAAACCAAGTGGGGCAATAGTCAACACACAGGTAGAGGTAACAGGCAAGGATGCAGGGAAACACGTGCCTCTGGCTGGTGCACTGCGGGCAGCTGTGCTGAGACGAAAGAGAACATTCAGTCTCACTGTTTTAATGACATTTATGACCGGGATCCCACATCAAGAGTAAGGCTCTGTTAAAGGCACGCTGCATAAGCATATCAAACCTTTGCTCCAAACCGGGGCCATCAAAACAGATGATGCAACAGAAGGAGAAAAGTGTCACTGCATGATTTTCATATGCTCCCTCAGCAAGGCCGAGGAGGCTGCTCCACTGAAACATAGCTAGAGCCAAGGTATAGAGCACTTCCCTAAGGAAAAATGGATGGAAGAGGATTACTCTTAATGTCTGAACGACTACTAGAAAACTAGGGATTCTCTCTGCTCTTATTTCTTTCAGATAACAGGCCTTTGTATCAGGCTTTGCTTAACTGTTCAGCATGACATAACAGAAAATTAAAAATAAGTTGGAAGAGGCTTCAAGAAACCTGCAAACTAGAGGCACTATTTAAAATACAGTGGTGCAATTCAGACAGCAGATCACAGAATAAACATCACCAACAAAAAAGTCTCCTTTCTACACAGCAAACTAGTTTTACAAAAAATACAATTGATTTTGTGATGAAGTAGAACACAGCAAGCATAATCCTAGAACTGCTCTATTAGGTTGTCACAGAAAACCATAGTAGCTGACCTAAGATACAGATGCTACAAATCTAAAAAGAACACTCATCACATTCCCCCCAAGAGATGTGCCCACAGAAGCAGAAGGGGAAAGCTGCATTACCTTGCTTGGCGCACGTACAGCTGTGGGTGACACCAGTGCCTGGCACACACAAGCAGGGTAAAATCTGTACGCACAGTCGAATCCAGACCAGGCATCATCACTTCAAAGACATTCCTCATGCCTGGCTCTGTGAATGACAAAAACCTGTCAGAGGCAGAGAAACTTCACTATGCAAGCTTTAAAAATGACCAGCAAAACAGTCCTTAGGATAACAGAGTTTCAAACTTGCGGCTTGGAGGACTTTGCCATCTGCGGTTTAGGTTAAGCAATGAGGCTAAAATGACAGCACTATAAACATGCGAGAGAATAGTCAATGGAGTCATCTAATTAATCCAGCAGTCCAAACCTGAATAAGCTTCAGAGCAATCAGAAATTGGTAGCATCAAACCCCTATAAAAATACTACAGCCAATTCTCTATGCCACTGGAGAATCTCTGTCAGGACTTATCATCATAAGGAAAGCTTACGAAAGGAAGCTGACATTTGTTGCTGTCTGGGTTTGACAAAGCCCTTCATTTGGGTCCTGTTTTCTGTAGTTGACACACCACTACAGAGTCTTTTTAGTATGACTGGGAACTGTATGTCTAGAAACTGGCATATCAAAAAAGGTTCCAGCTCACTTCTGGAGAACTCCAAGCAAGAAATCAGTCATTAAGTACATGCTCAGTTTTGTCAGTCTGAATTCAGGACTGAAATTCCAAGCCAGGTGCTGTTCTTTGATTAACAAGTGCATTCTGCATCTTCGTACCTCTGTTCTACAAGAAATAATCTGAGTTTGCTCGATGCCTCTAGCAGCCCCTCTGAGTCTCACCAGTGTGTCCTCTCCCCATCTGTACTTGCTTGGCTAAGTAAGAGAAAGTGCCCAATTTCAATCTTTTGGCTCTGTTCAACCAGAAATCTTCACAAAACTTGAAGGAATTGATTTCAGAGATCTATAGTCCTGTTTCATGTCCTGTCTGTTTCTGGCAAATTTAAAGACTGCAGGAAACACACAGACCACTGAGTGGCTGCTGGAGCGAGCACATAACCACAGATACCTCCTACACAAGGGATCCTCACAAGAGGATACTTTTGAGATTGTGTTTTCCACATGGTTTGAAACTGATGTTCTTAATATTCAAATAAAAAAAACACCACAAAGCTCATATTGCATATTGATGAGATCTGACATTGTTCTAATTTTAAGAATAAAACAGTATTAAATTCTTACCTAAATTCTCCTCAGCTGGTACGAAGAGAAGTATAAACTGCAGTTCTGGCAGCAAGATGAAAGCTCTCCTGGACAAATAATACAAATCTAATTCAGCCTTTCATCATTATACCCATCCATGTCAGATAGCAGCTAGTCTTTTAATATATAAGTGTTATTCTCCAGTGTATCTAACCTTCCTTCGTAAGCCCACATGGCCCAAAAATTAAAACATTTCTGACAAATAAGATCAAATTAAATTCCTCTGGGCATATTTTTACTGTTTTTTTTCCTACCTTATTTCTCTCTAATTTCCTAATCCTTAGATTTCAAACATCTTCCTTTTTATATCAGTTCCCCAGCGGTGAACAATTAAAGATGCCAGACCTCTGATGGCAGTTCTCTGACCTGGCATCTGGATGAGCTGACTTGATGTGACAAACTGACAATTCAACAGCAGCAGCACCAAGTGCAGCTCACTGTTTAGGCAACAGATTCTGAATTACACCAAATAACCTGAGTTAAGACAGCAGCATGTTGTGCTGCTTGTACTGTAGTCTGCACCCTTACCATGTAATCTGTAGGTAACAAACTAGCAATCAGTTACCTGAGAACAGGTGTATCCTATAAACATCTAGAGCTTTCTAAGCTTTCCGCTCACTCACATGCTTTGATTTTTACAAGTGGAAATGCAGGAAAAAGAAAAGTCAGTCTGCCTTGCAAGTGCAGTACTATTTCTGTGGGAAATGACAGCAAAGCTACAGCTGAACCTGAGCAGAGTATGAGAAGTGTGCTCTGAACTGTCACAGCTAGGTTTCCGAGCCACCATGTACCGGTTAATACAAGGTGATGTTTTATGCCTTCTGAGACACTTTAGAGATGTTTCATTTAGACCCACTGCTCAGCTTAAGGCACTTGTAAATTCCATAGTCTCTCCAAGCAATGGCAGGAGTGCCCCTGCTCCACCACACCAAGTTACACAGGAACTCACCTCATAATTTCTTGTGAACATCTAGCTGTGTATTCCTCCTTTGCCACAAAGAGATGCACAAACAGTGTGTTCAAAGGCTACAAGACAAGGAATGAAAGGCTACACACCATGCATCTAATATTGATGACATCAACCCAAGTATTAATACCCATTTTTATTTCTAGTATATATGATCTTCACTCAAAGTGAGCAGCTTCACAAAGTAACTTCAAAGCATGTGTGGATTAAAGTACTTTTTATATCATTTTGTGCTGCAATGTTTTAATTTACACACAGTTTACTATTGTTTGACTGGACATCAGACATTTCATATTAAACAGTATTAATTATAGACTAACAACATTTAACCACAATAATTAGCAACTAGATCTTAACATTTAACATTTGGCTGATAAAGACATTCTTTTTAGGTTTAAAAAAAAACAACCAGCCCCAAACCCAAAGCTGACATACTTTTCATAATCCTAAAATGCTATTTCTTTAAAGGCAATATGAAAAATTACAAACCTTAGAACTGTATCATTAGACATATTTAAATACCCAGGCAGAAACAGGGTAGACTAACAGACACTTTTATCCTATATGCCTCCAGTTAACCTGGAAAACCACTGTGCTGGAAGGGCAAGGGGTATTAATTCAACTATTCTCCTGCATATTAATGTGCTGTGTCAATGAAGGTCTACCTGTAGATAAAATATTTCTACAAAAATTACTTTAAATGGGAAAACCTGAAGGTTTCTGAATAGTTTAATATTCAACCAAAGTGTCATGGCTAGAGTCACCGATAAACTTCAGCAACTTCAGAGCAGGAATGATTTCAATAGAAGCTGCAGTACCCAGACCAGCACAAAGACAACAGGCTATTGTAACAAATAAACACCTTAAGCCATTTCCAAAAATCAGGTTTTTGTTTGTTTGTTTGTTTTTCCGTAGCAAAAGGAAGAAAAAAAATATTTTGTTGTTCAGGTCCAAGAGGAGGCCTCAGAAGGGGCTTGGACTGTAATTGTTTCTAAATAGTGAGGGTAACAAGACAATCCTGTAAAGCACCTCCATGAATTTAGTTCTGCATAGGTCAATTCCCAGCTTAGACATCTGAGCTATCTTTTCATTTCTGTGCTCAAGGAAAAAAGACTTGTCAATTACACTTTGCAGAAATCCTACATTCAGATGATCTGTTTTGCAAAAAACACCTGCATGGATTTGACCTGCAGTTAACCAACGATATCTCATCAAGTTATACCCCAGAAAAGGTTTAGTTGTTCTGCCAGTGTAGAAACATAAAAAACACTGACTGAATCTTCTGTACCTGTTTTAGAAAACAATCTCCGTTCTAGCAAAGTAAGACCTCTGCTCCCTGTCAATGTTTCAAAGTACTTTCCACTCCTGTTTAGGAGCAGCAATGCCTTGTCTTTTCTCTCTGTATGCCCTGCACCTCGCAGTCAGCTGCAGCTTTGCTGCACCAGACAGTGTGGAACAGGCTGCCGGAGGCAGAGCTTGCAGAGCTGACAGCACAGAACCCCCAGAGCAGCTGCACCCTGAATGAAGTGGCTGTGCCTGCATCCTGCCTGGGCACAAAGCGCTGCTCAAGACACAAAGAACACCCATTAGAAGGAAATTAGACGTCCTTTTTCTATACTCTCTTGGACTGTAATGACTGTTTCTTTTAAGAGCACAGAACATTTTCGAATACAACTGCTGTATCTCACTTTATCTGCAAGCCACTGATTAACATCTCAACCCAGCGGAGAACTGATGAACAGCCTAGAGATAACCGCAGTCCTGCCAACACCTTATGGCATGTGCTACCTAACTTTTGCGTGCTTAGGGTTAATATTTTGCATATTTTCTCAGAATCTAGTTCCCAGTTGGACTGAACCATGGGCAGCATTTGAATCCTAAACTTCTAAGGCCCTGTTTCCAGCCCGTAATTCCTAAGAGAAAGTCATAAACTTGCCCAAGGAGCCCCTGTGAAAGCTGCCAACACAGAGCAAAGAGCAGCAGTCTCTCCACACCAGCACCAAACCAGCTCACTCCAGCACCAAGATGCCCACATCAGCATGAGGATTTCGTAAGGAATCAGATCATCACCTTCTGCAGCCTTAATGCCTCAGGTCTACCTAAAACAGACCTTAAATGCCCATGTGTATTTTTCATTCCTGAGCCTTAAATGAAAACTCAACTAAAAGTCACAGAGTTTACTTACAGTGCACTTATGGTTATTGTAGTTATTATGCAGGAATGGTTCCCAGTCAGCCTGATCTGTGATATTCCAATTTGGATAGTCCAGAAAGGCAGCATGGCCTATAACCTCATTCTTCTCATTGCAGAGTGTCAAAGCAAGATTTGATTTTTCTCTATGGAAACAATTTAATTTTGCAGAAGTTGAAGAAACTCTACATAGAAAAGCAGCCCACTGTGAATTCAGCCTGCTAGAACAGTAAAATTAGCCATGTTCAAAAGGGTTCCCAGAATCAGGCCTCAAAACTTCATCATCCACATGTTGATTTGACATTATTGTTTCAGTTGCAGACAGAGCGTTCTGAAAACACTTACCATGATTTTTCAGATCCTCGATCATTATGAATTTGAGATGCAAGATTTAAATGCTCCCTCTTCTCTGCATGCTTTTTCACACACCTGTTTGTTCCCCAAATAGCTGTTAGCCAAGATTTTTGTCAATAAGTAGGAAAAACCATAAATGACCACCCATGAGCACTTCCCATAGCCTGTGTGCTGTTCATCCCTGCACAGAAAGAGGAAGAGCACAAGTTTCGTCAGGACCTCTGGGGATGGAGGTGTGGGGTAAGAGAAGACCACTACAACCTCCCACCTCCTCTGAGGACACTGCTGTGCAAGCCGACCAAATCTCACAGAACACTGGACATGTGAGGACATGAAGAGAGGCACAACAAACATTTTATGGCAGGCAGAGGCTGTCTCCCACAGCAGAAAACACAGCAAGAAAAAATAACCCATGTCTTTGGTTAAGGGGAAAATGGAAGAGAAGGAAACGTGTTTGACATACACAGGAACAGAAATCAGAAGGGTCATGGCTACATAGCCCTCAAAACTCCTCTACTACTGTCCCTTCCCAACAGGCAAAAGCATTCTGGGAGATGGAGCAGACACTAGATTCTGATGGTTTCACCAGGAGTTAGTCAACAGTACTTTCTCTGAAGTTTTATAAAAGACTAGTATAGTTAAATAGTTAAATCTTGTCCATCATGCTGGCAGCAGTGACCCAAGTTTGCCCAGTCATACATGTGACAGACAGAAGTAGATTTTCTTTCCCTTTTCAGGAACAGAAGAAAAAGTCATGATACCACACAATGTAAAGGTTCAGAATGTTTTCTACTACTTTAAATGTAACTTAATTGCCTGAAGTTTCCTGCAAGAAAGGTAATATAAATCCTAAAATACCATTACTTACAAAAGGAAGGTGACATCAACCCTTCCAAAGACACCTTCTGTAACAGGGCTGAAGAGGCTGATAATGTCCGGAATATCACGTGATTCTGTTCTTCGGGCACTCACCCCTTCTGTGTTTCTGCTTGAGGAAGTTGTTGTGGCCATCTTACAGGCTGCAATAAGAGCAAACACCAACATTGCTGCTCTGGGGATCCCACTGCAATCCACTGATGAGAGTCACTTCAGATGGATTCTTATAAAAACTATTAAGTGCTGCAATTCCAATGGCTTTAGGTGCCCTGGTTCCTGTACACCTCCACACAGACACTGCCTGCATATACAGACAGGATGCAAACAACACACATGTGGAAATGCAGCAGGCAGTCATCCCTACTGTCTGGATCCTACACAGGGAATAAATGACTGTAATAGATTACAGTAGCTTTTACATTTATTCATTTATGGGCATTTGCATGCTAGCCATCAGAACGGTGCCTTCGGCCTGCAGGCTGAGAGGCTCAGATGGGAACAATCAGGGTAAAAATGTCCTGATTAAATAGCAGCTTCAGGTGAGCTAAGTCTATATTGTCCAAAACTGCTCCTCAAATTTCTTTTATTGATCTGCCTGGCAACTTAAGAACACACAGAGGCAGCAGATATTCAAACCACCTGTGAGCGGGCAGCAGATATTCAAACCACCTGTGAGCGGGCAGCAGATATTCAAACCACCTGTGACCCTGCCCTCAGTTCTAACACCTTTCACCTGTGTGCCTGCTCAGTATTGCAGCTCACTGTGATACAATTAACAACTAGGCTTTCTGCCTAATTTACATATACATGTAAAATATAGCATTAGTAACTCAAAAAAAGTTAAGTAACACATTGAGACCAACAAAGTATTTTCACCAGCCTGCAAAAAACAGCAGCCACTTCTAACAGTGGCTCCAAACCCCAGCGTGATGCCCCATTACTAGGCACCACAGACCCCAACTGAGATGGAGTAACACAAGAAATCCTGAGTTTTGTACCCCTTAAGTACACAGAAAGTCAAACGCACTGCTACATCTCTTACAAACCAGACATTTAGGTGCCAGCACAGGTCTCAGCCATTCCACTGTACATTTGCAAATTGGTTCTGGAACCAGCCCTCTACAGATATGGTGACAATTCCATATATAAAAACAAACAGAACTTTCTAAACTGTCATTAATGAACTGAAATCTAGCACTAAGATTATCTCAGCTCAGCGAAAGTTTGCCACATTTACATACTCGACTTAATACATTGAAAAACCATCCCACCCTTCACCACGAGCTCCCCTAAACACTCACGCGGCCCCGAGCGACAGAAAGCGGCACTTACAGACCCAAAACGCGCGGTTCTCACGGGGAAACGCACCGTTCGTACCGCAGCTCCCGCGTTCCCCCGCGGAGCAGCATCGCCGGGCACAGCCCCGGCCCGCCCCAGCACCGGGGACACCCCCGCTCCCGCGGCTGCTCAGGGAGCTGGGAATGCTCCGGCGGGACACCCGGGGGCGGCGCCGAGCCCCGTGCCCGGCACGGAGCGGGCCCGCCCCAGGGCGGTGCCGGGACAGCGGCGGGACAGGGAGGGGAGAGAGACCCCCCTCAGGAGCGAGCCCCCTCAGGGGCGCGAGACCGCCCGGGCACGAGGGACCGCCCCCCGCCGCGGCCACCCGGGCACGAGACCCCCCGGGCACGTGGGACCGACCCCCCCGGGCACGAGACACCCCCCGGGCACGTGGGACCGACCCCCCGGGCACGAGGGATCGACGCCCCGCCCCGGGCACGAGACCCCACCTCCCCCCCCGCCCCGGGCACGAGGGACCGACCCCTGCCCGTCGAGCCGCCAGGGGGCGCCCTGAGGGGCACGGACACAGCGAGCCACCCCCGCCTCGGGCACTCACCGGCCCCGGCCCCGGAGCGGGGCGGGCACACACCGAGCGGCGGCGGCGCGGCGGGGACAGACGGGCGGGAGGAGCGGAGGGGCCCGGGCCCAGCCCGCCCGCCGGTGCCTCGGGACGCGCCGCCGTTGCCGCGGCAACGACGCTCGGCCGGCGCTGCGTGAGGTCAGGGGGTGGCGGGGCGGGGCCGGCGCGCGGCGCGGCGGCAAGATGGCGTCTACGGCGGCCGGGAAGCAGCGCATCCCCAAAGTGGCGAAGGTGGGCGGCGGAGGGACCCCCCGAGCCCCCCTGGGGCATCCCCCCCCACCCCCGGCAGCGGGGAGCTCACCCCGTAGGGAAACGCCAACCGAGCCCCTCTTTCCCTTTGCCTTGCAGGTGAAAAATAAAGCGCCCGCCGAAGTTCAGATCACAGCGGAGCAGCTTCTGAGGGAGGCAAAGGAGCGAGAGCTCGAGCTTCTCCCGCCGCCTCCGCAGCAGAAGATCACAGATGTTGAAGAGCTAAATGACTATAAACTCCGGAAAAGGAAGGTACAGTGAAAAACCAAACCTAAACCTTGACCCTCATATAAAGCACTAAAGTTGTGCTACATGTAACCTGAACAGGATGTGTGTAGTCTGTACTCCCCATGGGCTTTCCAGGCAAGTACCAATTCCTTAAAAACCCTGTTTCATGTTGCTTTTGTGCAAAACCTGCAAGTTAAACGTGTCGTTTGGCACGCGGTTTGGCATCAGGCACCTTCCCTGCGGGGAACGCTAAGAGGGCGATTACACGGATGGTTTTAGGCCTTACCAGCAGCCTCTGGGCAGCCAGCCTGAGACAGGGCCAGGCTCCGCAGGGCTGCTGGGTTTGCACCTCAGCTGCTAGAAGAAACGAGACAGCGTTTGCGAGCGGGGTTTCAGTTCTGTGTCATTACAGTGTGACTTAGCACACTTCGGAACACACTTTCTACACTAACCGTGGTTAGGTTGATTGCTTGAGACTTCACCATTTGGCATGTGAAATCGCAGGTATAGTTTTTGCTTATACCCTTGAAAGAATTGCTTTGCTTGTGCAAACCTGCCTGTTATTTTTGTTCAGCTTTTTGCTTTGATAACACCCATCCAGGATCAGCAGAGCATGTCCCTAACTTGAAAGAATTCCTCAGTGCTGAAAGCATCTAGCTACAGAGGGCACAAGCACAGGCTGTCCCTCCCTGAGGCACCTCTGCACGTGTCCAGCACTGGTGGCAGTTGTAGCACAGCACAGTGTCCCAGCTCTCCACCCCAGGTGGGTGTTCATTCCCTCCTTACCAGGACCTGTGAGGATTTCAGGCCTTGCTGTGCTCCTGTTCCCCACTCAGGCCCGTGCAGAACAGCTAGAGTCAGATCAACGCCCCAGCACTGCAAAAGCAACGTTTGATGTTACCTTTGTTCACCTCTCCCATGGACGGGGTGTCTCATCACTGCCTTGTCCTGTGTTAGACCATGATTCACACCATGTTCCACACCCACAGCAGTGCTCCTGCCCACAGCCAGACACGAGGCTGGAGGAGCCCCTCACACTGAAATCTGCCTGGCACACTGGTTACCAGCTTACTAGATCCATGGAGTGGGAATAAGGCATCTTGCTTAAAGAAAAATTTAACACAGTGGTACATACATGTCAAAGTGACTAAATTCATGGTGGTGCATCCAGTTACATTCATGCTTGTCAGCAATGACTGGATTCCAGCTGTTTAGGTAGGGTTGCTGTTGAAACATTAAGCAGGACATTAAAAATAAGATTTTAGGGCTGCCAGCTATTATTCCATCAATATTTCAGTTACCAGGTTGCAGGAACTTGAGTTTAGTCCTATTCTACATCTCTGGCTTCTTTGCCAAGCAATTCCAACAGTGTTGTATTAGGTCTTTGTTACCACATCTGCGTAGGTGTAAAACATTGGGCATTCATTCCAATAATAACAATACCCTATAAGCCATTTATAGCACTGGTCTGCAGAAGAATTTCTTACTTAAGATATAATTCCCTCCTCAGACTTTTGAAGATAACATAAGGAAGAACAGGACTGTTATCAGCAACTGGATCAAGTACGCGCAATGGGAGGAAAGCCTGAAGGAAATCCAGAGGTAACCAGGATGCAGCTGCAAGCACCTCTTATAAGCCTTTTTAGACACACACTGACAAACATCAAAGTCTTGGAGGCACATTATGCCAGCAGTGTACTTGTGTTTTCCAGAGCCCGCTCCATCTACGAGCGCGCCCTGGACGTGGACTACAGGAACGTCACGCTATGGCTCAAATACGCCGAGATGGAGATGAAGAACCGCCAGGTGAACCATGCCCGGAACATCTGGGACCGGGCCATCACCACCCTGCCCAGGGTGAACCAGTTCTGGTACGTTGGCACAGCATGGGGCGGCTCTTCTGCCCGCAAAGACTGCCCGTTGTTTGTCTGCTCTGGGATTATGCTAAAGTGCCTTGTTTCCTGGTGCTCCAAGTCTTCAGGCTAGTCTGAAAGAAATAGGAAGGCTGAAGTTTTGGAGAGGCTTTGTATTTTTTAAGTGGCAAGAGCCTTGGCAGAGAAGGATGTTCATGTGCCTGCATGCTGCCAGTCACAACTGCATCTCCAGGCACCCCATTTCTGGGGTGTGTGGCAGGGGGGAAGAGGTGAAGAAATCTCAGTGGTGCTCTTACACAGTGCTCCAAAAATCCCCGAATTGATGTGTTCACTATGCAATTGTAGAAACTTGATCTCCTTTCCCAAGGTACAAATATACTTACATGGAAGAGATGTTGGGGAACGTTGCTGGGTCACGTCAAGTGTTTGAACGTTGGATGGAGTGGCAACCAGAGGAGCAAGCTTGGCATTCCTACATCAACTTCGAGCTGCGATACAAGGAGGTGGACAGGGCACGTAGCATTTATGAGAGATATATCCTTTTCAGTGCCTTGGGACACCAGCTGAAGTTCAGACCTGCATGCTTCCTTTCCTTCAGTGTTCCATCTCCAGCAATGTCTCTGTGCTCCTTTTCACTGTGGTGTGCTGATAATAAGCCACCACAGCAAGGGCCAGCAGTAGGTGTTAAATGTTTAGGGGAAACCATCAGATTCCGTGAAGGTCCTGCCAAAACAGTCTGTATTTAACTGCACTGATGTATCTAGCTTTTTTGCAGTCACTATTTGTTTCAGATGTCTCCTCAAATTTCTGCCCTTTGTCTGATTTTTATCCCTTTCTAGGTTCTCAGTAAGGCACAGAGTCTTTCCATGCTTAGAGCAGTTAGTGTCATCTTCCCAGTTGCAATTTTTTGCAGAAGCCATCCTTGGGAGTGGTTTGATGTAGTCCTTGACTCTGTAGTCTCTGGGGAGAACACAGCTGGGGAGGTCTGGTTCAGGCACCACTGTTTCTTTAACAAATCTGTACTTGTCATCGTGCACCCCGACGTGAAGAACTGGATCAAGTACGCGCGCTTTGAGGAGAAGCACAGCTACTTCGCCCACGCCAGGAAAGTGTACGAGAGGGCAGTGGAGTTCTTTGGGGAGGAGCACATGGATGAGCACTTGTACGTGGCTTTCGCCAAATTTGAGGAGAACCAGAAAGAAGTAAGATCCCCTTCATAACTTCATAACACATCAGACTAATGCCAAGATACCTCCTTCAGTATCATAACCCAATCCATTTAACAGTCACTTCAATGCTTGTGGTTTTCAGCACCTCATGATACACTGTTAGTCTGAGTTAAGGAGACAGGTTTTTTTTTTTTATCTCTAGTTGCCTTTTGGTGACATCAGGTAAGTGTGTTCTAAGGAAGGTGGGCATCAAATCTGCCAAGCCCGAGAGCAGCAGCATCAGATTAAGCATGTATCCTCAGATCTATGAGGTTCTGAGAGATTGTAGGCCTGCATGATAAAACAACTGAACTGGCCTGAATGTTTTTCCACAGACAACCTCTGTTAAGTTCTCAGGCCGGTAAGGAATTGAAAATGTTCTGTGAACAAAAAACCACACCTCTTAAAAATTGTTTAAATATTCTAAACGTGTAAATGATTACGAGATGGTGGGCGCTGACACAGATTTGCTCCCCACCCCAGACTTTACTCTTCATGAAGGTCTGCATTAGTCCTGTTCTAAAATAGTCACTTACATAGAGGTGTTCGATGATTCTGTATTCTATTAAATATTGCCAAAAGCTCCTTAAGAAATTGTGGGGGAGGACTGAAACTGCCTTGTAAATATTATTGAAATGATATTTTATGTTTTCAGTTTGAAAGAGTAAGAGTGATCTACAAGTACGCCTTGGATAGAATTCCAAAGCAGGAGGCCCAGAATCTTTTCAAGAACTACACCATCTTTGAGAAGAAGTTTGGAGACAGGAGAGGAATTGAAGACATCATTGTCAGCAAGAGGAGATTCCAATATGAAGAGGAGGTGAAGGTATGTATAGCAGGTACCCTCCAGGCTCACTGAACATCTGTCTGCTTCTTACAGTGCAAGAGCATCTTATGAAATGAAGGCTGATGAGTTTGGCATTACCTTTGATAGTCAAGAAAATACCATAAGAGCGTTCGTTCTGGAGGCAGAATTCCATCCATAGGGAAGAGAATTACATTTGCATTCACTGCTTTTTTGTTTCTGCTTTCTAATCTGGATTGTTCCAGCAAAGTTTTTGATTGAACTCAGAACTTGGTACCCTTTGAAGTCACCTTAGGGCATAATGCAGTTTAGTTTGTAACTTAGTACTTCAGCTATGGAGTAACCATTACAAGACACCTCACCTCTGTATAAGTACCCTTTTGTGAGGAAGTGGCTGTGCCACTCCTGTCTGCTGTTCACTGAACACTGCACATTTCATCATTTCCTCACTCCTTCTCACACTTCACTTAGAAAATGCTTGTAGGCAAAATAAAGACAGACTCACTGTAACCCAAAAGCTCTAGCATAGGCATCCCCAAGACTGACAGTGTTTCATTAATATTCCAGTGAGCTATTTTTAAGGGAAACATCCTGACTGAAAATTAAGTAAAGGAACAGGGTCTCTTATTTGTAGTGACTGAAGCTTCTTCCCTGTTTCCCTGCTCCCATCTTCCTGGAAGGCAAACCCCCATAATTACGACGCGTGGTTCGACTACCTGAGGTTGGTTGAGAGCGACGCCGATGCCGAGACCGTTCGGGAGGTGTACGAGAGAGCCATCGCCAACGTGCCCCCCATCCAGGAGAAAAGGCACTGGAAGAGGTACATCTACCTCTGGATCAACTATGCCTTGTATGAGGAGCTGGAGGCAAAGGCAAGTAGTAAGAACTCGGGTTTTTTTTCTTTCCTTCATAAGTATTTTCCATGTATTAAATAGCTACCGTTATTTTAATAGGAAAACTGAGAACTAAATATACTGCATGTTACTAGTTTCGTGTAAAAAGCTACATGATTTACTACTTAAGTATAGGGGATTTTTCCCCTTTCAATTTTCCCTCCTATGCATAAGGGGCAGAAAACAGCCCTCAACTTGTTTCACCCCAATTTTTCTAGGAAGATACTGATAATAAAAGCAGAAATGGATGTTTCTAGCCCCATCTGAACTCCCAGACTGTTACCTGAACTTGTAAAGTAGTTTTGCTTAACAGAACACTTGTGAAGCACCCACATTGTTTCCTCTGTTACCAGTCAGGCAACATTAGAGCTACTTTGAGTGCAGAACACCTATTCAGTGTCTGTTAAAAGAAAAACAGACTTATTTTTTGCCTCTTAGAGCAGGGATACTCGTGATTTTATTGTCTGCTTTTTAGTAGTGAATCTTGCTTTCCAAAGATGAGTCCTGCTGATTGTTAGACACTACTACCTTTTAATTGTTCATACTACACAGATAAGTACATTTACATTTTAAACAGTCATTATTCTAATCAGTTTGATTTAAAAAATACTGTTCTGCAGTTTTGCAATTATTGCAGAATTTTCAACACAGTGTAACCTTAGCAGCAAATAAAATATTTAATTTTAGTAGTAAGCAAAGTATTTAATAGTGCCTGTTCTTACAGGATGCTGAACGAACCAGACAGGTGTACCAAGCATGCATTGAGCTCCTTCCTCACAAAAAGGTATGGCTTCTCTGGCAGGTTAGGGTGAGTTTTGGGTTAAAATCAACAAGATAATACCCTTTAGTTCTCTTCCTTATCACAGCAGGACAAGCACTGGTGACAGATTCCCACAAACAAAAAACAAGAGGGCTTCTCCTATATTTTAAAAGCATCAAGTAGATTCTAGGAGGCTAAAATTGCACATAGTCAGAAAACAAAGAAGACCACTTAGTCTTTGTTCACTTATCTTCCTTCTCAAGCGAGTTTTTCCCCGTTACTCTCAGCCCAGTCACTTAACAGTCTCTTCTAAATACTTAGTGCTCTGCTTTGCTGGGTTTAACACCTTTATAGTGGCTGCACCTAATGGCCTGCACAGTCCCACCTGAGGCAGCTGCATTTGATAAAACAGCTTTCAGATGTGTCTTCCCCATTACAGTTGGCCTTCAGGGCTGATGTTGTGGGGTTTTTTTTGCTAGTGAGCTTTAACTAAATTATCCATGGGACCAAATCCTTACAACTAATAATCTGCATTGCCTTGGAATATCAAAAAATCTTTGTGCATATTCTTTCTTTCATAGTTTGTCACTAATTGCATCATCTGATTGTCAGGTGTGTAGATTAAGATTAATCTGTAATTATTAAGAGCTGATTAGCTGTTAATTGGTTCATTGATATCTGATGTTTTACCACTTGATGATTGGTTAATGAACTCTTTCCTCTGCTTGAAAAGACCTCGATCCTGGCTACTTTTGCTTTTAGTATTAAGGGAGTATGTTGCCCTGGCCTAAAGACGTTGGTTGGAGTAGTGAACTCTCAGTCTTTTAACAGAAAACTAATGTAGCTAGGTGAGATTAAATGTAGTAGTGGTTTTTTGTTTTTTTTTTTTTTTTAATGTTTTAGGGTTTTTTTAAGGACTATATTTAGTAATTATTATTTAGTTTTTAGCCTAAATATTGCAGTCTTTTAACAGAAAACTAATGTAGCTAGGTGAGATTAACTGTAGTAGTGGTTTTTTGTTTTTTTGTTTTTTTTTTTTTTTTTAATGTTTTAGGGTTTTTTTAAGGACTATATGTAGTACTTCTTATTGAGGTTTTAGCCTAAATATTGCACTGTCCTTTTTCTTTCAGTTTACTTTTGCCAAGATGTGGCTGCTCTATGCACAGTTTGAAATACGCCAGAAAAACCTCCCCCTTGCCAGAAGGGCTTTGGTAAGCTTTTGTTAGTGCCATAATTGACTTTGCTAACTAACAGTAAGGCAGGAAAGGCATTAGGATATCTTAATTTGTCCTTTGTAAATTGCCGGTTTAATCCACTTAAGTAAAGCATCCGAGAAGTCTGCAGAGACCAGCATTTACTGTCATGTATGATTTAAAAAGAAGTGTAGCTTCCAGTGATGAATTAGCCATGGGCAGAAATGACAAAGTGCTCCTCTGAATGTGAAGCAGCCTCATCAGCTTAGTGCCATTGCAAGTTTTTAACTGCTGCTGATTCATTACAGTGATAGATTTTAAAAAGCTTTTCAGATAAATAATAAGAGGCCTGACTCTCAGAAATCAGGACCTGCTCAACAGTGTGTGAGTCCCAGGTTGCTGACAGAAGCAATCACAGGGATTTCGGGCAGGCTCAGGAGCTGCTGAGCAGGTTCACTGTATGAATGTCACCGTATTAGGGAACAGCGTTGTGTGTTTTGGCAGCAAGACCTTTTGAAATGAGAAACTTCCTTTCCTCTCAGTTCAGATATTCTTAGTAAGATTGGAGATTTTGAGTAAAAGCCAATGTTGGTAACAGTTGAGGTGGCTTGGCTTTAAAGAGCAAGCTAATGGGGTTTCCACCAAAATAGGGATGGTGAGTATGTAGAGAAGAGTTGAGCATATTTTGAAATAGCAATGGTATTTGCAGAGCCAGAGGGCCATAATGGTGATGAAAGTGATACTCTTTAAGTGGTGGTTTCCTCCATTTTTAATAAGTTCTAAGACAATAAATGTGTAGGAACATTGTGTAGGAGAATCGTCGTAGGGGAGTTTCATCTCCAATTGCTTTGTTCACATTGGCCTGAGGGAACACAGGCTACACTGCTTACTAAATAATGCTTGTCCACAGAAGTGACTCCAAGGTGAAGTTCACTGCAGCTTGTCTCAGGTGTGCCCATTCTTAACTCATTTTGAGATTTCCAAATTAAGAACCAGAAACTGCTTTCTCACAGGTTGTCTTAGGACAGACAGTTTTCTTCAGAGGCTGAGGCAGATCAGAAAGAAAATTTTTAAAGATGTTATTCTCTACTTGTCTCTGTCTATTGCTGTCAGTCAGCAGGCAGGGATAGGGAGGCATTTTCTGTGTGAGGAGGAGCCGTGTGGTGCCAGGAGACAGTTTGGTTTGATATCATTTGTTTTGTAAGATACTTAGGAAGTGTTAACCTGCCAGATTGGTACAGACTAGTACTATACTTCCTTCAGCTGTTGGTGCAGCATGAAGTGTTCAGCTGAAACAAGGTAAGTTCCAACTCACTCTCTGTGGGGAATCCATGTTCTGTAAAAGTGTAACAAGTGAGGAGATTTTCTGCTTCCTAAGTTCTTGGTGTTTATGGATGCACATTTGTTCTGTAAACTCTGCTTGGATTTCCCACTGGCCCTGAACAGAGTCTGAAGAAACACTGTGCAAAAAATGAGTTGCAGTTCAAATAATGGAGAATAAAGAAACATTTAGAAAATACAGTGGGTTTTATTTGCCTGCAAGATCATTAAGGGCTTTGGGGTTTTTTTTTGCTTAACAGGGAACATCCATAGGTAAATGCCCAAAAAACAAACTGTTTAAAGGTTATATTGAATTGGAGTTACAACTGCGAGAATTTGACCGCTGCCGGAAGCTCTATGAAAAATTCCTGGAGTTTGCACCGGAAAACTGCACATCCTGGATTAAGTTTGCTGAGCTGGAGACCATCCTTGGGGATATTGACCGAGCCCGGGCCATCTACGAGCTGGCCATTGGCCAGCCCCGGCTGGACATGCCGGAGGTGAGTGAGGAGGGGGCTGAGCACTTGGCCCAGTTTTGAAGTATTTCTTACAGAGTGTGGCTGATGGACATGTAAATCATCCCCCAGCTCAAACAGAACCACATACCCTCATGGCTCAGCCTGGCACTCGTTAGTTCAGCACCTGTTTCTTGGCGGGGCTAAAAACCCCCTGATGAAATGTGAGGGGGAAAGCTAAATGGATTCTGTGCACCAGGTTTGGTGCTGCTCAGCCGTAATCCCAGCCTGTACTGTCAGTTAATGCTCTGATCTCAAACCTTCCTCAGGGAAATTTCATGTTTATCTGTGCTTTCCTGCCCATGCCATTGTCTCAGGATGCTCTGAATGAATATAAGAGACTTTTCTGTTGCAGGTTCTTTGGAAATCCTACATTGACTTCGAGATTGAGCAAGAGGAGTATGAGAAAACCAGGAACCTTTACCGCCGGTTGCTTCAGCGGACGCAGCACGTCAAGGTGTGTGTCGGCACCCAGGACACAATGGGGGCCAGAGTGTGGCCCATGGGGCAGGGAAAGACTGGGGTACCTTGGTTCAAATCAACCCAAGTTCAGGCCCATGCCTGTGCTGTGAAGGGGGGGAAAGAAGTTTCTAAATTCCATGTAACATCAGGTGTATCTCAGGTGAAAGGTTTTCCAAGCAATCCTCTTCCTGCTGGAGCAGCCTTGGGATTTTAGTTGCAAAAACTTTGTAAGGGAAGAATAGTTGTGATTTTTCCAATGTCAGTTGGTGCTGTCATTGACTAAATTCACACAGATTTCTCATGACCTAAAACAGCCACAAGAAACGTATCCAGGTGGCTTATGTGAATGTTCTGTCTTGGTGAAATGAGGTGAACCTCACATGTGTGAAACAAATGGGGATTTTCTAGGCATCTGCTTATGGAAAAGTGCTTTAGACTTGCATTGATGTTCATTTTTTTTGGCTGCTTTGGCTTTTTTTAAACTGTCCCTTAGCCGAGGGGCTCCAGAGCAGAGGTTTCAGATGGGGTTTGCTGTGCTGTGCCCCCAGGTGTGGATCAGCTTCGCACAGTTCGAGCTCTCGGCAGGGAGGGAGGAGAGGCTGCAGCGCTGCCGGCAGATCTACGAGGAGGCCAACAAGGCCATGCGGAGCTGTGAGGAGAAGGAGGAGAGGGTCATGCTGCTGGAGTCCTGGAGGAGCTTCGAGGAGGAGTTTGGAACTGACACCACTAAAGAGAGGATAGATAAACTTATGCCTGAGAAAATAAAGAAGAGGAGAAAGCTGCAGGCTGAGGACGGGGTAAGGAAAAATCATGCCAGTAGTGGCTGTGAGTCCTTGGTGCCTTTGTGCTTTATGGAGTCAGCTGCTGGGGATGGGCTAACAAACATGGGTTTTAATTTTCTCTTATTTCTCTTTCTTCTTGGAAGTGCTTCCTAATAGCCAACATTAACATGCAAATTAAACTTTCTTTGGGGTATTTTTTTTTTCCCTAGTCTGATGCTGGCTGGGAGGAATACTATGATTATATTTTCCCAGAAGATACTGCCAATCAGCCTAACCTCAAACTCCTGGCTATGGCAAAGCTCTGGAAGAAGCAGCAGCAGGAAAGCGAAGCTGCAGCCATGGATCCTGACAAGGACATCGATGAAAGCCAGACTTAACAACTTGTCTGTCCCCACCCCTTTCCTGGGGCATTGTACAGAATTTTCTTGGGTGATAAATAAATGTATTTGGAGGGTTTTACTATTACTGACTTGAGACGGGTTTTGTGTGGCAAACAAACACTGTATTGGAGTCGATTGCCTTTGAGAGTCCTGTTGGTTTGCAGCAGCTCATGGAGAGGTCCTGAGAGCAGTGCAGGGGTCTGCAGGTGTCGCCAGTGACCTGAGGACTGGGTGCCAGTTCTCACTTTCAGCACAAGGCCTCCTGTTGTTGATCTGTGGGAGGAAGCGGCTGTCTGAAGTGCCAGGACCAGCCCCATCTGTGCAAGGCCCTGCTCAGTCTGGTGAGTCCTCCCTGCTCAGGCTTGTCTGAGGTTTATTCTTCCTGAGAACTGGCTTGGCCATGAAAAACTGCACTACTGGTGGGGCCAGCTGTGGTGCTTGGTGTCCTCACACCTCCCTGTCGCCTCACTGCCGGCATGTGGCTCTTGCTCCCCCTCCTCTGTCTTACCTCCACTTGCCCCATGTGAGCATCTTAGACATGTGCTTCTCATCTCTGAAGTGTTTCTGCCACTGCATGTACCACATTACATTGTAAATCTCATTTCTATTTTCCCCTCTTCTAATCCCTCTCTCTACTTTGGGCCTCATTGCTTTTTGTACTTTCCTTTGATACTTCCCTCTATCCAACTCTGTCTTTGCTTTTTTGTTTCATATAATTAAATTTTTATGGAGTTTTCAGGGGTGGTAAGGTGGTTTTCTTGTGTATTTTTGGTGAATTTCTATGTGGAATTTTTGGGGGGGGTTCTTTGTTTTTTTTTTTTTTTGTTCTTAGAAACATTGCATTTTCCCTGGGATTTCTTTGTTGAAGACGGAACCTTGGAGTTTTTTTGCCAGCTTGGCTGTATACTCTGTCAGTTGCTGATACCATCTCTCTTAATAAGACCAATGGTGATATTGTCAACAGGGGTTTGAGCGAGCATCTTGTGTTTGTACATGGAGCTTTAGCAGTTCTCCAGAAAGCAGGCAGAGGCACAAGGCCACAGTGTCTTGCAGGGCAAGAACCATTGTTGTTCCAAGTTAAACCCCCAAACATTTTTATTTTCAAGCCAGATTGATTATTGTGGGGTTGTTGTTTGTAAGTACAGAATTTGAAATTTTTTTTGCCTTGTTTTTGAAACACTTGTGAGGAGTGATCTGGATTTGACACCCTGAATGCTGCATTTCCAATAGTGAAACTTTGCCCCTTGGGGCACTAATAGATACAGGTCTAATGGATTTCTCAGACCACAGCTGTGTTTCCATCTTATTTCTCTCCCCCATTATAAGCCTATCTTGGAAAAGGCAAACAGGAGATTTTTATTCCATAAAAAGCAAAGCAAAATTTACCTGCTGATGTGGCTTTTTGGTAGTGAATGCTGCTGTGGCTCAAGCATTTCTTTGGTCAGAGCATGTCCTTGTGTCTCCCTTGGTCTCAAACATGGGGGACTGTGTCTGTGCTCAACTTCTCCCAAGCTTTACTGGAATCCACTGTAAGATGTTCTCTAAGAATAACCTCTGTGTTTGCACAAGTAGCTTCATTTGTAGCTGGCTGGGATACCTCTCAAGGTTTGATGGTACCCAGGGTGGTGGAAGATTGTGAACCACAGGGCTCTGTGCCTGGTGTGCAGTGCCACAGACGTGCAGCTGCTGCCCTGGTGGTGTTTGGCTTTTTCAGCTTTCCTGTTAAATAATTTGCACACTCATCTTTTGCACACTTCCAAAGTGGGGGAGCTGAGACCAGTGGGGCTCTGTTTTCCAGGGATCTACAGCAATAGCTTTTTCCCCCCCTCAGACTTTTCATTGCTGAAGTGAAGGAGGAAGAAATCATTCTCAGTGAGGGTGGGCAGGCCCTGGCACACGTTGGGCAGAGAAGCTGTGGCTGCCCCTGGATCCCTGGGAGTGTCCAAGGCCAGGCTGGATGGGCTTGGAGCATCCTGGGCTGGTGGAAGGTGTCCCCCCGTGGCAGTGGGGATGGGACTACATGAAGTTTGAGGTCCCTTCCAACCCACACTGTGCTGGGGTTCTTCCAGTGCTTTGTGTCCTGCAGTTTAATTCCGAGTAGTTGCTGTTCTCTCTGGACTTGTGCTCTGGAGTAGGTGTTGAGATATTTCTGCCTATTTGGTTTATGTCTGTTTGCCTCATTCCTGCAGAGCTGCAGGTCCTCATGTTTAAGTTATGAAACCCCAGTGCCCTTCCAGCTTGTGCCTGGCCTGCCTGGATTTATCACCAGGCTGGGTGGAAGAGAAATGTTCCTGCTGGAAAGGCTTCTGGCAGTGGGGAGGAGAGGAGAGACACTCCACTGGAGAAATAGCCTTCTGCCATCCTGAGGTTAAACCCTGGGGTAACCTGATGTGTTAGGGACTTTGGGAGTATGGAATGCCTTTAAACTGTGCAAAATTCAGGTTTTCAGGTAGAAGAGGGAACATCCAGCAGTGGGTTCATGTCATGGAAAGATGATCAGCTCAACTGGTACCTGACAGAGAAGGATCTGGGGGAAGGGTGATGGAAAGATGCTGGGATTTAGGATGCATTTGTTCTGGGACAGCTATTTAAAACCAGTCTTGCTCATGGAATTGCATGTTTAAAAGAGGGCTGACTCCATCATGAGGTCAAGAGTAAATAGGTTTTACAGTCTGGAGCATGTTGTGTGGCACAACTTAAACTGTCTGTCCCTGTCTCCCACCAACTGAGAAACAGTTGCTGCTGTATTAGGGTCTGGAAGTTACTGAGTTCACAGGCTGCTCTTTGGTTTTTAGGGAGCATTTCTTTTTATTTCTTGACTCTCAGTTCTGCACACTTAATCTTCTGTGAAGTTGCTTTTACCTGCTTTTACAAAAATATCCCTCTTTGTGGAGGATTTATAGTGTTTGTGCCTTCGTTCCATTTCTGTGACCATCAGTCAATAAAGTGCTGCACTTAAAAGAAGATAAACACTTGTCTGTGCTTGGAAGTTGTGTTCTATTAGTGCATGGTTTATCTGCTGCTGTGAGAGCTCAGAAGCAATATAAATCGGAGGACCACACATGGAAAATACTCTTCCTTAGTGGGAGCTGAGCCGTGTGTGGGTGGGAGGTGAGTGGCTGTGGCCGAGGGGTTCTGATGCTGCGGGCCTGTGGTTTGGTGACCAGGAGGCAGCTTGAAGTGTTTCTCCTGACATGTGCCAGGTGGGATTTTCTGCAGAACCTTCTGACCCCCTGTGTGTTTTGTGGTGACCTGCCAGTGGTGCACAGCTGGGCATGGTTTGCTGTGGGCAGTGCACCATGCCTACACCCTCTGCTCCCTTCTGTGCTTCCCTGTGCCCACACCCTGTCAGAGGGCTGGGATCCAGCACTGCAGCCTCGTGGAACACTATCATGAGCTCCCTTCCCAGGTGGGAATATCAGTGAGAGAAGAGTTCAGAAAGAACTTCTCAGAATTGCTCTTATGAGAACCAACTCCCCCTAAAGATTATTGGTAAAGTTTTAAAAACCAAATTGATGCTTATCAACAGGCAGAGTCACTGTGTGAACAGGGCGCATGTGGCCAAAGCGTCTGAGGTTACAGCACTTCGTAATTAAAGCTGTATAAACTACCAAGCTGTAAACATGGGGAGGCTGGTTATTCTGTTGCCTTAAATAGAAGAGGTATTTGGCTTTGGAGCTGGTTTCCCTTTACCTCCAGACCCTGCTCTGTATCCTTGGGTCTGCCCGTGACCCTGATAGCATGGTATCCATCAGCCATCCTGTTCTGCCCCTCTGGACTCACTGTTGGCACAGGGAGTCACGGGCATAACGGTGGGCAAATCTCCAGTGGATGCAGCAGTTACACTTTTCCAGGGAAAGACTAGGGACTCAGCAGTGAGGCTTGAGCAATCATGCTGGCAATAACCTCCCATTGCATAGAAATAAAGAAAAATCTGAGGCATTTCATGGTTGTGAAATGTAAATTGGCTGAACGTGTAACATCTGTACAGACAAGTTCGGTATAGCATGGGCTGGAGTAGTGTCTCTGTTGTGGCTGGGATAGAATTCTCACCCAGTCATCTTCCAGAGAGGGGCAAATCAGGGATTTCTTTTTGCTCTTGGTTGTCACACAGAAAATTTAGCACTTGTGTTAATGGTGTACAGCAGCTCTCCTGTTCCCAGACTTACTCTGTGAAGTAAATTTAGAGAATGCCTTTTGGGAGTTATGTGTATCTGTTTGGTTAACATTAGGAAACACCAATTTTCATGGAGGAAGGAAGGACCCTGCCCAGCAGCTATGGGATGAATGGGGAAGCCGGAGGCTGTGTCAAATGTCCTGTACTCTCCATGAAACTGTGTGATGCTAAGGTAAGGTCGGGTCTGCCCAGGATGCTTTTTGTTCTTCGGATTCGGGGGAAGCTGGGAGTGGTGCAATCTGCCTGTTTTGTGAGGAATTTGTACCCAATCAGAAAAGGAGGAGGGAGAGGTTTGTGAAGTTGCTCAGGAAAATGACATGGTGACATATGACAACATAAAAACCTTTGGGAGCATTATGGAAAACTAGGGAATTCAGATTGGAAATGTTCTGTGCATTTTTCATGTCCTTACTAGCAGGGGTATAGCAGTTCTAATGTTTAATGCATGTACAGTAATTGAAGGCTGAACTGATCTCCACAGGCCCATTTGTTCCATTACTGTCCAGAAGGAAATAAATTAAATTCTATTTTAGACTGTATTTTGGATCTGGATGCTGCAGAGGGAGAGATGAGGGTTGGAGGGTGGGTTGAGTTTTGGGTGATGTTAACATGATGCACCCAAGACTCAGGTTAGTTAAAACCAACACCCAAACCCCCAGCCCAGACAATACCGGTGAGCTCTGCTCTCCATCAGGAGTGCAGAGGATCCTCAGGTTGAGCTCCTGCTCAGAGGATCAAGATTTTTGAGAGGAGCCATGTTACTTACAAGATGATTTAACATTTGGTTGGAATGATGTGGTAGGTGCCCAGCATGCTCTGTGTCCCAGAGCCACCACGGCAAACTGAAGCCCGGCTGCTGCTTCAAATAAATGCTTCTGTGTCCCAGCGCTCAGAGAGCAACCCACCCTCATTTAATCACCAAACACACAAAAAAACCCCAGCACACTGCACACCTAAACCAAAAACCCAAACAATACCCCCCCAAGGCCATTAGCATCTTCTGTGGGTTTGGTTACCCTGATTATTTCTAAAACTTTGAACGCTTGTCTTACAACATTCTGCAACTAGAAAAACAATCATACTTGTATTTTGTGAACTCCTATGGACGTTGTCTGTGCTGGGAGGCTGAGCAGGGCACTGTGGCTGTGGAATACCCTCCACAGGACCACTTAGAGGGACAGAGCAAGGAAACCTGGCCCTGGAGATGAAGGAGCTGAGCTGTGCAGTGGCCCAACTGTGAATTGTTTAGGCTATCAGGGGGCGCAATGCTTTGCTCACCTTCTGTGCTGTTTCCTTTCCTCCTTTTATTTAGTGGTGTATTTCCTTAGGAGAAAATAACAAACATCTTGCACAGTTGGTTATTTTTTTAAGGAAAGGTGCCATTGGGTAATTAGCATGGACATTTTAAGTAGATGTAGTACTTCTTTATTTTTTTTTTTTTTTGTTTGGATTATGGGCATGTTTTGGAGATGTATGAACTTGAAAGGGGATGTTGGGACTGGAAAGCTCTGATGTGCTGTGGCCTCTGGTCCATAGAGAAGTACATGTCAGCACGGTCTATCCTTGCTGCTGCTCATTTGGGCACTGGGATAATGTTCAGCAAGAGCCATGTGAGCACCTGCAGCTCTCTGCTTTGGCAGGTGCCCCTTTCCCTCTCCTGACATTGCACAGCCCTGCTCTTCTAATGGCTGAGGCTTCTTATTTGGCTTTTGGAGTCTGACTTGCTCAGTTGACATTAAAAATTTGAAAGAATTTCATTAGGGAAAATCCCATTTGAGTTTAGCTTGATGTGGCACCAGAGGACACGGGTTATTGGTGTGCTTTGCAGAGTTGGGTTAATGTTGGACTCTGAAATCTTGCAGGGCTTTTACAACCTACATCACTCCATGATTCTATTAAAGGAACTGAATAGACACATTCAGTGACATTAGATGATTTGGATTTCAACCTTGCTGACCTTTTCAGCAGCATTTTCCAGCTTGTACCTGTGTACAAATGTACCTGCCTCAGACTGGAGATCTATGGGATGGATGTGAATCAATTTAATTTTATCCCCAGTGATTCCCCAGCCCCTCATTCTGGGGAACCTTTATGATCTGACCTTCTCCAGGTGTTTAAAGCAACAGGGTAAAGAAGCTTCAAGTTATGGTAAGCCAAGAAGTTCGTGCCCTTCAAGTTGCTTTTGGGAGCACAGTTATTCCAAGGTTGGTGGAACAGACCAGGCTTTTCTTGTTCTGTGTTGCAAGTGTCAGACTGAGACCACTGAGAAGAGTGTGCAGAGTGTGTCTGTGGAGTTCTCATCTCGGAATGGGCATCAATTTGCGTGAAAAAACTAGAGGAGATTTTGGACAGCTTGGAGTATTTTAAAGCATCAACTTCTGTGCTAGTCTTTCTGGCCAGACAGAGGATCTTCCCCAAGATAAGTAAATCACCCTCTTATATGTACTTGTCTGCCCCATTTTAATCTTTCTTTCCCAGTTATGTAAATAGCACCAGACTAATATTCCCTGTGTACCCCTGGTAAGCTGATTCACTTGCTCCATGTTATCAGACACAAAAGCACTGCAGGGCTGGTTCGTAAATTGAGTTGGATTTTTATTTTACATCTGTGTTATTCCGAGCTCTTATGTAAACACTTGGAATGCAATTTCTATATATACTCGGCTTGTTATGCAACTACCCTGTGCAGTGATGCCAAAGGGATTTAATTTTCTTATCGGTGGCTTTTAGAAGAAGTGATCAAGCGTTCTTTCTATGGAAAGCACAGGGAATCATAAAGTGAAAAACAATAATAAATGGAAGAAAACAAGGGCAACTGCAAAATTAAAAAGAGGAAAAGAATTAAAACGTTTCCAAGTTACAGAACTGTTTATGGTGGCTATCGCTGGGTGCCTGATTATTGCTTCAGTGCGAGCTGACTGCGTTTGTTCTTTATGGAAATTATCGAGTGGTTCAATCAATCCGTGTGTGTTTCAGCCCATGCTGAATGCATTCTGTGTGTGTTATTGACGTGAGTGCTGGGACTGCTCAACAAAGCTCCCATAACCCTCAGGGGGCTTTTCTGTCCGTGTTACAGCCATCCCTGTGAAGCCACTGGAGAAACCCCATCCTGCTCCCCAGTGGGCTCCTCTGACATGTGCAGTTGAGCTCTCTTTGTGCATCCCTGAGTCACTGCTTGTGTGCAGCTCCTGTGCATCCAGTCGAGCCTGGTGCGCCCCACAGGCTCTGCCTGTCCTGCCCACGGCAGCCAAGCTGGGACATCCATGCCAGGTATCCCAAAAACAGGCTGCTGCAGGGGGGCATGGCTGGTGATCAGTCAAGCTGCTTGTGGTGCTGGCTCTGGGCTCCCTCCAGGGCTTTGGATTTGCTCCTGGGGCATCATTTTAGACAAGGAGATGGCAAGGAGGCACTTCCACCAGGAGCTGAGCTTCCTTCATCCAGCTGCTGGAATTTAACACCCATGGTTGTGTTTGCACAGCTTTGTGAGCCCAAAGTCTAACACGTCGTTTGCTTAATCCTTCAGGAGTCAAAGCAAACAGGTGTTAAGTGGATTTTTATAAATCCAGTCTGGAGTTTTACATGTTTCTCTTTCCAAAGTAACTGTGGAAATCAAAGGTTAAACTGCAGTGAAACCTGGTTTCCTTTCCTCTTGCAAGGTGTGGGAGGAGGGCAGAACTCGTCCTCTGGAAGGGTCCTGCCTTCTTGGTTTGTGGTTTCAGATTTGGTAAGAGCAACAGAGCTGAATGCAAAGGCTCTTGGGTATTAATCCTGGAGATTATCTGACAGCTGATTTACCTTTGCGTGGCTTCGCATCATTGCTTGCAATATGCTGTAATGCTGCATCACCCAATTAGACTTTCCCCCTCTCTTTTCGTTAGGAATGTGCCTTATCTAAATGCCATTGTGTAAAGGTTGGGGGTGGGGGTAGATTATAGCTGTGCAGAATCAAACTAGGTTATTTTCTGGTTTGCATGTTTTGAGTCCCAGGATAGTCTCCACAAGCTCAGATGTTTAAGTTCCCATAGGCTGTGGGCAGGAAATAGATTTGTTTGTTCCTTCTCAGAGCTGTTGTGAATTTCATTTAAAAGGGAACTGAAATTGTTTCTTTTTAACTTCATTGCTGTGTTAACAGTTGGACTCAACAATCTGAGGGCTTTTCTAACCTAAATGATTCTATGATTCTAATATAAACTTTTATAATTGAAGAAGCAATCCATTACCCTTTCACCACTTAAAAATGCTGCTCTTTCTGCATTTTGCTCTGTTTCGGTATTACAAATAATGCTATTAATTTAATTTTGTATTAGTTTTCTCATGCATGTAATGAAATCCTCTTTCCTTGTTAATCCAGCAACCTAAGCAAACACAATATAGGAGTATTATAGGAGAACCCTTGATCTTCCCTCTTGTTTTTCTCTAATGTGTTTTCGATTTCCTTTATGGGTGAAATGAGAGTATTTCTGTACAGGGAAGGCCGGGTATTACTTTTCTGTGTTTGTTACCCAATTTTAGTTGTTAATGTGTTGCTGAAACACCTCCAGGTGTTGGTGATCTCTGTTTGTACGCTTTCTGTTTGGGAAACCAAGCTGCTATGAAGGGGTTGGCGCAAGAGAGTTTCAGACTGGGGCAAATAAACTGCATCTAAGCCCCAGAGAATTCCTGGGTGTTTGGGTTTTTTCAAGTCTGAGTCTTTTTGCGAAAAACAAACTGATGATGGAAGTGATGTGACACCTTTGCCTCTGCCAAACCCCTCTCCAAGTGCTGCCAGGCTGCCCACCAGCAGCGTCCAGTTCGCAGGGCTTTGTGTCTGTTGTGTGCTATTGAATTGCGTGAGGCTGAAATTTGGTGAAGGAGTCGTGAGCCCAGTGTCAACCCGCACCTTTTCTGGGGTGGCTGCAGCTCTGTTGCTGCCAGCCTGCTGGGGACGCCCCGACAGTGTGAGTCGTCACCGCTGCTGATGGCTTTGCTCAGCAGCAGCCCCTCAGCAAGGTGGAATATCCACGTTACGGTGGGAGAAGTGGAGAGTTTCTTTCCATGGTCTGAGGCCAGTCTCTCCATGCGATGAGAGTGGTCTTTCAACACTGGAGATGTCTGGGGGGGGTCTCTTGCTCTGGCCCCTCGAGTGCAGGGTCTGGCTGCTGGCAAGGCAGTGAGTGGCTCTGCTGAACAGCTGACTGGTCTGGAACTTTTGGCTCATGACAGGGTGTTATTCCAGGCTACTGTGGCTTGAGGTGACAAGGATCAGCGTTTTCTGCTTTATGTCTGTCTGAAATGATTTCCCTAGTGAGTTTTCAGGCATAACCACTGTGGCTCTGCTTGTGGTTCTGACAGTGTCAAAGGTCTGGGGGGGTGCTGAATCTGAACATGCACATGGGACTTCATCTGTGTGCAGCGTGTCATGTGATGGGGCTTGGAGTCATCTGATGCAGTGGAAGGTGTCCCTGCCCACGGCAGGGGGGTCAAAATGATACAAGCTTGGGGGTCCCTTCCCACCCAAACCATTCTATGACTGATTTAAGGCCCTGCACAGACACAGCTCAGCTCTGTGCTGCTGACCAGCCCAGCATCACACCCATGCCACTGGCATTTAGTGAAATAAGAACCGAATGTGTAGAGACCCTGGGGGTTCTGTGAACTGAAGCAGAATTAAGGCTCGAGGGTGGTCTCACCCATTTGCAGATCCCTTCTGCAGCTCTGAAAGGCTCAAATCCACAACCTTCCTCAGCTCTGCAGCAGCCAGTTTGATTCCATGGAGAGTTCCCCCTGGAGACATTTGCTGGCCCTGAATTGATTTATGGCTATGTGCTTGATTTGGAGGGGTTGTGGTGGAAGCAGCTGAGAAATGCAGTAGGTCACTGAAACTGGCCAAGCTGATGAACTGTCCCAGTGAAGCACCCACGGTTAGTTTGGGAGCTGTTGATCCGTAGTGTCCCTGAGCCTGGCACATCCTGCTCCTCTGAAAAATGGGGGAGACAGGAGAAGTGACAGCCTGGCCACCCAGCATTATCCTTGTCCCCAATCCAAAGCACAACACTGTACCAACTAATAAGAGGAAAACTAACTTTATCCCAGCCAAACCCAGGACAAACATGGGAAGTGCATTTTTGTTTGATTGCTGCATACATTGGGAGTCTGAGCTGCCCTTTCTATACAAATGCTGAAATTTATAATGCCTTAAAGGGTATCTTCTGCAAGGATATTTTTACTTCATTAACTATTTTGTCCCTCTGTTTCATCATGCAAGCTGATTAAACCTGAGAAAAAGTATCAGGGAAGACCAGAACAAGGGGAGGAAGACACATCCCTGTGACAAGGGTGACCTCAGCCCAGCAGAAGCAGACGTGAGGCGGAGAGGACACGTTCCAATGGAGTCCCAGGAGTGTCTCTCCCTCTCTTTACTGAAGCAGCACCTGGAGCCTGTAGAGAATTGACTGGGATATGCAAAAAGGTGAATTATGATAATCCAGTTGCTTCTGGATGGCTGATGGGGCTGGGTCAGGTTCCCTTGCTCTGGCATCACCTGCTGCAGCAGATTACAGCTCTTGGGTTTGGAGTTTCAGGCAGCACACAGGCTGTCCTTAAAATGCTTAGTGGGGTTTGGGTTTTTTTTTTCCCCCTTTTTCCCCTTTCCTCCTGGCTCAAAACTTTGTTTCCAGGGGTTCAGACAGAGTGCTTGGGACTCCATGCCCTGGGGAAGGGGACAGAAAAACACCTGTACATTCAGCATGTGTCAGGGTATCTTCTCAGGCTCATAAATAATGAACTGTATGGAGCTGAGCCTTTCTCTTAAATTGTAATTTAAACTTCAAATTTGAAGAGCAACCATAATTCCAACTAATTTCAGATGTTAAACTTCCTCCTACCTGCTCTTTATAATCAGTGGAGATCCTTGGGTGTGCTTGCTTCTGCTGACCCCAGAGCAAGCCTCGGGGTATGCTGCTCCTGACACCCCTGAAAGCAGGTGACGTGACCCTCAGCAGTAAAGGAGAGTTCTGTATTTCAAGCTCTTTAAGAAATCTGTCAGCTGCCTGAAGTTGGGTATAAGCACACCATTTTTCTTTATCTTTTTGCTAATGATGCTTGTGTATTTTCACTCATTGGTTCCCTTATTTGGCTGAAGTTCTGCAAGATGATTCATGTCAAAAGCTCATAAAACCTGCCATAAACAGCCTACTGTTCCTTGGAGTGATTTGGTAACTCCTTCTGCAAATGTTTTGGGTTGTTTATATTCCAGCCCCAGGGATGTTCCAGTGCTGCTGCTTTCAAAATCATTGGAAAGCCTTGGGTGCCCTTTATTTTTTTCTTCAGGTGTCTAAATGTGATGTTTCCTTTTGAAAGCAATTCCTGCCTCCTGTGTCTGGCATGCTGTGGACTCAAACTGTTCATGCTCATTAATGGAGGTGTTCCTAGAATCATGGAATGGTTTGGGTTGGAAAGGACCCTAAAGACCACCTGCTTGGTTACCCACGAGCAGTTTAACAGAGGTCCCTGTGTGTGTGGGCTCTGTTCACTGCCACAGGCAGATGTAGTGCTGCTCTGCCTGATGGAGACCCAACAAGGCACATCCAGAGCCAGTTTTCTCCTTGTCCCTGCATCACCAGAGGGTGAAGTGAATGATATTCGTGTACCATGCAGGGGGCCTTGTGCTTTTCTTGTTGGCAAAATGGTGTTGCTTTAGTTTAAACACTTTGCAGCACTTATGTCTGGGCAGGTATCTTGTTCATCTTTTTCCTCTTTCTCTCCTCTAATCCCTCTAGATTGTCTCTGATTGCAAGATGGGTGAAGGTTGGTGCTGGCTTGTGGCATCTCCTGTTTGGTCAGTGATGGCAGGGGAGGTGTTTCCTCTGAAGGTTTCCCCTTTGCTCTTCTCTGTTGACTCAGAGAAGGGTTCCTAAACACATCTGCCTAGAGGAGCAGAGATCAGCTGCCTGACATCCCTCCCTGCATGTGCCTCTCCTGAGGGTTCAGCTGGGCTCTGTGCTGCCAACAACCACAACCTGGGAAGGGATGAACACCCTTTTCCCTGCCTGGAGGGCTGAACCTGAGCCTGGCCTGCTGTCACTGTCAGCAGCTCAGCCCAGGAGGTGTGAAATTTTGTTCTCAGGATGCAGTGGAGACTGGACTCAGAGCCCTGCCCAGTGCTCCCCAAGGCATGTTCTCCAACAGGCAGGTCATGCTGGAGCAGCCTTGGACATTGCAATACCCAAATAATACATAATCCCCAGGAACTGAAGTGGAAAACCTTGTGCAAACTGGAGAGGGACCAGAACCACAGCTTCCTGCAGCATTCCTGATGCCTCCCAGCCGCCTGTGGATGCTCCAGGGGTCCCTTCCACTCCCTCACCCTTTGGTAAAGCAGCCCTTATTTTGAACCATCAAACATGGCCCAGTGCCCATATGGAAATGGTGCCTGGTACTAAGGGATCAGCACTTCTCTCATCTGGATAATTAACCTCTCAGTTGGCTCTGCAGTTGGATCTGAGCTTCACTGAGCCATTAATCAAACCCTTCTTTCATATTCTCGTACGTGCAACTCAGTCTGGTCTGTGATTTATACAACTCAACATCAAACACTGCTCACAAAGCTGCTGGGATTTTTTTTTTCTTTATTCCTTTTAAAATCCTCCCTGGTGGTCAGAGATGGGGGCACGAGTCCTGTATTACACAGGCTCACATCCTCTATATGGCATTAAGTTGGATAAATTTGCATAAGGTGTTGAGTAGATTTCTGGGAAAGAGGTTATTTTTTCAGGATGGAGCTTCAAAAGGAACCACAGAAGCTTCCAAGCCCCTGCTCCTGCTTTCCCTGGGCTCATGGGGAGCAGCCCCAGCCCCATGGGAAGCGGAGCTGTTGGCTCCCTGGGCTGTGCTCAGCTGGGTAAGACTGGGATCAGATGGGCTCCTGCTCCCAGGGGTTTCACGCTCTGCAGGCAGCACACTCATCCATGCAGCTCCCGGGGCAGAGCTGGGTGTGGGTGTGTAGGTGTGTCGGGAAGGAGAAGGTAAGCTCAGAACACAGAGCAAGAAGGCTCTGCCACTCAGCGCCTGCTGGAATTCGGTGTGTGGGGCTTCCCCTGCTGCTCCTGGATGTCTGCTGGAGAAAGAGAGCATTTTGATCAGTCACTTCCTTTCAACAGCATTAAAAAGGGGCATGCTTTAGGAATGTTAAATAATACTCCAGCACTAATTTTCATGCTGTGACAATGAGATGCTTTTCTTTCCATCAGCTGAAAGAATCCTGGTTTTCCCTTTTTCTGTTTGTTCCTCTGCAGGGCTTCCTTGGAAGTTTCCCCTGGGAACCTCTCCTTGGGATGTGCCAGTGTGGCCTTCGCAGAGCATCAGGGATCCAGGGAACGCAGGGCAGCCTGGAAGGACAGACTGCAGCAGGTAGTTGGGTCTTTGCCTTTCTCAGAGGTGGTGGTTCCTGCACTAAGGTGTTTGCCACAATGACTCTCTTGTGGCCATGGTGCCTCCTGCAGACACGAACTCCTACAGAATCCCTTGGTATCCCTGCATGCTGGTGTTGGGATGGGGCTGCTGGGCAGGTCTGGGATGTGCTGGTTTCTGGGATTTTAGAGCAGAGGAGCCCTGGCAGGACATGTGCAATCCCACTGGAGTGTTGCCTGCCCAAGGCCAGAGGGGTGCTCAGGCCTTTCTCTACTCTTTGTGCTGCACAAAGGGACATCCCAGCTGCTCCTTGGAAAACCCTTAAATTCCAGGATTTGGCATTGTAGTAAAGTCAGAAACAAAAACTTAAAAAAAAAAAAGGTAAAATTAAATAAATGAATGGCCTAAAATAATTTGTAGCTTCTCTGCACCAGGGTCAGAGACAGCTTCCAGTTTGGGAAATCCCCAAGTACTGTGGCTGGGAGAGGGTGAGGTGGGACAGGCTGTGTCTGCCAGGCACACCTCGGTCCTGTTCTTTTCCCTTGCCATCTGTTGTGAGCCACCCTTGAGAAGAACCTGATGGCACAGCTGTCACATCTCAGAATGAGGTGAACTCTTCAGTGTTTCCTGTCCTTAATCCACCTGCTCATCCTGTTCATGTGGCTGTAGAGCTTGGGATAACTGGGGATGGTGGGGGGGACTGTTTGGCCTTTCCCTTGAAGATTTTTGCTTATGAATTCTTTAACAAAAGTTCATTCATAAGAGGCAGGAGGGTTCATAACTGCACTGACTTGACTTTTTAAAACACTGAAATTCAGATAAAGCTTTGGCAGCCCACAGTGTGTTGTGAAGGGTTTTACTTAATCTTGCCTTTTAGTATTTACATCATTTTACATCTGCCCAGTGCCTGCAGTTCAGCTCATGTGAGGTCACATCCCTGTTGCAGCCAGTGGTTTTTCACTTCCAGGCACGAGGGGTGTTTTTTGGGCAAGACAGGAACAGGGAATGATACCTCCTCTGGTGCCTGATCCCTGTAGGAGCATCCCTGCCTGGGAACACACTCAGGGGCTGGCCTGATGCTGGGGGAAGGGGTCTTGGGCTCATTTCCTTCCACCACCCTCTCCCACGTGCTTCAGCTGGTTTGGACCATTGTCTTTTGCTCCACAGACTGTTACTGAGCCCATGGGGGCCTGATGAAGGTCCAGGAGCCTCTTTGTGTCTTGAAAGGTAGGCTGGCTGAATGCAAGCAAAGCTAGGATAATAACTTCAAAGTAAAATGAAAAGGAAAGCAAATACTGGTGCTTTTTGGCAGAGGCTGGGAGAAGTGGATCCTGTCCTGTGGCTCTTGCTTGAGGGAGCTGCCTGCAAAAAGGAGACCCCTCTGACCATCCCATGCCGAGGGGGGCTTTGGGCTTGGCTTCTTTCTTGTGTCCTGGCAAGGTCTGGAGTCTCCCCACAGAACAGGCTGAGGTTTGAATCCAGGAACGTTTGTTATTCTCTCCTAAATGCTTCCAGTGATATTATTTAGACAACAGGATCATGCATTGAGGGAGGAAATTCACAGGCTTACTGAGTAAGCTGCTATTCCCTCAGCCCCTCTCCTATGGGTTCAGGATGCTCCTCCCTGCTCCTGCCTGGCCTGAGAGTGCAGGGAGCTTTGCCAGGGCTGACTCTGTGACTTATGGCTACGGCCGGGAGATGACTGGCTGAGAGGGCTGCAGCAGTTTTCATTAGCTGTCTATAAATAGACCCTTAAATCTCATCTTCTTCCACCTCCTTGTCATGGGCAGGGAACCTTCCACTATCCCAGGTTGCTCCAAGCCCCATCCAGCTTGGCCTTGGACACTTCCAGGGATGGGGCAGCCACAGCTTCTCTGGGTAACCTGTGCCAGTTGCTGAAAGATTTTGGGTGCGATGAAAACAATAAACATGCTGAACAGGGATGGGCATTACAGCCCTCCAGCAAAGCAGCAGTGTGTGGGTTTGGTTATGGCTTTGGCTGTTTCCAGTTCCCCAGGTTTTGGCTGCCCTTCACACTCAGCTGGGCTCTAACAGCTGTCGTGCCTTTACAGTGAACACACTCACAGAACCACAGCCAGGGCTGTCCATGAGCCCCTCACGTGTGCCAGGGCGGCCTCGGAAAGGCACACTGAGTTTCCCTGCTGGAAATGCCCAGCAGGTACCAGCACAAGGCCAAACTGAATACAAACCTCTTCCAGGACTTCTATTAAAGTGCTGGCAAACAATGGAGTGGCTGCCAATTACTGATATTGAAATTCACATTCGTGCTGGAGCAATTTACTGCAGGGCTGAGTTTTCTTTAAAAACTTGTTTGTGTTTTTTCAATAGAAAATTCCCTGAGGAAATCTCCCTGGTAACCAGAGATTATGTCAGGGGTCCTAGGAAAATGTACTACTGGTTATCATGGACTCCTGGAAGAGAAAATAATTTTACCAGTAAAAAATCCGATCTTGCAAATGTTTCAGTCCAGATGCTGAACTGAAGGGCCACATTGCTCAAAAAAAGCAGAATTTTAAGGGTGGAATAGCATGAAGAAATGGTGCTACTATGACAAGTCAAAGTTATTGGTGAAAAGGATTGGAGAAATTTAATTTGATGCACAAACACTAACAGATTAAAAGGGAAATAACTCCTGGCTCTCAGTCAAAAAGACAAATCTTTGAGTGTCACAATTAAGGCAAAATGGATGAGCTTGCAGGTTCCAGTCTTGGCAGTGTGAGCAATGAAATAAAAGTAGTCTGATTTATAGAGATTGCTGTTCCTGATAGAGAGCTTTTTTGAAGCATCAGCTGCTGCTCTCCATTCTGCAGCGGTGTCTGAGTAACAAGAGGTTTCAGTCTCACCTTCATTTATGGCACTGCCCTAAAATCTGCCTCTGTGAGTTTTCCCATCTACCAGCACAGCTGTTAGTCGCTTTGAAAGCATGCTTTAATGTCAGGCTGAAATGAAGTGTGTCCAGGCTGGGCAGCAGTGCAGAGAGAACTCTGGCATGCTTTAGGACATGCAATTGGAATGGGAAAGAAGCCAGAGCCCCCGAGCAGGTTCAGCACCACTTCTTCCTCTCCAGTCTTTGGGCTGTGAGGCTCCATGAGCTGCTTTCGTCTACTCCTTCCTTTAGAGCTCTTCATTCTCTTGGTTATCCAGAGAGGTTGTTGGGGTTTTTTTTCCATCTTCCCTGCTGGGAATATGGATCTGGTGGCAGTAGTACCCAAAGGGGCTGCAAGGGAGCAGTAGAGAGGGGCTTTGAACAAGAGCCTGGAGTGACCGGAGAAGGGAGAATGGCTTCACACTGTCAGAGGGAAGGACTCGATGGGATATTAGGAAGAAATTCTTGTCTGCGAGGGTGGTGAGGCCCTGGCACAGGTTGCCGAGAGAGGCTGTGGCTGCCCCATCCCTCAAAGTGTTCAAGGCCAGGTTGGACGGGGCTTGGAGCAACCTGGGAGAGTGGAAGGTGTCCCTGCCCATGGCAGGGGATGGAATGAGATGAACTCTAAGGTACCTTTCAGAAGCAACCAGTCTAGGATTCTGTGATTCCTATCAAAGCTCCTTTCCCCAACAATGGTTTCAGCTGCTGGGAGTTGTTACTTGGGGACATTTGGTTGACAGGAATATTGCCTCAGCTGGGAGTTACACAAAAATGCTTCTTTGCACTTGCAGAACCACTTCCCATTCTGATGACAGATGACTTTCTGCTCCTACACGGCTGTGTTTTGGTAAGAAAGAACGTCAAGTACACATGTTCTGTGCAACTGGTGCTTCCAAAATATCCTGTAGGGACAACTGACCCATTCCTTGCACCAGCTAGGCATCCTGGTTTCCTGCAGCTCACCTTCTGGAGGCAAACCCCAGGTAAGCAGCAGCACAGCTCCTTCATCAGTAGCCACACTCTGCCTCCCTGCCTGCCAGCATCAGTCTCAGAGCACTGAGCCCTTGATCCACATCCCAGGCAAGAGTGGCAGCGTTCCCTCCACCAGCCTGGCTGACTGCTCTTCCCAAAGGGCTGGGAAATATGGAGGTTTTAGAGCCACATAGAATAGTGTCTGATGCAGCAGGGGAGCCCGGGCAAGTTTTCCCCTGTGGCAATTGGGAAGGTTTGCAAGTGACTGCCTGAGCAGGTCTGGGCTGAACCCTTTTACAGGGATTTACAGCAAGTTCTGGCAAACTTGAGTGAATTTGGGGGGAAACTTTGGGGGAGGAGGGAGTTAGGTGTTTCAGTGTGTGTTTCATCTTTGACCTCCCTGAAACAGGCATCAGGAGAAGCTGTGTGAAATGAGAACACCTACCTTTCAGTAAAACAAACCATTAAAAGGGTTTGAAGACACTGTGACAGCGTTGCTTAACTATTCAAATACTGCTCAGTATTTGAATATTCTTTAAATTCTGGTTGGAGTTTTGGTTTTCTTTTTTTCCCCTCTCCTGCTTTGCTCTTTTTTTGAACAGTTGTCTGAAATCAGTGGTGTCAGTGGAACCTTTTTGGTCAGTCAGTCAGATCATCTTTAAAAGAAGCTTTGGGCTACAGCATCTTTCTAAGCAGCTTGGCATAGCTGTGGCTGGGGAGTAGGAGACCTCTGTTAGTGGGAGAAATGTTTTCTGTGTCCAAAGAAGTAATACTGGTGGGGTTTTACCAGGGAAAATTTTCCTTCATTTCCCTGCCTTTTGTTGATATTGGTGAAGACACAGGGCAGCATCTCTGGTTTTTCTTGTGTTGGTGTGGACTGTTGAAGCAGTTTGCTATCAGGCTAAATCTGATTCAGGTCCTCTCTGTCTGCCTGGGCAGGCATTGTGCCAGTCCTGACCCCTCACGCATTCTCTCTTTGGTGTCGAGACACAGACAAGGAGCAATTCAAAGCTGATATGCCTCATTTTAGCAGGGGTGTCTCTGCTCAGGTCTTGGGAACCAAACATAAGTCCATTTCACAGACCCAGAGACTCATTGAGGTTGACCTCTGACAAACCTCTAAGTGGGCACTTCTGAACTGAACACACAGAAACCTGTGGTTGGATCACTGCTGCATTATACTGTGCCAGGAGACAGCAGGGCAGCCTCTTCTCTCACTTGTTCTCCCCACAAGCTCTTCCAGCCCTTCAAAGTGTGAAATTTATTGTAGGGAAACCACAGAAGCTCTCCAAAGTGTTCCCTGCCTTGTTCCCTTGTTAGCACAAGGAACAGGCCCTGGTACATGCAGTGAATCAAGTTGGATTACAGTGATTTGGAGGTGAAAGGCTTTTGGATGTCTGCTCTGATTCTTTTGTTTGTGAGGAGGGAATAAACCCCATTATTTAGACATGGCACAAGAGAAACAGAGGTGGGGGTGAGGGCTGGCACTGCTGGGGGAGCAGAGCTCCATGGAAGCAGCCCTGGAAAACAATCCATTACACTGGATCCCATGTTTTTCTGCACTAATGGGCAGCACTGTATCCATGACTCACTGGACCACCACCACTGTTGTCTAAAAATACCTCAGGAGAACATTTCAGATGGATATTGCAGTGAGTCACCCTTCCCAGGAAAGGGCTTAAGGAAAAAGTAATGTACTGATGGAAACAACTCTCCATCTCCAGGGTGAACATTTTTAGGGGGCAGATGGGCCTTGGTCATCCCATCCCATCTGTCCCTGCTGCCCAAGGCTGGCTGTTACCCTGGGACCTGCACCCCCATGGCAGCTCTGACCTAAGCAGCTGGGCTTTCTCAGCAGGTGCTGTGCTGAGGCTTTGGGCCCCTGGGCAACAAGAGCTCTAGTGACTTCCAAAGCTGTGCCCAGATTCCAGGGAGGGAAAAGCAGGTGTGTGTGTGTTGGCAGGATGAGGGACAGGGGTGCATGGTTATGAGGCAGGCTGCTAAACCCCTCACCCGGAGCCACGGCAGGTCAAGCACTGACTGTCTCCTCTGACGTCAGGACCTGAGTCACTGCCCGGGTTCACGCGGGGTCCCAGCACTGCTCTGGGGCGGAGTCCGTGCAGTGTCAGGGTCTGTTCTCAGAGCAGGACCAGGAGCGAGCCCAGGCCAGCAGAACTGATGCTCGTCACAGTCCCAGTCTCTCCCAGAGGCTTTTCTGGTGGGGGGTTTCACAGTGCAGCTGATGCTTCCCTGAGCGTGAGCAGTCTGGAGAACCTGCTGCCCTCCAAGCAGGGAAGCTCCTGGGATGGCCAGTCCCAGATCTGGAGCTCCAGGAGCTCCTCTTGCTGCCCAGCAATGTGGCCACCTCCACAAACAGGGATTTGAAGTGGAAGCCTTAAACCCCGTTTGTGCTGATAAGACACCAGGGTGTCCAGAGATCCCAAGGGAGTCTCCTGCCCGATGCCAGAGGGGCTGTGGATAAGTTGCTCATTTTCCTGAAGCTGTCTCACAGACTGTGAGGAACAGCTTTGGGTGCAGGCAGGTGCTGAATTCAGGCAGCCCCATGTCCTCCTCTTCTGTTGGTGCCTCCTGCCCAGGAGCCCACAGCCTGAATATCTGCTGCTGGAGTGTTAACCACAGCTTTGGAAAGGGCAGTTTTTCCACGTTGCTGCTCACAGGGACTGGTTTGAGCCCAGTGCTCAAGCCTGGACAGTTCTGAAACTCTGAGCGCCGTTTGTTGTGCTATTTGGTCACTTTCTGACATTACCCAGCTCCTTGGAGATTACATTCCTTTTCAAAATAGCTCCAAAATGAAACACTGCTGTTTTCTATGAGTTTTTATTGTGGGTAGGAAAAAAGAATGGGATGGGTTGGGATCTTGCCTGAGGCAGTTTGTTAGGCACAAGGAGAAAGCTTATAAACAGAACAGGAATGAAGCTGGGGGGGGTACATTTAAGAGCAAATTCGGTAATTCTTTGCTAACATTAGACCTTCTCACTCTCTGTAGCTACTTTGAAAGGAAGTTGTAGCCAGGTTGGACTTGGTCTCTTCTTCCATGTAACAAGTCACAGGACAGGAAACAATGGCCTCAAGTTGGGCCAGGGGAGGTTTAGGGTAGATAGTGGGGGAAAATTCGACACAGAAAGTGTTGTCAAGCCCTGGAACAGACTGTCCAGGGCAGTGGTGGAGTCACCATTCCTGGAGGGATTTGAAAGACATGTAGATCTGAAGTGATCTGACAGAATGCCTTTCCCACAGGTCTCTGTTACCTGCACGGAGAGTCCTGCCACAGGGACGAGGTGGGGAAGGTGGCCCAGGCAGGGCTGGGAGGTGGCTGCTCTCTGGGTGACTCTGATCCCTGCTCTGCTCCCTCCCCGCTGCCCAGGAGCAGGGGAATGAGCCCAGGGAAGACTTGCATGTCAGAGCCCTTGGACACTGCCTGGAGAGATTATTAGAGGTGAAATCAGGGGCCAACACACACAAACATGGCAACTGTGCAGAATGCTTTGGAAGTCACCTTGTGCAGCCTGCTGGCCTGAGGCAGAGCTAGCACATGGATCCCTTTACTGATTTGAGTTGCTTCCTGTGCTCCCAAGTAGTAGGAGTGTCGTTTGTTCCTTTTAGCAGGGTATAAACATTCAGGTTCTCCTTCCTGACCCTGTTGCTTTGATCTGTGTGCTTTTCTAGCCATGCCTACTGGCCATGGAAAAATGCATTAGCCTGAGCTGATCTGTTTTTCCTTTACCAACAAGGGCAGCTAGTCTTGGGAAGTGGGACAGGGAAATGGGATCATGGAGCTGCAGGGCAAACCAGCACAAGGCTCACGAGGCTCCAGGCGTGTTGGAGATGGGAGACTGTGGATATTTCAGGTCATGATACTATTACATCTTAGAAAAAATTTTTTTTTCTTCAGTGTTAAACAGATTTTGCCATCAGCAAAACAACCCCAAAGGTGTGTAATGACTCTGCCCTTTCTGAGGGCTGTTTTGCTTGAGCAGAGAAGATTAATAGGAAAAGCAAACTTTATGAAATTTTATCAGCATTTATTCCTGGGGCCAGGCTGTGAGTGAGCAGGAACAGTTGCTCCTTTTCTGGATCCATTCTATTTATCGTTTTTGAGCAGTAACACTGTGGTCTCACCACATCCTTCCCCCCTCCTTTTTCCTTCTTTTCTGATGCATATAGTTCTGGAACCTGCCTTAAGGTGAGGAAGGTGGACTGACATCCCCTTCATCTGCTCTTTGCCAGGCCAGGGGATGCTCCAGAGCCCCCAGCAGGGACACTGCTCAGGGAGCCCACTGCGAGGATGGGGTGGCAGCCACTGTGCTGGTGCTGGGAGCAAGGGCTGTCTGATGGACAGACCTCTCTGCCCAGGAGAGCGTGGTAACCTTCTCAGGGCTGAACTGCAGTTTTTAGTTGGGGAGTAGGCTTCACCCAGGCCCACTGAGCTTGGGATGAGACTTCCCTTTTCACTGAGCATGGGACATAACCCAACAGCACGTCTGCCCTCCCAAGAGCTTTACAATTCCCAGAAAAAGGGCCGGAGCAGAAGGATTCAGTATCAATTATGGACGTTGTGGCTTCTGCAGATTTTCTCTGCTCTTCGCACTATATAAGCTAGAGAAAGAAAGTTATGAGTGTGTTTAAAGTTAGCTAAACCAAATGTAGCACTAAGGTAAGTACACATTTTAAAAACCCGTATAACTCAGTAGCTAGAGAGGAGTTGAAAGCTGTTTCCTGCTATCACATGTAAAGAGGGGTTATAATCTCCCTGAGGTCAGGCAAGGCTCTGAATTCATTGCCTTTACAGCAGACTAAGCTGAGGACTGGGTTTAGTCAGAGCATCCCACTGTTTGACTGGCACCTGGAATCCATCTGGACAGCAAACCCCTGGAGCCAGCTGCCCACATGGAAACCAGGCCAGCTGGTTGCAGGTCGCAGTACGCTGATGTCCTGGCTGAACCTGCTGCTCCTTGGCTGAGGTTGTTCCTCCTTGTTCTCAGAACTAGTTCTCTCTCAGCAGAAGATGCACTCTGAGGTCCTGGCTTTGGCCAAGAGGAGAATGTGGAGCCTATTGGAAGTCTCTGCCTTTGCTAATGCAGCTGGCATTGTCTGGGAAAACCAAACCAAGGAATTAGCAAAAGCAAAACAGTGAAAAGAGCCACAAGTATTATTAAAACCATGAGAGGCAGCTGAGCTGCCTCTCTGTGAGTAACAACTTGCAGATGTGCAGGATGAGTAATTCCAGTGCCTTGCAGTTCAGCTCAGCTCCAACTGGGGAGCACTGCTGGGAGAGAGTGGGCTCAGGGTGCAGCCCTGCTCTGCCACCTGCCCTGGCCAGGTACAGAGATGATGCTGTGGATGTGGCTTGCTGCTTTCCTCGCTGGCTGCCCAGCCTGAGAGGTTCCCAGAGGCTGCATCTCTGCCAGCTGCGAGACCCTGAGCGCGTTCTGTGGCATGTGGTGGCAGACACCAGTCTTGGTGCCTAAAAGTAGCACGAGGTCTTCCAAGCACCTGGGCCCAGGTACAGCCAGCCCTTCCAGAAACGTGCCACTGTGCCCTTCCTGGGGTTTGCCTGCCCACCCCTGCAGTGCCCAGGTGCCACAGAAGCAGAGTGACCTGGCTTGTGCTGGGGGTCCGAGGGGGAGCTGGCTCTGGCTGTATCCCGGTACTTACATTCTGTGAGCATCCAGCGCTGCCCTGAAATCCCCAGCAACCCCAGCCATGGGACTGAATGTAATGTTCTCCTGCCTTTTAAGTGAGGAAATTTCCTGTTTGGGCCTGCAGAGAGATTTTGGAACTGCAGTGTCTATCACTATACCTCTTCCTCCTCTAAAGCTGGAGGAACAGGAAGAATGAGCCCTGCTTTGTGAATCTCACAGCCCTCAGGGCGGCCTCAGGATCTGGGGGGCTTGACTCACGATTTCTGCATAGCTGGGGCTGGCAGCTCAGCACTCAATAGCTGCGTGCCTGGAGGACTGACCATAAAAAGTCATGTTTAGATTTCTGCAGCATTCATCATTTATTTCAGAAAATATGGCAGCATGTGTTTAGGCAGACCCAAATATGGTGACTGCTCCCTCATCTCCATCTGAGACAAAGGAACGATCCAGATTCCAACACCTTTTTCTCATCCCAACCCACATCTGTCATCAGGGATACATTTGTTAAGGCTGTTCAAATCTGCCAGACTCTTATTGTGCTGCCTATGACATGCTCATGCCTTTCTGAAAGTCCCACCTTCCTGGGATTAAGTGCCCCACCAGCATTCCTGTTGCCCAGCTTTTCCTAACATCTGGGCTCACCTCCTTTGTGGGAATTACCTGCCATTACCTCTTGCCCTGTGGAAAACAGAGTATTTGCTTCACTTCAAGGCAGCCTTTGAGTGTCTAAAGCTTGCTGTTGCCACACCCTTCTGCCCCCCCCCTCTATTTTCCCCTGCACCCCAAAAGAGTGCTGCACAGCAGGATGGGATTGTCACAAACTGTGGTGAGGCTCCATCTCTGTGTCTGCTTTGAAGCAGATGCTTAGCTGGTGGCACCTGGCACATCCCCACCAGCTCCTGGAGAGCTGCTCTCCTCCTTACGTTCCTGTTCATGGGGAACAGATGAGCCTACTGCTGATCTTATTTGATTTAGGAAAAAAAAAAATGATGCTGACCAGAAGTTCAGTTTTATCACATGATTTTCTTTGCCTAGGCTCTAGTTTTGGTTTAAGGCAATTAGGAGCACAAAATGTTTGTTGGTAGCAGCACTGAACTCACAGAAAATCAGGCCTAACAATTAGCAGTTTAATGCCAGGAGCTTGGGAATATTTTCTTTTTTTTTTTTTCCTTGTCTGTTTAAGAGGATTGTTTTAACTGCATTTAACATACATGGGGTCACTCAACTCTGATTGAAAGCTGCCTTAATATTATTTAAGTTTGGAAATGACTAGAGGCAAATCAAATTTAGGTCATTTTGCTTCTGAATAAGAACTTGCATTGAGGGATTGAATGCGTTTTAACTAATCCACTTAAAGTCAGGCAGTGACTTAATTTGGATTATTTTTCCTGAGCAAGTCTATCTAGGTAAGACCTGGCACTGCTTTCCAACCCACCCTGCTTCGCTCAGGGTAGAGTGGTGTGGCAGCAGCAGAGTGCTGGGCTCCAAAGTGTGAAATTAAATACAAAATATATCTTTGGGAGAATGAAGTCATGGTCCGGATGAGGTTTTAATTCTTTCCTTTTGAAATAAGCAGTAGAAATACAGCACATATCTATTTGGGGAAAAAATGCAGCATATTGGACAAGAATTTGAAGCATGCCCAGAGACTGACTTTGCTGTCCCTGAGGCAATACACAGTGCAGCAGCTGGGTAGGGGCCTCAGGTGATTTCATGTTCCTCTCTGCCTTCAAAATACTTCTTGTTTTTTAAAAAATACAGTGTCCTGATGAGTGTTAATTTCTTGTACACGGTGTTTGCATGGCAGGCTGTTACTGGTCACCAAAAAGAACCAGGGCTGGCTTGACACTGAAACAAGTGAGAGCACAGGTGTATGATGTGCCTGCCTATCTTTTGGAGGGATTGCTTACATAGTAAACAGTGAAACGTTGTCTTTCAGGTAAGCAGTTTCATTTATTAGCACAAGCACCTGGAATTCTGGATGGTTAATTAGGAGTTTGGTTCACCAGAAATTAACCCATTTCTCCTTCCCTGAAGTAGGGACTGATTCTCTTGCTTTTCCAGCACAGCTTCCTTACACAGAATCACGTAATCGTTTAGGTTGGAAAAGCCCTCCGGGAACATCAAGTCCACCCATTCCCCTACCACTGACCCATGTCCCCAGGTGCCACATCCACTGCCCGGGGCAGCGGTGCCAGGGCTGGACAGCCCTTTCCATGAAGATGTTTATCTTAATATCCAACCTAATTCTCTTCTGGCACAGCCCGAGGCCGTCTCCTCCCGCTGGGTGTTCCCTGCCGACAGCCATCCCCGGGCAGGGGGTGCCGCGGCTCTGCGGAGGGAGCGGACCCGCCCGCGGGGGGTGTTCGCTGAGCCAGGGTTTGAGGAGCGAGCCGAGAGCTGATCCGCTTCCCTCTCCGGCAGTGGGGCTCCGCTGCCTGGGCTGGACATGCCAGCCGTGACAGGGTGCCCGGGGGGCAGCGGCGTTCGCCAGCCGCGGGTTGCCGGCCCCTCTCGCAGGGCCGTGCGGGAGCGCTGCCCGCACCGCCCCGCTCCGCCGGGGCTGGCAGCGCCAGGGGGCTGTGCTGCCTGCTGGGAACGTGCTGGCCATAGACGCTTCGGAAAGCAGAACAGAACTTCTGTGCGTGGATATGGATTTCTGAGAGATTTTTAAAATATAGGGTTTTTTTTAAAAAAATTTAAACTGAATTTGACTGAATAGCAGATACCAATTTTCAGGCACAAATGTATCAATCTAGTTAAACAAAACACTAACACAGGTCAGAGTGCTGGTTTGCTGTCCTTGTTTTATGTAGGTCAGGCCATGCCAGTTGTGAAAGTGACAAACTGTTTCTCTAAACTGTCACCTGCTGACACATACATCACATTGTGTGTCCAGAACTTGGGCAAATATTTTAGCTAAATTAGGTTGAGGTGGCATTGAGGAGATGAGACATCAGGGAGCTTGTTTTTTTCCTTTCCTCCATTACTTATAAACAAGCATTGGCTGTGAGACCCTGGTATTTACTAAGTCTGAAGTGCTGAAGGACTTAATGACCAAAAGCAACCAGAGCAGTTTCACTGGCAATATACAACAGCTCTACTACAGCTTTACTGTAATCCACCAGTTTGGAAGGCAAAACATGCTTTGATTTACTCACTGCTGCTTTGTATCTCTCTAGGGAAGTTTTAAACTATTTTTTAAAGTTTTAAAAGCAGTCTTGTATATATTTAACCTTGGTGTAATCAACAGGTAGAAGTGGCTGCTAAGCAGAGGAGCAGTTCAGCTGTGTGTGCACAGTCACTGTTTTCTGTTCTGCTCTACCAGTGTCCAGACAGCCCTGTTTGCAGTGCAGGTTTAGTGCAGTGAAAACCCCCCGAGTCCTGGAGTCTGATTGACACTCAGGCCACGTGCTGCTGGGGGAGTCATGGTTCCCACGTGTTTAAGCCTGTTGTGTTCAGTATAATATTAAAAAATATGCTATTCACCATAAAGAATGAAAGACTTTTTTTTTTTTTTTTTTAACAGAGCTGGAGAGGGGTATCTTAGGGACTGGAAATTTGATGTCCTGCTTCGTACCTTGCACAGGAGTCATGGCTCTCGGTGGGGATGCAGGCATGGCTCTCCATACAGATGGAGCTACAGCTCTCTGTAGGGGGTCACAGTTGTGCATAGAATGTTTTTGGGTGTGTGTGCTAGTTTGCATTACGCTGCTGCCTCACTAGATGTCTCCAGGAGCAACCTGTGTGCTCCAAGATGCATCCCTTGATAAATCTGAGACTGGAATGGGGCTAGAACTGAGTCTGAGCAGGAGCTGATCCGTTTGCATGCTATCACTGCCTCTTCTGGAAATGAGAGTTAATCACTGCAACATGAAGGGTCTTCTGACATAGTTGCACTCAGTTGCTTAGAACTGGTGGAGAATTTCATCACTCAACATGTTTATAGGCAGATAAGTGAGGGCTACTGCAGGACAGGGGATGACATCCCAGTGAACTCTTTCTTGGTCTCCTGTCAACCCAGGCACGTTCCATTCACAGTTTAGGATGCCAATGAAGCTTCCTACATAAATTACTTCTCCATCTTCTCCTATATCTGGAATTAGGGGAAAAGATGGTGAGCAATAAACAGTATCTCTGCTCACAGGAAGGTTGAGCACAGCTTCTTTCCAGTGACTTTAACTAAGCTACTTCAACTGGGCCAGTAAGTTCAGCTCATTCAGCCAAGCAACGCCATTTCTTCTCGTAATTGGGAATTATCTGATGAAACTGCAGCACTGTGATCCGATTGCATCAGCTTGCATGTGAAGTGCTGATGAGCTGGTTTCGGATATGAACCCATAGATCATCCCAGGGATCTCTGCCACATACAGGTCCTTCCAGTGTGAAGGGAACAAACAGCCCCTGAGGCTGAAAGCTCTTGCACCTCTGCTGTAGACCACGCGTTCCTCTCCTGCTGGCAGTCGCCCTTTCCAGCCTTCGCTAAACCCAGGCACGCTGCCGAGAGGGTGGAGGAGAAGAAGGAGAGGAGGATTTATTTGCTTTCTGAAAGGAAGTCACACAGAGTGGCCTGGGAGAGACTGGGGTTGGCGCAGGGCACCCACCCCTGCAGTGCTGAGGTGATGGGGACCCTGGAAAGACCCTCTGGCAGGACCTGCCAGAGATGCTGAGCTGGGCTGTGAAAAGTATCTCTCCTTTTAAGATGGAACCATTCAGTCCTTACGAGAGACCTGAGGAATGGCCAGAACATGTCCCTGGCAACTCGAGGGCATTCCCAAGCTGGGGGACAGACTGAAGTGCAGGAAGGTGGTAGTGCTGCCATTCAGGGATGAAGAGAAGCAGTGGACTGTCCGGAACAAATCTGGGGAAGGCAGTAGGTGTGCTGGATGAGATCCTCTGTGGGGGTGGGCACAGCCTCTCCTGGGAGCTTGCCATGGCATCTTGTGGAGCAACTCTAAGCTCTCTGGCTCTCCTGGGCACACAGGCTTGCTGTGCCACACTGCTGCCGAGCAGTGCGTGGGCACAATTCCCACAGCAGGTTCTCACCTGGCTCCTGACCCATCCGCATGCCACAAGGCTTGATGCATCAGCAGGACCCAGGTGTGCCTCACTCATAACCCACATTCTGAGGGCCAGGATGCCTGGTTTGGTGTGGCTCTGCCCATGACAGTGGTGAGTGTTGCATTAACAGCTGGAGGCAGAGGAGAGTTTCTGTCCTAAAGGGCTTATCAAGCCCTTTTGTTCAACAAGGAATTGGCAGTGCTATGTTAACAGTTGGACTCGATGGTCTTAGAGATCTTTTCCAGCCTACATGATTCTAATGACATCACAGGAGAGCCCAAGAAAGCCAGAAAAGAGAAGATGCTTTCATACAGCCTGAGAAAAAAAAAGTTGTTTGAGCAGTTTCCAAGAGTTGTTGTCTGCAAGGGTGGGCACTGGAAGACAGGGACACATGAGGAAGGTGGGGCCAGAGACTGGCATCCTGCTAGTGTTGCCAACCTGTGATGCTTTTTGGAGGACAGCATCCCTCCCAGGAAAACCATTGTAGAGAGGTTCAGCAGTGAAAGGACAGGTGGATTGGTGCTGATCTGAGATTTGTATTAGATTTCATGATCTGTTTTTGTTCTCTTAAACTTTTGCAAGCTGTAATCTGTGAACTCTGCATATACGAGTATCGGGATTCATTCTGTCACTGCTATGTTCAATATTTACACAGTTACCCATCATTCTTCTGCCTTTCAGAAATTTTTTGGCCTCAGAAACAGCTTCCTGTGGCAAAGGGTCCTCCGGGGCAATTTCTCTGCCTGTAATAGGATTTCATTTGCATTTATTTTGACTTTTATGCCCTTTAATGTTTTTAAACGTTGCTGTTTTCCAGTGCTGTCAGGCAGGTAGAACAGCAGCTCTTACAGGCCAGTTGTCCTTCTCCAGCCTTTCCCCAGGCAGGATGCACAAGGGACACACCACCAGCCCGCCTGCGGCCGCGCGTCTCTGCGGAAGGGGAGTGGGGCGCGGGAGAACAGCTGATAAGGGGGCACAGAACCGCTCTGTGTGTGAACCAGATCATTGATTTGAGAGCGAGCAAGCTGCTGCTGAAGCAAAAAAAAGGAAAGAGTCATCCTGAGGCATTTAGCAACGAGCTATGCAAGACACAACCTCAAACCACAGGAAGCCCTGATATCCCATGAAGTAACAAATATTTTTCTATTAATACCAGCGTTTTTATTGCCTCTTTCATCCAGAAAGAACCCTAGTTGGCGTTTATGCTCTGCACACTCAATTTGGTAATTGCTTCTCCTTGTCACTGAAACACAAGATATTCCCAAAGATATGCCAATAGCAGAGACTTAAGCACTGGGACAAAGAGCTCTGGAAAGAGAGCACAGTGTCTATCTGAAAGCTCTCTGGGGCTCTCAGAGGGGAGGGCTCTCCTGCCTCTCTGGCTCCCATCCTGCTGACCTCGGTAAGAGAAAACAGCACCTCAGAAGAGGACTGGAGAAGGAAATATCTTCAAGCCTCAAAAAGGGGATAAATATTATATACACATACAAATACAGTGTATATTATTTCTTTAATTTGCATTTTCATGTGTGTATTTAGTTGTGAATCTGAGTCAAGAAGGGAGGACATGGAAAGCTTTAAAATAATTTGTCTGAGACAGAGTACAGAAGAGAAGAGGAGTAAGGAAGCCAGATGCTGCTGCCCTCCTTAGCCACCAAATACCCTAGAACCCTCTGGCAGAAGGCAAGCCAGAATTCAGCTTTGTAACAGCCTTGTTGGTTTTCCTAGAGAGCTTAAAGAGGGAAAGTGCATTCCCTCTGCTGCCTGCCAGAACAAACAGCACAGGTTCTGTGGGCACATCCTGAGAATAGACCTGGTGCCTCAGGGTTGTTCTCTTCACTTTTCCCGTGGTCCCTTCCTCTCTTCAGCGGCCCCAAACCCAGAAGAGACAAATGTCTTTGTCCATAGCTGTGTGCTGCCCTGCTGCCAGCCCTCTTGTCTTGCTCTGGCAGGGCTCAGGGGCTGTCGGGCTGCTGTGGAGCCCATTGGGGGGAGCTGCCTGGGCACAGCAGGAGTTCCTACCCTGCAAGTCCTTCTGATGGGTCTGCCCGAGGTATCGCTCGGGGAGCACAGGAGAGCAGGTTTGTTGGCTCCGTGATGGAGATGGGCCTTTCTCAGGTTGCAGGAATATTTGGGGTCATACCAATGACTACCTGAAACCCTGAATTCACCCAAAGGCTTTAAGTGCAAACGCTTTTGCTCAAGCTTTTCAGAGAGAGGAGAGCTGCCAGCCTTCAGGAGGAGGACACCCAGCTTTATCCAAGGCTGTGACCTTAAGCTGTCTTATCTAAGCAGATGCAAACTTATTTAAATGCTCTTAAATCAAATGGGAACAGGCATAGCCTAAACTACTGTAAACTGTTTTTACATGGAAATTGCATCAGCTGGGCAGCCTTTTGAACCACCCTGAACCCAGAGCACGAGTGCGTGACTGAAAGGAGGTGGTTTGTCATTGCTGCACATGGCACTGCCAGGAGCTGACCAAAGGCACCGAGCCTTCAGCTGCTGACCACCAGCTAAGCAGTGACATTCCCAGGTACGCCTGCTCCCTGACCTCCCTCAGGGCAAGGTTGGTGGGGTTTACTGAAACTGGTTCATTCAGACGGGTAACTTTACATGGGGACAGGGGAGGATCACCCACACTTTCTGCTCACCGAGGGATCCCAGGCAGGAAGGAGGGAGCTGCCACCAATGGTAATCAGAAGAGTGTTTAATTGCGTCCTTTCTGTGGCTTGCAGAGGATGTGCGTATGTGTCTGAGGCTTGTGAGTTAAACAGCTGGTGTAAGTCACCCATCTTACTTCACAGGAGAGAAGCAACTGTGGTGAGCCACCCCTGTCCTGCTGGGAGGCTCTTGCTTTGACCCTTGAACTGCAGCTGTGTTCAACCACCGCAGCCCCGGTGCTGAACTGCTCAGACATACGTACAACCTGCTAATGTGTGTGTACACCACGTAACGCCTGAGGTGATGAAGGGTGAGGCTTTCTGTTTAGGCAGAGACTGGGAGCAAGGGCACAGGAGGTGTGCTGGAAAAGTAGGACCCTAGACTGAAAATGCAAGGAACCTTCCCATGGTCCCTTCTGGGCTGCCCAGACTGCCATAGGTGGGTCTCCACAGCAGTTTTGTGTGAGAAATGCAACAGCAGTGATGCGTGGTGATTCTGCCACACAGGTGCCTTGAGGTGGTCTCTGCTGGGAAGCACTGCCCAGCTCCAGACTGATGGTGCCCCTGTCTGTTTTTGGCCAAACCTCCAGGGCTACTCTCAAGTGCTGGTGTCCGTCCCCCTTCAGCCCTCTGGACAGACTTGGGGTGCTGCCTGCCAGTTGGGGATCACCATCCCTGGCAGCTGGATTCTGACTGGCCAATGTATACTGAAACATTCTGCTCTGCATGAATCCCAAATATTTTTCTCCAGAGTTGAAAGCTCTTTGTGAGCCTAATCTGCCAGTCCAAACAGAAGAAAATCTCTATTTGGTCTGAAGAGCAGAACTTGGCATGGCCTGCAGGGGAAAACGCCAAGTACACGAGGCTATTTGCTCTCCTTGCAACAGTCACGACTGTTCCTTAGCTCCACTAAGGCACATCTGGCTGTCATCTCTGCACATCTGTATCCTATGATTTACAGAGTTTTCTCTCAGTGCTTTATGTGGTTTAATGCTGTGATGAGGCTCTGGAAAGAAACAAAAGTGCTTCTTTCTGCCCCTCTGAGAGCCAGCTCTGTGGGAACCTTCCTAGGGTCCTCCTTGGAAAATGACCTACCTGGCAGCGAGCAGAGATGCCAGCAGTGACCTGTGGGGAATGCATGTGCATCAGTAAACCCTTGCAGGATGCAGCTGGGAAAGGAAGACTTTTCTTAGCACCTCTACTCTCTTTCAGCCCCAAGGTGAGGTTTCATGCACAATTGAACACCATTACACTGATTCAGAATTTTAAGTTAGTCCTGTTTAGTTTGGCATTAAGACTGGCTCCTGGTCTGATGGGTCCAAAAAAGTATCAGCCTGGCAGTCCTTCCACTGTTATTTTGGGTGGGATTACACCACGTGCAGGTACTCAGACACTGGCTGGAACTTGTGAGCAGCTGCTGAAAGCAGCAGCAGCTTCCTGCCCTACAGAGGCTGTGATAATGTAGAAGTTTGTACATCTGTCTCCCACTCTCAGCCCAGCTGGTGCTGAGCCAGCTAAACAGGATTTCCTCACTTGGATTGCAGAAGGAACTCCAAAGAACACAAGGAGGTTCTGCTACCTGCAACCACCTCCAACAGTCACAGCACCTCTGATCTGCACCTGTGTTGATGGACACTCAAAGTGCAGATTGCTTTTCCTTTTTTAAGAAGGAGGAGGAGGAGTCGGGTGGTATATAGCTGTGATCTGATGGCCTAAAGGTGACACACTGTTGAGTTCCTGCTCTGCTCATGCATTAGGTGGTCAAGAGAGAATTCTTGAAGAGTACTGAAATGGTCAGAAGCAAGAGTGAAAGGACAAAAGTGGCAGAAGTGACATAAAGCAAATGCTATAAAGTTCAGCAGTCTCAGTCACCTCTGTTCTTTCTTTAGCAGTTTTTTTTTTTTTTTCAGAAGACTCCTATAGAAGATAAATATAAAGCTTTCCTTTCAGAAGAGTAACATCCATGGCAATTCCCTTCCTTCTGTTTCCTCCTGCAGACAGAGCAGTTCAAAGCCTGTTCCACCCACACACCAGTTTATTAGTGGGCGAGAAGAGGGAATTCTCCTGTCTTGTGCTCCCCAGAAATGGAGATGTTTCATGAGCTGCTACTCACTATACTAGTAAGGAATTTGTTAAATTCCTTTGTATTTCTGAGTGGGAAATTTGTTCCTAAGCTTCACAGGCTTTCCAGATATTCCCAGTCTCAATTCTCCAGACAAGAAGTCCACACCTGATATTTACAAGCAGCCCTGCAATGGGATGAGAGGAGGCTTGTGGTGGAGGGGAGAGTCATGATTTTGCAGTGACTTTCAGGGTCACATTTTCAAGAAGTTACAGACTTCAAAGAGACATTTAGATTTAAGGGAGTATTTTTGGAATTCTGTCATAGTGCTCTGTCATGTCAGCAATGGGGATGTTCACCCCCAAACTCCTCTCACCCCACAGTGGGTTGATTGCTCTCCCATGGCATCACTTTGGAGTCAGCGGTGGAACAGCCGAGATCTCTTTCATAAGTTGGGGTGACTTGTTGGAGTGTTTGACAGCAGTGCAGGTTTTGGAGTTGTTTACCATGGCACAAAACCTGCCCTGCCAGGGGGAAGGGAGTGTATCCTACCCGGAAAAACACACAAACCAAAACAAAGCACTTCTTCCATATTTACGACCTAGGCCAGTTGTTAACACCATTTACACTCTGGATAGGAGCTGGCTCTGCCTACCCAGGGCCAACAGGAACACCGGTGTTGCTACAGTTGTGTGTAGGAGCACAGCTGGTAAATGTACAAGAGCAGAGTTGGAAACTGACATGCTGGTCAAGTTCAGAATCACAAAAAAAACCTGAGGATGCTACCCCAAGAATGAGACACTCCCTAACAAGAATGGTTAGTAACTAACCAAAAAATATTGACAGTGACAGTGATGACAGCGAGCCATGGCAGCTCTTGGGAAACAGTCAGACTACAGGAACAGAGATATTCCTTCTACTCATCTGTTCATCTCAGCTGAAGGTGGCTTTCCAAACAAAATAGGTAGATCTGTCACATAACTCCAGTGCTCTTCCTGGAGAGCCGTGTCCCCGCACAACTGCGGGCCCTGCAGAGGCAGCTGTTCCCCTGTGTGTGCACAACACCCCGGGTTCGCCAGAGTCCGTAGATATACTCGCGTTAATGTTGCAATAGGAATGATGGCTTTACATGGAAGGAGCGAGGAAAGGCTCCAGCCAGCCCATGTTCTGCAGCCTGGGAACCCCAGCAGCGGAGGGATGGAGCAGCAGCGGAGGGATGGAGCAGCTAGCTGCGGGTGGGCTGTGCCCCGAGTGCCCCGGCGGTGTCAGGATGGAGCGATGCCCACGGGAGCTGGGCCGGGCGGGGGATGCGACCCCGGGGCTGAGGGCAGCGGGCTGGGATCTGGGGGCAGGGGGAGCAGCGGGCTGGGATCTGGGGGCAGGGGGAGCAGCGGGCTGGGATCTGGGGGCTGGGATGCGGGGTCAGCGGGCCGCGGGCAAGCCCCCAGGCGCGGCACCCCGGCGGTCCCCGCCCCAGCCCGCCGGCGCTGGGGGGGAGGGCGCGGGCCGGGGGCGGGCAGCGGGCTCGGGGGCCGGGCGGGGGCGGTGCTGCGGCGCCCGGCGGGGCTCGGCGCGGCGCGGGGAGCGGTCGGATCGCGGCGGAGCGGAGCGGAGGGGCCGCGATGGGCGCCCCGGCGGCGGAGCGGCGGCCGCGGCGGCGGCGGCGAGGGGAGCTGCTGCGGGGGCAGCTGGGCGCGCTTGCCGCCCTGGCCCTGCTGCTGGCCGGCTGCGCGGCCGGGCGCTGGCAGTGTGTGACATATTAATGATCTTAATGAGCCAGGAGGAGCATGAATT
>JAWWEU010000111.1:5536320-5585990 GCA_035583155.1 Acropternis orthonyx
GAGCGGGGCTCCGGGGCAGCCGGGGCTCCCCTCCCGCGGGGGCCCTGCCGGGCCGGGGCGCCGTGCGCTGGGGGCGCGGCGGCCGCGGGAGCGGAGCGGGGCGAAACTTGCCCGGGGCTCGGTGCGGGGCCCGGTGCGGGGCCCGCGGGCTCCCGTGAGTGTGCCGGCGGGGCCGGGGCCGCGGGACGGTGCCCTCGGTCCGGCTGTGCCCCGCTCGCCGCGCGGAGGAGGGTCGGAAGCGGTTCGCGTCCTGCTTTGCAGCTCTTTGACTGTAGGCAGAATTTAGGCAAGGCTTATTTTCCTTTAAGCGAAGGACCGCGTACCCCTCCGTGACTCGAATTTGCTTTTTAAATAAACAGACGTGTCTGAAGGGTTTCACGGTGTCCAGCATGGTGTAAGGAATGCTCTGATATTTCGGGCAGAGCACAAACACCAACTAAAGGATGAATGCAGTGTTTCTTGTGGAGTACAACAACGTTTGGATGGGTTTTGAAGATTCGGGACTTTAATGGCCTCAAGTTAATCTAAAATTTTTTTTTTTTTTTGTACATGTCTTTTAAAACTTAAGCTTTTTCTCACAAACGGGGTGATTGCTTCCGAGGAGTAAGGCCAGGAAAGACATGATGAGCATCGTTGTAAGTAAACAGGAGTGAATGCATGTATTGAAGTATATTGAAGTCTACCTGCATGGTAGACATGGATGTGTGACACCAATATTCACCCTTCCTTTACCTAAACTTCAGGGCTGCTGGTTTGAAGGTGTTGTCTTCCCGCTTTCTGTCAACAGGAAGATGATCCATCACCAGCAGAGCAGACTGGCTGCGTGCTGCTTGCCTTTGCCACACGAAAAGTGGTGAATTTCAGGCCTGTTTTAAAATGGGCACAGAGTGTGCTCCTCTCCCTGCAGGGCAGTATTTTGGGGTCCCTGCTGATGGACAGGGAGCTCCATTGCCTGTGTTAGTGCCCCAGGCGCATTTGTCTGCGTTCTGCTTGAGCTGCTGAAACATCTCCCAGCTGGTGCTGCAAACTTGTGTCAGGGCTTTCGCTGTTTTGCTTCAGTTTGGGAACCTGTCTGACGTTGTGATCAGAGTTTGCTTAAAATTAATTCGAGAGGTGAGAAATGGCATTTGGCACAGTAAACCCGGCACTCTGTGCAGCCACTCAGAGCTGGGAGCGACGAGGAGAAGAATGGAAATTTTACAGGTGGAAATTTTCCACAGTGCCCACTGCATCTGCTGGCTCTGCAGGGGCCCAAAGTGACCGGGCTCTTTGAGGAATCTCACCTACAGCCTGATGCTCCCTGGCATTTGCGTTGTGGTTAGGAGGTGGAAAGGTGTATTTCTATTTAGTGATTTCAGTATTTTTCCCACCTAAAAATGCGGGGTTTGAGATCCAACACAAACTTTTGACTAGAGTACAGAGCTCTGGTATCAAGTGGCACCTCCCTCCCCGCTGCCCCGCGCTCCAGGGTGGTTTTCACGGTGTGCTCTTCGGAGTGCATGTGGCGTACGCAGCTGGCACGCGGCTCACTTGCACCCTTGCTGCCAGAGAGACCAGCATGAGGTGGCATGAGGCTGGGCATGGGCTTTGCTGGGGTGCAGTGGAGATGCTTGAGTGACTGCTGCTCCTGGAGAGCCTTCATGTGGAGATACGATCCAGCTCAGTGACCCGAGTTCATTTTAGAAAGATACGCTGCCATTTTTAATGCTGCTGTTTTTCTTAGTCAGTCCTGTTCCCCTCAGGCACCATCTCAGCCACAGCCTGGATCCAGAGGAGCACGGCTTTTCAGCTTGGTGGTGACCTGTGTGTGCAGAGGGCTGTGAGGTGCCAGAGCTTCCTTTGTGAGGTGTACGTATTGCATCTCCCCACAGGAAACAGGCTAGAGCCCTTCTGAAGAGGCAGGTGACGACAGTGTTTTAATTGATAAACCATCTATAGTGAGCAATTCTAGGGGACAGGGCACAAGCTCTGGGTTTCTGTTCTGGTGGCTCCCACTGGTTTTCTGAGGGACTTAATCTCTCCATGTCTTATTTGGCTGGGTCTCGCAAACGAGGCTCTTTGTCAAGTTGCTTTGAGGTCTCCTGATGCTATATAGTATGTAATAACAAAGGGTTAAAACATTATAATGTCTATATGAGGCTCATTCCAATGATCTCTATAGTCCACAAGGCTCAGGCTTTCAGTAAGAGGTACAGTGCATATTAAGAAGAAATCCAAGTTCACATAGTTCTTCCGGGCAGTGAACATACAGCTGGGATGCCTCTTTCTCTCTTCCAGGCAGTGTAAGTCCGTGCATATGCTCTGACATGAAGGAAGTCACACGGGTAACTGAAAGGTGTAACTGAGGTCAAACACAACCCTGCAGAACCCAACTCCAGCCACCAACTGCTGGACTGCATGACTGCCATCCTTGCAGAAAGAGCCAAAGGAAGCATGAAATTCTTCTTTTTTTTATTTTTTTCCTTCTTTGTCTCCCATCAGTCTAACTCAAATTCCCTCTTTTAAAGAGAGGGAGGAGTGAAGATTTCATTATATGAGAACTACCTTCCAAATAGTAATGGTTCAAGTTTTTCAAGGGAGACTTCTGAGCCAAGCCTTTTACTGGTTTGCTGTCACAGACAGGAAAAATATCAGGGGCATCAGTAAATGAGTTTTCCTTTTCTTCTTTCTGTGTTTCTGGCAGGAAGATATGGAAAAGTGGGGTCCAATTCTGCAGCCCTTACTCATGGGGATGGGCACATTCAAGGATATGGAGTTGCCTGTGTAATTCAAGCATGCAAGATTTGGGTTGCTTATAATTCTTGTTTTAACTTGATGGGAGTGAAGTATTCAGAGGGGTGGAGCAGGGCCTGCCAGGTGCATTTTGACTGGCTCTGAGACTTACCCCAAATCCAAAGGTCAGGCTGTTTTCACAGGACTGATAGTTGCCTGGTCCTTGTGGGCTGTGGGGGGTTGAGAGCATCGTCATCATAAAAACACGTTCACAGAAAGCCTCTGAGCGATCCTGAATGTGATGGGAGATCAGAGCGAAGGTCCTGACACGTCAATCTTCCACCCCTGTGCTGGCTGGAGGAGCTCGCAAGACTGGAATGAGCCACGTAGTCAGTTTCCTCCTGACCGCTTTGTTGTGGGTGCTGCCTCAGAGGGCTTTTCCTCAGAGATCTCCTTTCTGCCAAAATAACGTTGAAGAACCTCATTGTGACAGATCCTGGTCCTCTGACTGGGAGTGAAGTGAAAACTCCCTGATTTCATTTGAATGTTTTAGTTTGTGCAAACCAAGAAACCCAAACCGAACTTTAGAGGTCATGCAATGAAAGCACAAAAGCAGTTGTTTTCCTCACCTCTTCAGCAGAGCGTAATCCTAGCTTCAGTGCAAGTAATCCTAGCCTTGATGTAATGCTGTAATCACTGGACCCCTGGATATGGGAATTTACCCTCATAAACTCGGGAGAGGCATCAGACCAGAGTGTGGTATGTGACCTCTTTGGCAGGGAACTTGTTTGGCCTTGCAGGAAGTGACTTGTTCATTTATTTAGTGCTTGTTCAAGGTCCTGCACCAACAGCTGACTGTGACTGAGTTCTTCAGTTGAGCAGCTTGGGGAGTGGCAGGGATGGGGCACACAGCAGTCTTGGAGGGGGCCTGGGGGAACCTGCCTAAAGCTGTGCTTGCCTGTCAGCATCTGCTTTGTGTATCAGTAGAGCAGGGCTTGTACAGCTGGATGTGGGTGTGGGCCAGCTGCAGGGGCTTCCTGAAGAACTGGCTTAAAAATGCCCAGATCTCCGTACTTGTTTGGAGTCCACTTAAAACATTGTGGAAGTGCTAGACTGTGTGCCAGGCTGGCCAGCTTGTCTAAGTTGGGTGCCTGAGGTAGACTGTGGCACACCACTTGAAATCACAGGATCCTGGTGCTTGGGACGTGGATGCAGAATGCTCGGGAGCTCGGGCTCCAGCAGGGCATGAGAACAGAAGAATGCTGGTTACCCCAGCTGCTCACAAACAGAGCGAATGTAGGGCTGTGGGAGGGTGAGTAGCAGAAAGACTTAAACAGCTGTTATTCCTTCTGGGTTTGTGTCCTGCACCTGCCTGTGCTGATTGAGCTGTATAGGTTCAGTCCTGTGCTGTCCATGGCTTGTGGCCACTCCTGCGTGGGCTCTGGCATGGCAGTGGTCCTTAGCTGAGCCTTTTCAGCAAGCTAACCCAGCAGAAAGCTAGCCCAGGATAAATAAAGGAGGTTTTCTGTCAAATCAGCACAGTAAAATGACTTGGTGAAGGGCATTAACAAGCCAGAGAGCCCTTGGGTAGTGGCTGTGGTCGGAACAGGAGAGTTCATGGTGAGGTGGGCACTGTTTGTTGGTTTTGTCCCAGCCCTTTATTAGTAATTCCTCCGTGCTGCTAATCTTAAATAGTCCATAGTTAGAGAAGGTAGTCTGGTCATTCGGCCTGTTTTTGGTCGGAGATCCTCAAAAGGCTCGGCTGGACCTGTCATATATTCATGTAGCAGGTACTTGTGTCTGCAGCCTCCTGGGAGGGGGACTGTGAAAAAAAATCTATCCTGCAGTGGGACAGAGTCCTTTAGGAGATCCGCAGTCAGCCCTGGAGTTGGAAAACTCCTCTCACCCATGGAGCTTAGCCTGCCCCAGGGCACTCTTCTTTGTTTTTTCTCTGTTCTTCTTTAAATTGATGGCAACTCTATGGTAGTGAGAAAAACAAACGGGTTTTTTTCAGGTTTCTGTTCCTTTGGAGTTGTTTAAGTTACCCCTTCTAGCTTTCTTGTCCACAAGGAAGCATAATAAATTTAGTTTTCACAGAGCCTTCCTTAAGATAAAACTTAAAGAAAAGAGCTAAGTTTCATGAAGGCTGTCCCTGAAAACTTGGGAGTTTTCTGTTTTGCAATGAAAACCACATGGGGTTCATGGAGTGTAGAGCCTGAGGGACGCACCGTATTCCTGCACTTGCTTAGAAGCTGGTGCAGCAGCTTCTGGCAGCTCCTGCGAAGCTGTGGGATTCTCCCGGGGGCACAGTGATGGAGCTGCACTGTGCCAGCATGGCTGTGCTCTCTTACCCACTTTTCACAGCCCACAGCCAGGAAGTTGAGCTGCAATGGTGCATTTAAAAAAAAAAAAAAAAAAGAAGGAGGTTTTACTCTTTTCCAGCCTTGTCTTCCTTACCCACCTCTAGACCAGTCTTTAGGCTTGGGATTTTAGGAGGCACTTGGGATGTTCAAAGGCTTTGTTCTGCTCTGGCTTTTTCCTTGGCTATCACCATGAGTCAAGTCAGACCAATGCCAAGAGCCATTGGTAACCTCACCCTGATTTTTTTCCGCTGCTGTGGCTTTATGGGAAGAAGCAGTTGGGCATGCCCAGGTGTTCACATGGTGTTTGTAGTCCTGCCACTGTAATCATCATGTCCTGTAGACATGCTCTCAGGAGAAAAGGATTACACAAGTGAGTAAATCTTTGTGGTTGGTTTGCATTACTCACAGCATCAAAGAGAAATCCTTTGAAAACAGAAGTGGTAAGTGTGTGTAATTTGCAGGTCGTAAATGGGTTCTTGGCTGAGCCTAAAGGGCTGCAGATATTCTACCTCTTCTCCCTCTGGGATCCTTGCTGGACTGTTGGACTCCTCCAGCCAGAAGCCTGTCCTTGTGTTATTTACTGCCAAAGGTATCCTGGTGGGGAGTTTGCAGTTAGCTACTAGAAGCCCACTGGGGGTAGTTCTGTCTCCCTCTGTCTTGTCTCCTGGCGAAGTTTGCCTTACCTTTGCTTGCATTATCTTCCGCAGAAGGTCAGGTCTGCACAGCAGTCAGCAAAGTGCCTGGTCAGGTGAGAGTGAGACCTGATTTTGTCAGTTTGGAAACGACAGTGATGGAGCTGCCTTGATCTGGAGATGGCCTTGGGATGAGCCTGCTGTACCTGGGGATTTGCAGGGGTGTTGAGGCCTGCATTACTTTGGCAGTGGAGCCAACTACATCGAAGGAGCCTCCGTAAGACAGGAAATGGATGCTGATGCCGAAAAACTTCGGAATAAAAGAGAAACTGCTCAGAAACAATGTGTCTGTAAGCAGCAAGGTGTTTATTCACAACATTGGGAGCTAGCCAGCTTGCGCTGGACAAACTAGCTCAACTCAAAACGTGCAAAACAAATCATTTATACACGTCAGGTGTAGTTTCATCATCTAACATACATATTCATAACTAGGTGGAGCCTGGGCGGAGCTTTCAAGAATCTTCTTTTGGCTCAACTTTTAGGTGGTCTGCTCCTCTTCATCCCCTGGTGGTCATTTTTGATACTCTTCATTAGCTCGACCTGACCCAAATTCTTCAAGCATACAAAGTCCTGGCTCTGGTCCTCCTATAAACATCAAAACCTACTAGATTTATGGCCTTGTATTCTATTGTGTTTTACTCCTACCGTTCTTTCTATAATGAACAGACTCTGGTTTAGTAAGCAGGACAGAACAGCACATTGAACAGAACAGAATAACGAGCTAAAACAAAATATCAGACAATTTTCTCCCCTAGCCCAGCAAAGCAAAGTACTTTTACTAATTCAGTGAACTCCTTGAAGGTTTACTCCCATTTCAGTGCAAGTCGGTGTGTTTGTACCGTGGAGTGGCTGGATCTCAGCTTAACGCTCAGTTTTAAAAATAAAATGGTTACAATGTCTAGATGCTAGGTTTTTGTTTAGGAGCAGACTGAGAAGACTCTGGAAACGGTGGTAAGGAAGGAAAGAGAACAGGATGGGATGTTGCATCCAGCAACAAGGGCTGATGAGTAGGAGCCCACAGTATCTGGAGGTGACTCCAGGCTGGATTAAAATCTGAAGCTTGATGTGGACTGGAGATGCTTAAGCTGACTTTTTTTGTTGTTTTTTTTGTGATATCCCTGAGACTAGGAGCACTGTACCAAAGGGCTCTAGGGAGAAGTCCTGGGTCTTGTTCTTCTGGAAAAAGGGAGTCGTTGAAGAGGAGTCCAGATGTGGTGTCCAGGGAGAAGGCTGTGTGGGACAGTACTTGCTGGGACTTTATTTGCCTTTTATGGACTCTTTTGGCAAACATGGAATGTCATCTGCCTATAAGCCTTGCCTGTGGGAAGCAGATGGTCTCCAGGTCCTGATGGAGACCTGGAAGTGGCCTAGGTGGAGAGGGGAGTGGGAGCGTGTTTCCAACTGTACCTCCTGCCCTGCGCTGTCCTCTTGCTCAGCTCTGCGGGCTGCTGTGGCAGGCCAGGGCATGGGTGCTGTGGCAGTGAATGTGAGTGTGTGTTGAGAAGGGGATATACCTTTCATAGAGGAAAAACAGTCTTACACACAAAGGAGTGTCAGGAGTGGTTTGGAGGCACGGATTTCATTGTTTTGGAACAATCCTCTGCAGAGCTGTGAGCCGAGCAGCTGTGTGAAGTGGCTGAGAAGCTCGGCCCGGCCTGACCTTGCTGTACCTCCAGTTGTGTGTGCGATACTTTGGCTCAGAGATGTATTTCTATGTCCATAGGCAGGCCAGGGACCAGGGCTTAACTTGCGGCACGTGAAGTGCTGGGGTTGAGTTCAAGTGGGCCTGTGTGTGTATGAGGTTAACCAGATCCCTTCTCACTCAAGCCATTCCTCAGCCCATAGTCTTGTTGGAGGAAATGAGGCAAGTAAGCATGTCCTTGAACTATAAGGTAGGGAAAGCAAGGAACAAGACAAGCTCATGGGATTCTCCTGGCACAGAAGTGACAGACTCACATGGACCTCAGGTCTGCAGATGGGTTTTTGCACCGGTCTGCAGTGTTCTGACATGTCCTTAGGGATCAATCCTGGGAAGTCTCCTGTGACCCCATGGTGCCTGAGTGATTGAAGTGCACAGCCAGGGTGTCCTCCCTCAGCACAGTATATCTTGTCTGTCACAGCGTTGGAAGAGGAGAAAGATATGTTTGGATATTGCTGAGCAAGGTCCTCTACAGGGAATGTTGGTATGTCAAGGCTCATCCTCAGCATTTGCTCCAGCAGCATCCATCACCTATCCAGCGAGAACTGCAAACAGATTTTGATAGCTCAATTGGGAAAGAGCCTGTTAAAGTCCAGGAAAAGAATCTTTTTGATATGCAAGCCAAAAACATGCTAACTGAGCTACAAACAACTGAAGGGTCTGCTATTAAAATAATCCTCATTCAGAGATAGACTCAACTGGTTTTTTTCCCTAAGATGGCCAGAACATCCTGTAGCATAAAGCAGGAGGAGAAACGAGCCTTACATGGACATTGCTTTCTTCTCTGACAAGATCTACACTCCAATTCTCAGTGCACCTCTACATGATAGTTGATTTGTATTTTTTTAGAGAGAATGGGACAGAAAGAAACTCTTGTAAATGAATTACATGCACTCAGTTGCATGCACTGAGACAGTTCAGCAGTTCATTTTAGGGGAAACTAGAGCATAAGCTGTGCCAGTTGAGATTATGTGCCATGACATGTACAAAAAGGCTCATTGCATTGGAGTTCTGTTGTTAAAAAAGAGTAGGTATGTGTGATGTGCAACTCCCAGGGTTGTGATAAGTAGAAAAGAGTTGTTAAATGCCTTGCTTTCGTGGTCAGTGAGTGCCATGCAGTTTGGGAGCTGGTGGGAGTTCTCGCTGTGGTCCTACTCCCTTCTCTGCAGAAGGGTGCCTGGTGCTGTGGTGGGGCTTGGGGCGGAGGGTGCTGCAGAGTCCTGCAGAGGACAGCAGCCCTGCTGAACTGCACAGCCAGGAGAGATGTCACTGATGGGGTGGAATGAAGTCCTCTCAAAAATGTAGGCTGCTGGACAGCTGAGTGGACAAGCCCCTGGGCATAAGCAGTGTAAGGCACTGTGTTTCAGGTCTTTTGACAGGACACAGGTTTGGTGTCTTGGCTCTTGGTGGGCAGGGACCATCCTGCTGCAGTACTGAGTGCACTGGCTAGTGCCAGGGTCCTTCACAGACCTTGTGAAAACCGAGCTGAGATGACCCTTCTCCCAGAGAGTTCCTTTCCAACCCAGTGACCTGTCAGATACAGCTTGCTTGTTCAACAGGTTCCTCAGTTGTGCTCACAGCATGGTGCTGCTGGCAGTGGACTTCTCAGAAAGCAGTGGCATTAGAGAGGCAGGAGGGGGAGAAGAGGCAGCACTAAAAGAACCCCTCAAGTTAATTTTGCTGCTGACCGCTGACAAAGTAAAATAAATTGATTTTCATATTCTTCGGATTTATTCTTGCACTAAATTGGGGGGGGGCAGTAAATCAAGCTTGTTCAGAAGTGGATGAGTTTTCCAAGACAGTAACTGAGTAATGTAAAAGCCTCTTGAGTTAAGAAATGATCCAAAGGGATGTTGCAGGAGTGCCTGTCTCCATAGCAGAGGTGCTCCAGGCCTCGGAGCATCTTCGTTGCCTTCTCTGGACTCGCTCCAAGAGGTCCACATCCTTCTGCTGTTGGTAGCCCAGAGCTGGATGCAGTATGCCGGGTGGGGTCTCACCAGAGCACAATAGTGTCTTTAGAGCCCTGATCATAAGGAAATTAAATAAATAAATAAAAAAAAGGCAAAGGCTTTTTGTTTCATTTTAGTGTAAGTCATATATTTTCCAAGGGAAGCACGGGTTTCCTGAACCCCACTAGGCGTGTGTTTCCAAAGCAACTCAGGCACGGGGCTGCGTGCATGGGGCAGAGCTGTTTGGGAGAGGGAGGCTGAGGACTCCTGGGCCTGGCATCTCAAATTGTTTAAATTGACTGTGCTGGCACAGTGCCAGCTGACACCAGCTGAGAATCTGGACAGAACAACTTGTCCAAGGTCACCTCATGGGCTAATAGCAGAGCAGTGAATTAAACCCGGGTCTGCAAAGTCTCACTTCAGGGTAAATAAAGAATTGCTTACTACTTCTTGGAGGGTTGGCCTGTCTTAAAGCCTTATAAAGAAAGGACAGCATCAAGCTCTTGATTCTGGTATGATGTGGAGCACTATCCTTTTTTGCCAGGATCTCTGGTTAAAAATAGGAAATTTTTTTCTCCTCTATAGCATTATTTATTTCCTCGGAACACTTTGGAATGTTCCAGTCCAAGCTCATTTCTCAGAGGAGAGGGGCAGAGGTGCTGCTGTGCTACTTGGGGCTGGTACCTGCTTGTGCTCAGGTTGCCTTTGTGCCTGTGTTTTCCAGCAGGTATGGAACATTCCCCAGGTGGGAAAAAGTAAGAGTGTAGTTTGCAGTTTGGACACGGATTATATCGATGTCATCTACTTGTAGGGACAGGTTGTCTTTTTGGGGGGTCTGCAAAGGAGTCTCTACAAGCTGGGGTCAAGCCTTAGTACAGGACCCCTTGAAAGGCTTCAGCAGACTCACACATGGGTGTCACTCTGGTGAGGGTCAGTGTAAAAGTCATTGAAGCCAAGGATTGTTTTTGATAGTTTCCGCTACTGATCTGTGGTCGTTTACGAGGTGCTTCCTCCATGTGTGTAGAGATGCTTTTCTTTTTCTCTTTTCCCCAAGCCCTTGAAAAGCTTTTTCAGTTGCCATCATGATGGTTTGGGTGTGGGTGAGAGAATGGGAGTTAAATTAAAACTCAGGGTCTGCAACAGAGGGGTTGCAGGGCTGAGCAGCTGGTTCTTGCCTGGAGGGAGTCCCACAGCTGATTCCCTCTCATGGGACTGGGTAAAGGGACCCAAATGGTACAAAGTCGAGTGGAAGGAGCAGGACAGTGGCTCTGCACTCCCTTCCCCATGACATGCCTTTGTCCCTACATGCATCCTCCCCAGGGGAGCTGGGACTGGCACCCTTATGCTCAGATGAGCTCGGGCTTTACAGCCAAATCCGTCTGCAGGGATGAGGGATGAGCTCTCAACTGGAGGAGGGAAGGACAAGGGACAACCTGAGACAGCTCAGTGGTGACACCTGTTGACTGGGAGAAAGGCTGTGCGGGTGACTGAGGTTGAGAGGACCATAGCAAGCAGGAGATGTTTTGGTGTGCTAAGCCTTGGTTTGGGCCATCAGCGTGAAAGGGAGCACGGGTGGCGCGGTTTATTAGCAGAACCAGTTGTGGGAGGGAACCTGCAGCAGGACATGACTTACTTTTTCCAGATAGCTGAAGCTGGCGATTTCACCTTGGCTGATTGAAATGTACCTGGCTCCAGTTATGTGATTCCTGTGGCTGCGGGGCTTTGTCCTTCTCTTTCCTGATTACCAGATTTATTTTTAGATATGTTTACTTACTTCTAATAAATATGAGAGAGAGATGTCCTGAGGCTTCTATATATATTTGTCTGTAATTAAGGTAGGATTAATAGCTTAAAATTGTGTTTAAGGGCCTGTTCTGAGATCAGCAGATAGGAGCATGAGATAAAAATGTATAATGAATATATTGTTATAAATAATGGACACAGCCAGTGCACAGGCATCCCTGAAAGGTAATAGCTCTTTCAATATTTAATGAAGTGGGTACTGTAGGGAAAACACTCTCTGTGACTAAGATAATTTTCAACCCGGCTTAGCGACACGCGGACCAGTCTGAATGAGGGCAGAGACCTGCACGCAGTGTGGGGACCCTTGGTGGGCACTGTTCATGGTGACCGAGGACTGGTTTGGTGCCTGGAGAGCTGGTGGGAGGGGTTAATGTTGAGGGTTGGTAAGAGACGCTGATAGCATCTGGAAGATTTGTTGGTACTACCGCTTTGCTCGTTTGCTGATGGAGGGGCATAGGAAGGGTTGTGCTTCTGTTGGCTTTGTAGAGCCAGGCTTTCCACGAGGGCACCTGATGGCTGCCCTCTCCCACTCACGGAGCCCCTTTGCGCGTGGCTAACCTGCGGCAGCTCCAGAGCAGATCCGTTTGCTGGCCAGTGGCAGGGAACGGGGTTGGATGAAGGACCACAAGCACCATGGAACGTTTGAAGCATCTTGCTGGGGCTCTTGGTCTCTGGTGCTAGTTTCAGCCCCGGGCACTGGGAGCAAAAAACGATGCATTAGTGCCGGGAATTCAGTTTCAGAGGGAGGCCAGTGGCTACCCTTCAGCATGTTCTTACCTCCCATACAAATCATCTCAGGGTTTTTGAACAGACACAGGAAAAGGGGGAATTGCCGCTACTCCCAAGGCCTGGATTCACACCCCCCTGACCCCGGCTGCTGTTTCACGGTTCCCAGCCCCTCCCGGGCTCCCCCTCCGCTGTGTTTGATCCCCCCCTCCGCGGCTGTGCCTCTCCCCCTCCGTGCTGCCCGGCCCGGGGCGCGGGCGGCCGCGGGAGAGGCCCCGGCGCTGCGGTGTGAGGGCGGCGGGGGGGCCCGCCCTGCCCCTCCCGCAGGGCCCCCGCACCCTCTCTCGGCGGCCTTCGCTGCTGCTCCCCCCATCGCACTCCCTTGCCCGGCTCTCGGTGAGTTTTTTCCTGAATGTCACATCGCCTTCAGAGTGCTTCCGCAGGGCGAATCCAGGCTCGGCACTGAACGGCGGGGCTTAAACGCCAGAGCCGGTGTCTTGTGTGGGGCCGAGTCCTTGTCCCTGTGCTCAGGGTGCCTCGTGTGTGGGAGCAGTAAATAACAACGACGAAACAAACACCAGGCGCAGATTTATGTGGTGTTGTTGCAGAGGAACACAGGGGGAAAAGAGTTGCAAGGCAAAGAGGCAGGAGAAACAGTCTTTTTAACTTGAAAAACATGTTTGTATTGAAATCGGACACAAAAGCTCCCTTTTCCCTTATTGCGTGTTTATTTTTTTGCAAGATCTATTTTTTTTTTCCTCTATCTTTGGTGGAGAAGAGCATGAGAAAACCTCTTTTGTGATGGCTCCCCATCATCACAGATACCAGACGGGAGCCAGGGCTTATGAGAGAGTCTTTTTTCCTTTCCTTTCTTTCCTGGAAGGGGTGGCTTATTTTCAGCGCTCACAGAACCCAGCAGGCCTGTTCCAGCCGCCATCCCTGCGAGCTCCGTGTTTGCTGTGCACGAGGGTGTCACATTTCATGTACTTCAGAATTTAACTGGGAAAAAGTCATGGAAGAGGTGCTCTGTTTCTTTTCCCTGCACATCTTTATGGTACTTTCAGGCTAAATTTAGTTCTGCAGAATTATATTTAGCTAAAAGTGTAAAGGAGGACAAGCCAAACAAAATAAAAATACTTTCTTTCAGGCTGATTAAAATATTTCATCTGACCCAAAACCGTCTTTCCTCCCACTCCGTCAGCCCAAAGTTAGGAGAGAAATACATAAACGTGGGGGAAGGACCAGTGACTGTTCAGCTCCTGAGCACAAAACCCCCTATCAAACCCCAGGTATTTGTCCCTGACACATGGGTTTGGAATACAACCTGGTCTGCCCTGCTTTTTGAAAGGTAAATGCCTTCTCCAGGGAATTACACTTTCTGTACCTTGTTACCCAAGCCCTCTGAGAAACAAGGGTCTATCTAGTGACAGTGAGGCTCTCAAGCAGTGTTTTTTCAGCCTTGGAAGGTCATGATTTTCGGGTTCAAGCAGCCACAGGATCTTGAAACTGCATAAAATATTGCAGTGTTACTGATGGAAAAATCAGTTTTAGGTTATTTTTAATTAATTGCTAATTTTTTTCTTGCTGTCTGCCGTGAAGAAGGAAAATTGTGATTCATGGGTTTAGTAGGGCAGCCTCTGATGACCCAGATGACTTGTGGTGCAGCCACCTGTAGAACACTCTGACTGCTGTGATTCCTGCCTTCTCTGAGAAGGGATGTTCTGGTGAAATGCAGGGAGTCTGGATGTGCTTAGGGATTGCTGGCATCCCTCACAGAGAGCAGAGGGAGATGCTTGGGAAGGAGGTTGGTCAGGGAGAGGAGCTGCCCCAAAGAAATGTTAGGGAGGGGGACTTGCTGCCCAACTTCGTTTTCTGCCTCTGAAAATTTCCTCTCTATTATGTGCAGAGTGGTGGTGGGGGGAAGTGCTGGCATCTGTGAAGGATGCTGCTTTAGCTACCCCTGAAATTCTCTGTGACAGCCACAGAAGCAGGAGGAGCCAAAAGCAGAGTTTGCTAGCTGAAATTAGGAAACTATTTCATGTTTGGAATGTCACAGGACAGAAGGAACAGGCAGCAGTTCTGTCAGGGAAGATGTGCCGTGCCAGGCTGCCGTGGAAATCACGCCAGGCAGTGTGTGGCTGCCAAGCAGCAGAGATCATGTCAGCAGCATCCAGACTTTCCACCTGTGCCAGGTGAAATGTTAATGAGATGAAAGTGCCAGCAGAGAGTGAGATACCCTGAGAAACCAGAGTAGAGAATCAGGTTAAAAGTAACGAGAGTTGTTGTACAGATTGATGCGAAACTGCCACCTTGAGAATCACCTGTGATTTGAGCAGAGTCACGGAGGTACATCCACAGAAAAACTAGGGAAGTTATTAAAGGTGTGAAAAGATTTTCATTAGAAGAAAAACCCTGTTTAGTTTAGAGAGGAGCCAAGTCACAGCAGGCACATTAGGGAGATGTAAAAAGTGGTGGGTTTTACCAGGTGTTGAACTGTTCCTTTTGAACTTAGGTGTAAATCAAGAAGAAAGGAATGGTCAATTCAGTGGTCAAGCTGATATGAATAATAAAGAAAACATAAGTTTCTGCACAAACTGTAACGAACAATCAAGGAAGCCTGGAGTAATCACATATCCAATGACAGTTTTTGGCACAAGAGTGAACAGGAAATTTATCTTCACTTAACTGAGCCTAAACTCAACACTGTTTGGGATGGTGAAGTGCATGCAGAAATCCAGGGGTTCCTGGGGAGTCTGTTCATCTCTCACAGATACTTTTCTGTCCCCTGAGCTTTGCTGTGTGAAGTGCTGCAGGGTCTTCACCTGGAGCTTGGTGAGCCATGATTACATTTCTACCAAGCGCTGCCTGACCTTGAAGTTTTCTTTGCCTGCAGGGTGGGAGCAGAGGCAGAGCCCAGCGGGATGCATGTGGAAACTTCACTTTCAGATGGTAGGTAGCTTTTCAGAGTTAAAATAAGCCCAAAGTCACACTTTAACTGTTGCTGTGAGAGCTGTAGAGCTGTTGGACCTTCGGAGCATGCTCTGCCCTCCCGACAGCAGCTGGGCTGTGAGCAGTGCTCAGCTGGGGCTTGTTAGGCTGGGAGGGGCAAAAGCTTCCTGGGGCCCTTGGTGGGCTCTCTGTGCTTTAAGAGGGAGCTGGTGAGCCTTTCTCTGGAGGTGTGTGGAAGTTACGTGAGGAAGACTGGCTGCTGAGGTGGTAGGTGCACACGAATGTGGGTGCTGTGTTGTTCTCAAAGGGGTATCTGACCTTCTACCTTGCTCCTGTGAGGGTGCATGTGAGAGAGGAGGGCTACAGAGGCAGCATTTGTAATACATGTTGTGTGTTTGAGGCTGGGACGGGGTTCTGGGCTCAGGCAGTCAGCCTCTCTGATGCCTCAAAGGGGTCTTCAAACTGGCAGAGAGGACGATTGGTTTGGATAGAGACTGACTGTGATCATTGGTGGGGGAACAGGAGGACTTCTGGTTTGGTCCTTCAGGTCTGTGATCCTCCTCTAGTGCCGCCACACTGGATCTTTAAGTGAGGTTGTAGTTACTTCTGTGACACAGCCAGAAGTGTTGGGGATATAACTGTGCCTGGAGTTTTGTGTGGGCTGCAGGTTTGTTTTTTTCTGCTAGTAGTCACGCAGAAGCTGGCTGGGAGGGTATGTGGTGAGGTGCTTTTGGTGCAGGCACCCTGCCCTGTATGGTAAGTACCTGCAGCTTGGCTCTGGCCTCTGTGCCCTACTCATGTGATACAGGTATTAGCAGTGTGCTTTCCTTGCCCTTCTACACCTTTCCACGTAGGTCAGGATGTATGGAAATACAGCTTTGAAATCAGATATAAGGAGCAGGCTGCTTGTCAAAGCCAGGTGTAGGATTTCTGGGTGGTTTTTGTTGGGTTTTTCCCCCCCCTGAGGATACTCTATTTATGGTCTTTGCTGCTGCTGGTTTGGAAAGGAAAGCATCTCCCAAATCAGTCTATGAAGAAAGATAATCCGTCTGTGGTTGTTGCTTAATGCTTATGTAATCCCGAGCTCAGATTATGTGGTGATGGTCTGCAGCAGTTCTGATGGTGGTAAGAGAAACCTGTATGCAGGGACTGGCTGGACACATCCTGTAGGTCTGGGCCCACAAGGTCAGAGATAGGGGAGGATAGCTGTGGAGTAATGGTGCAGTTAATTTCGCTGAGTCTTGCTCCTCTGATAGGATTCACCTGGTCTGTCATGAGGTCACCACCTCACTGCTCCCTCACCTTTGCCATAGCCTGATGTGGAAGCTTGTGCTTGCTTGTTCCAGGGTTTTTCTTCCCCTGAAATATTTTCCTGTTGTTTTAACTGTAGGAAAATTTCAGGGAGAGGGAGATAATTCAGCTAGTTATGAAACCAACCCTCTAAAATCCAAAGCTGCCACCATGAAAACAATAGATAAAAGGGACAGACAAGAGAGGAGGAAGGGCAAGCATATTTTGGAAAAGCTGTGCTGTTTTTGGTTCTGGGCAGGAGTTTGCATAGAAAGTAGTTTATTGTTGGTGCGAGCTGAGGATACCTGCCAGCTCTGTGGAGCCCTGGAGCAGCAGTGCATTATGCCAGGGAAAGGCAGTGGTGACAGAGCTGTCCCCTTGGCTGGGCCAGCCTGCAGCCTGTCATGCTCCGGTTTGCTGCTCCATGAACACCTTCCACCTTGGTTGCCTTTCTGTAACTCAGCATTGTCGGGCCGGGCCCTCCCCTGTGGTAGATGAGTTTCTGCGCCTCTCCCAGCAGTGGCTGTGGGTGCTCTGGTCCCATTTAGCTGGCTTGGCCATGCTGGCCAACTGTGCAAAGGCCTCCCGTGCAGCCTGTCCTGTGGGAGGGCAGGGGGACCCCTAGCCCCACATCAACCTGCTTTGTCCCCAGTAGAAACTGGATGTCTGCCCCAAGGTCCTGCCTCTCTTCTGGCTTGTTGAGCTTCCTGTGCCTTGATGCTGAAAATAAATGCACTTGTGAGATCAGAGTGCAAGTGGGGAACATGGGAATGTTGTATAGCATTGTAAAGTAGTGTTCTTTGTGCTGGGAAGGGCAGCCAGGCTGTGTTTCTGCAGTGCTGAAAGTTGTAAACTCCAGCTAGAGCCATCTGGAATAGCGTAAGGAGCTCCTTCGTTCCCACGTGGAGATCTGGGTCACACACGGAGTATTTTCAGGAGTTCTGAGCAATCTGATCAGTTCTTCTTTCCACTCTATTTCATTTTCATGATCATAAGTGGAACAGATCAGCAATGTTGCTGGAGAGGCTGTTCTCACCAGGCTGCCACCCCAACTTGGCAGGGACAGGAGCTCCCAGCAAACACATGCTCATGTGCTGCCTGTCTTATGTAAAGAGATGCGGCCACTGGAAATGCACTGTCTGCATTGTCTTACTTCTGTTATGAAATGGGGAGCAGGCAGAATTACAGGGGAAAATGACTCATGTACTACTTGTCCATGGGAATATCTCGGGGAGGAAGCACAAGTAAAGTTCTTCAGAACCCATGTTCTGAGTGTGTCATGTAAAACTGGTGCTGGGTAATTGGTGTTGTGCAAAATACCTTATTGGCAGCATTCAGTGCTTAAAGAAGTAATTCACTCACTTTGAAATACACTGTGGTACAGAACTTTGGAAAAATCCTTTACTGTATCAAAGTTTTAAAGGATGTCATGGTATTTCAATATAAAGCCAGCAACTAGAACATTCATAAGACAAGTGTTGAGTCTGGCCTGCCCAAAATGGCAGTGTAGCTAATGGGGGATGTTTAGCAGTTTTTACCTCTGCTGAGGAAATGAAAAAAATTTTTTTGTTGTGTTTCCCATTAAAAGCCATACAATCCTGATAACTGCATTTGAGAAAGAAAGCGGTTAGCTTGTTTTTTTATAACTTTTTCTTGGGAAGAGGAGTTTGGCCATGGTTGTGGTGGCTTGGGTTCCTGGCAGCCCGGTTGTAGGATATTATGGCCAAAGTGATGTCCCTGGTACTTGTGCCTTGTGCCAGCACCTAAAGCAGGGAGAGATGCTGGCAGGCCAAAACCACTGTGCCCCATGCCCAGTGGGACAGGTGAGGTCCCTGCTGTATGGGCACCCACATGTAAGGGGTTAAACCACAGCTGAGAGTCAATAGCTCTTTCGCTGAATCTGCCAAATTCCACATGAGTCTGGGTTTCTGAGTTGTTTTCTGGATGGGAGCACAGCTGGTGCCACAGGGCAGCCCTTGAGCTGCCTCCACCATGCCACAAGGAGATTGGTGCCTGCACGCAGGGAAATGTGGACCCGTGTTATGTGTCATGAGGTGTCCCTGTTAGCAAGGCTAAAACCTTGATGTGTCCCTGTCTTCACAGGGAAATCCTTGGAAGGCTAAACCTTAGAGATGAAAAGAGATGCTTTTTCAAACTTCTGTTTTCTATTGCTCTGTTGACTGAAATATGTTTTAGAGCGGAAGTACCTTAGGCAGAATTTTGGGGGCAGTGAGCTGCAAGTCCTGCCGTGGGACAGCTGGCCCTGCTCAAACCTAGACGTACCAGAGGAGAGTTTTTCCTGGTGTAAGTCACAGCCATCCCATTGAGCTCAGCTGTGGACCAGTTCTGCTCCTCTTTATGCTGATTTTTGTCAATGCTGGATGTAGCCTTTATAAACAATGCTATTGCCAAATTAAGCTTTTCCCCTTCCAAAGTCACCTTAAATGACTTTGTTCTTCTTTACCCCTTGCTCAGAAGTTTGCCATCTGAGATGGAGTGGAGCAAGCAGGAGAGGTTCCTCCAGAGCCCTGGGGCCGTGGCAGTCCTTGTGTTCTCCCTTGTGCCATTTCTCTGTGCAGTGACACGCAGTGAAGCATCAGCTACTTGGACAAGAGTTCCTCTACTTTGAAAGCAGCTTGTGTGTGGAACTGAAACTGCTTTGCTCAGGTTACCAGAGTGTTTATTGTTGTGGGAGGTGTCTGATGCTGCATTGTGGCTTGTGCTCTTTCTGGGAAACACAGTCCACTTCCATCAGCTTAATTTTACTGGTGCTTACAGACTAAACTGGCAGCAAACTCCATTCTCTAACATTTGTAAAGCACAGTAAAGACAAAGTTCTTGAAGCTTCAAATTATGACATTTAATTGACCAAGTTAAGTGGTTTTTTTACTTAGAAAACTGGGGTGCTTCTGGCTGGCTGTGCAGCTGTGGCTCTTCCACCAAACCTGCACCCAGCTGACTCCTGTGTGTCATGGGAGTGTTGGTCCCGGTCACTGCTGGTTGCCTGGGCTGCAGATTTCCAGGCAGCCCCTTCCCACGTGTTGCCTCCTCACTGGCAGCGTGACATGGAGCAGGCCATGGTCTGGGCAAAACAGGCAAGTCTCAGGTTGGCCACCTGTCTCCTTGGGATGTGCCAGGAAACCTAACAAAAGGGTTGGGACCTGCAGAGAACCTTTTCCTTTGTCCTTAGTCACCCTCTGAGACATTGCCCCAAGATCTGAATTTCACTTTTTGCTTGTGATCTGTCTCCAAAGTGCTGGACAAAACCAGAAATAGTTCAGAAGTCCTTGTGAGAGAGCTGATGTTCTGGTTGGTGGGAAGGAGGTGGGTGGGTGGAAGTCCCTCTCAAATGCTGTCTGTTATTAGAGGAGCTCAAGGTCTCTGTTGCAAGAGAGCTGATTTGGTGTCTGTGCCTGCTCAAAGTGGATATCCTCTGTCTTAAAAAAAAAACTAAGTTTTTTTTCCTTCCTCCCTTGAATCTGAACTGGCATAGGATGTGCAGAACTGACATATGAGCATGTGCATCCAGCTGATTAGACACACATGGCATGTCCAAGGCTGACCAGCTTTGTGCCAAGAGTATCGTGGAAATCAGCCAGCTATTTTTGTTGACATTGCTAAAATAGAGCTTCACTTAGCAGCATCAGGGCAAAGCTGATGGGAAGAGCAGAGCAAGGGGAGAGTCAGAAGTAGTGAGACAAAGTAATGCTCCTTGTCTTTGTGGATGTTTCTTGGTGACGGGAAGCAGGGAGGCTGTGGCAGTGAGTTGTAGGCATTCTCTGGCTTTGGTGAGATGGTGCTGGGTGGGAGTGATGGTGCAGTTGGCCTTGATGAGGACCATGTTTAGAACCAGTACGACTATACTGGCATAGAGACATTTCCATCAGCTGCCGTATGCTCTGTGAGCAGAACCTGAAGGAAGCTGCAGATTTCACATTGGTAAATAAGTGCTTCCTATTGCACTGGAGAGCTCTGTTGGGCCCACAGCCATCTTTCCCAGGAGCAGCTCCACCAATGTCATTGGGCTTGGGCACAAGATATGGACATCGATCCCTGTTGATCGTGTTGGTGATTGACTGTTCAGACCTTGACTGCAGAATGTGAATAGGGCACAGCGATTGCTCCTGTGCCTGGGTCCCTGCGGTGCCGCCTCGCAGCTGCTCTTGGGCTGACACAGCGCAGCTGCTGCACCCAGCCCTTGCTCTCCTCAGGAGCCCCATGCCCCGCGGGGCAGAGCTTTCCCAACCCCTCTGCAGTGGTTTAGTCATTCACGAAGGAGCCTGCCTAACTGTGTGTCAAGCAAAAGGTTCCTGAGGCCTCATTCAGCAGCAAATTGGCTGTAATTCTGAGCAGAAATGGCTTCAATGTTGTAGGAGCACGTGCAAAATTTAACGCAGTTTTGCTGGTCCCTGACAGCAGTGGAATGTGTGCACAAGTAGTAAGTTGAGGTGTGATGCGTGGTGGTTGGTGGTTTCTTTGTTGTTGTTTGATTTTGAACAGTGGCTAGTGCTCCAGTTTTAAACTGATTCATGCTTACAACTCTTGTGAAACCATAAATGCTCTTTTAGTATGAACGAAGTTGTGGAGGAATGCACGTGACTCCTGTAGGATGGGGAACTGATGGCAGAGTCCCTTTCTAGTGGGGTTAGAAGCACCACTCTTTCTAACCTGAGAGACCCTAGTTTTTTTGAAATGCAAATATTGTGGCTGCTTTAGGTCTTTAGGAACAGTCAGGACCTGCCTTTGCTCATGTATCTACTGCTCTTTTCCTTTAGGTTATGATGCCCTGAGCTACTCAGTGGAAAGCAGTGACAAGTGGAGTGGGAGACAGCTACTGCAAGCACGAGAGCAGAACACGACTGACGTCCCAGAGGATGGGGGGCAGCCGTATGTCAGAAACTGCACTGAGCCAGGTAGGAATGAAAGTTGCCTCCAGCTCCTTGGTGTTGTGGTTGGATTCCTCACTGTCAGACAGTTGTATTGGTAGCACCTGTACTGCCAAATTTACTGGTTAAGTCCATAAATACTGCTTCTCACAGCAGAGCTTGCATATCATTTCCTCAGGTTTTGGGGAAAGAAGGGGAAGGGATTTTGATAGGTTATGTACCCCAAGAGAAATTCTAACACAGTTCTGGCTGCACTTCTCTGCCTATAATTTTTCCTCTACTGTAATCCTTAATAACATTTGTGGACAGGTGGATGATTATAGTATTTTTTAAACAGCAAAAGCTGGTACAAAAATTCTTCTTACTCAATTTCTGCTCGTTTGTGTAACTCCAGTATAGTGCAGACCTGGTCTCAGAGCCCCACATCTGCATCTGCAGTGATCTGCCCCCCACCCTGCTGCGCTTGGTACCTCAGTCCCTGCCATCTCATAGTCCACAGCTGCCCTCACCAGGGAGGTCTGTAGGAAGCCTGTGGGATTTTATTTGTGGTGCGTGGGTTTTTTCCAGGCCTTTTCTGGAAGGTAAAACAATAATTACTGAGTACATTGTGTTTTCTCAGGAGAGAGAAAGCAGAAATACTGAGGCAAAATTATTGTTTCTTCTCTGGATTGTCATGACATGACAAAAAAAATACATTCTGTAATAGAAATTGATTCAAAGTACTGTAGAAAAGGAAGCAAAGTTAACAGAGTTGAGGTCCTGTGTATTGCTTTGTGGTTTTTGTTTGGACCATTATCATAGTGTAAATGCAAGTAGTTAATGTTAGGCTGGATAGCAGTCAGGTGTTTGAGTTGATTTGGTTGGAAGGGGAGTGGGACACTACTGCAGTGTCTGTGAAAGTTACCTGTTGTGCTGGATGGACTGTAGGCCACCTGCAGAATTCATCAGTTCTGCTCAGCAAACTGAAGTGAGTAAAAGAGCTGGTAAGAAAAGATGCTGTAAAGAGCATCGATGTGTCAGTTTGTTCGGAATGATACAATGTGAGAGAGCAAAGTGTTGTTAGTTGTGCTTTGGGAAGAGTTTTCTGTTTTCCTTGCAACTTGGAGTGATGCCAGGTTTCTAGCACAAAATGGGCCACCAGTCATGAGCCCATACAACTTCATCTCAGTGCTCCCTCCTAATGCTCAGTGAAACAGCCATGGAGATGATGTGGCACCTGACAATGGAGCTCAGTCCAGTCTAAGGCAAATTTGATCATAACCCCAGCAAGTGAGGATGAGGAGACCTTCAGCACAGTTTCTAACAGTAGCTTTCATGTTTAAAGGTGTGGACAGAAGTAGAGTGGTTTATGTCCTTGTACAGCCCTGACACCAATAACTGTTGTTGTCAAGCAAAACCAATTGAAAGCTTGAACCCACAGCCCCCAGGGGCAGCGCAGTCCTTCCCTCAGGTGTGCTGGTGCTGAATGGGACCCCAAATAGCATATTAGCCACCCAGTCCTGTTCAGAAATGTGACTCACCTGCTGGAAGCCAATAAAAAGGCTTAAGCTGGTTTAACACTGAGCTTTGAGTCAGGTCCCTGTGCTACCAAAATTCATAACTAAGATTGCATTGGAGAAACTCTGAAGCTTGCTGTTAATTCAGACTGGATTTGCTCGCTGTCATGAAGGTGACGAGTTCCTGGGCTGTGTCAGGATCGGATATAATGTGTCCAGAAATTCCTGTTGGAGGTCCTGGTGCCAGCCCTCATTAGCTCCTTTCCAGACTGACATATGCTTGCCCTGACGAGCTGTCATCGCTGTCCTCCCCCGGTGTTATCACTTCCACTCCCGCCTCGGAAAGGCTGACAATAAAGTAACAGCTCTGCTTAAGTGTGCTGGTTTAAAGTCATTATCAGTAATAGCAGGAAATACGTGATTGCTGTAGGAACGAAAAGATCTCTGTATATTCATTTGGGTCCTCGGGCAAAAGTGTTTAAATTAAATAGCCAAAGAAGTTTTTATGCAATTATTTTTTAAATTTCCTCATCTTATTTCAAAAGCAGCTTTCTCTTTTATCAACATTTCTTCAGTGAGTCATAGCTTATGATAATGTAATTTGTAGTGCTTGGCTGTGGAGCAGGTAACCCTTCCAGGCTGCTTGCTGGTGCTTATGGCCATTTCTTAGGATCCCTTCTGGCGTTGAACCACGAACCTTAGCTCACAAACCCAAACCTCCCTGGGTGAAACTGTGCTTTCTAATCTCTTTCTCCTTCCACTCTCGCTCCTCTTTTGCACAACGACTTATGCACGTGCTCAGCTTTAGGTGATCTGAGTTCTCCTGGGTTGTCGTGCCCAGAGTGATGTCCAGAGAGCTTCTGATGTTTCTGTGGGTTGTGTGTGGTCTCAGTGAACTATGAGCATTGTGCAGGTAAAGCTGCTCATGAGGTCGTGGCAGGAGGGCCTCGCAGGTCTCAGAGTTGTAGTGCAGTCTAAGATGGGCTTGTAAGCCAGAAACAAGATGTGTGAAGTGAAATACTCAAGCATGGAAGACACAGAAATTAAACGTGGGTAAGATGGGCTCATGATTTTAGTGGAGCCTTGATAATTGAATATGGAGGGTAATGGTGACTCCTCCATCTATAGAGGCTTCTCAGCCTTTGTACCTGGAGGTGCAGTGCCAGGCTTTCCTGTCTGAGCATCCTTCTGCTTTTTGCCTCTGTAGGATGCAAGGAGCAGTATCTTTACAGGCCTGGGGTTTTCTTCAGTGGGATGGGCTTGTGGATGGGAAATGGGAAGACCTAAAAAAATTCATCTGTAATTCTGAAAAGGTGCTGGAAGTAGCTGTGGGCAGAGTGAGCAAGATTTCTCATGCTTGGCACTGCGGAGTTTTAGAAGGCCTTCTTTACAAGCAGATACAGTATGCTTTACGGAGAGTGATGGTTTTTTTTTTTTTTTTTTGTTTGTTTGTTTCGTTTGTTTTTCTTTTTTTCCTTTTGCCTCTGAACCTAAATCCAATTAAAAAAAGTTATCTTCCCTCAAGCGAAATTAATTTTATCCTAGAAAAATGAAAAGTAAAAATTTGTTTCTGCTTTGCAAGTTGCCAAACCTTGCTTTCACTTGTGGGAATGTTAGAAAAATAAATTGCTGTAAGTTTAGTAACAAAATGTTCTCAAGGAATAGAAACAGAGATGTTCTTCTCTCCCTGAGCCATAAGTTGAGTGAATTTGACAGAAATTTGAACTTCTGCTCCCACACTCTGCCTCAGTTTGTTTGTCAACTCCAGACCTAAAGTGTCAGAAAACCAAGATGCTGGGGTTAGAACCTCAGAAATAAAAATGAAAACAGGCTTGTTTCTTCTGGATTTGTGTGCTGGCACGGAGTTGCGTTCTCTCTTAACTGCAGCCTGGAAGGAGAGGTGTTCTGGCGGGAGCAGGTGCTGGGAGCTGTGGGCATGTGGCAGCAGACAGCAGTTCTGGCTGGGCTGGGTGCCCCGACAGCTGCATCTCTGGCTGAGGGTGCTGTGCGAGGCAGCCGCTGGGCTTGCAGCTCTTCCTCCCAGAGCCGGCTGGCTTCGTTTGATGGAAACACTGCAGATGATTTTTCCTTTTCTGTGCTGTGTTCTGGACTTGCTCAGGTCTTGGGCTTTGCTTTCTGGGCTGGGTTTTGCAGGATCTTTGGGACTGCTGGATTGAAAGATCACTTGGCAAAAAGAGGTGGTCACAAGTACTTTGGGACTTTTCAGCCATTTAAGGGGGCAACAGCCCACGTGCAACTGAGTTGTGTTGCTGTGCAGATGAACGAGGTACCTGAGCACCTGCCCTCTGATGCAGAATCTCTGTGTTCCTGACAGCAGGGCTGTACCTGGACAAAGTGCCAGAGGGGAAGCTCAGAACAACTGCTTTTGGCTGGATGCTTAAAAATTCTGATGACCAAAACCATGCAGTTCTCTGGAAACAGGGCCCCCTTGACACACACGGGGGGCCAGTGGTGTTCTTGTGGCTGAACTTTTGCCAGCATTCCCATCCGTGTGTGTGATTCCAGGAGCTGGAGTTTTAGGGAGAAAATTGATACAAGCTTGAGTGATTGAAATCAGGAGATTGCAGTTCTATTTCCCTGTTCATCCTTGGTGTGTTCCCTTGCATTGATGAAACAAAATAATTAGAAAGGGAAGGGGGAGTGAAGTGGAAAAACAGTGAAGTAAAGCCCAGATTCTGAGCCCAGTGTTGCCCCTGCCATTTGCAGGCAGAGGAGAGGTGGTGATCTCCTGCTCAGAGTGCCCTCCTCGGAAAGCTGCTGCCTGTTGTTGCAGAGTACATCACTGCACGTGTATCGAAGCAGCTGTAATTAAACCACTGCTTGTTCTAATAGAAAAGAACCTCATTAGACCCCTTGGCTCCTGGCTCATGAGCACTCAGCCCTCAGCCTTCTGTGTCGCAACATGGCCAAGATGTGCACCAGTAGTCCTACTGGGACTTGTTTGCCTAATTGGGGATACTTGTGATTAGCCTGTTCCTGTTGTAATTGTTGTTTCTGATGGGAATTGCTGTGTTGTCACAGGCTGGCTGTGCAGTGAAGGCTCACGGAGTGTTCAGGGAAGATTTGTGTCTCATGCTAGGTGTCGAGTGAAGAACACCAAAGGATAATTGACTGTTGCTACCCAAGAATCATGTTAATAGTCTTGAGAAATTATGACAATAGGAGAGGGGGAAAAAAAGGAATAATCCTGTAGGGAATAAAGAACAGATCTTAACCTGTACGTCTTCTGCTGTCAAAGGCACAGGAGGATGTTATTTGAGAGCCAGTCAGAAGAGAAGCCCAGTTTGCGTGGGAGCTCTCCCTGGTGTTCTGTTTATCAAGTCAGTGTTTTGCTTTAGGCTGTTGGTGAGCTTTCCTAGCCAAACCTGAAATAGGAAGTGCTGGACATGGAATGGCTGGCTGTGGGGATTTAGCAGTAGCAGTGGTGGGGAGCACACAGCTGCAGTACCTCTAAAAGATCCATGTTGGATCCTTTTCCGAGGTCCTTTGGTGCAGGTCATTCTGTAGTTCTTCACCCCCTTGTTCCCCTTTTTGTCACTTTCCCTCTGGCTGCATGGAAGCCTCACAGCCAAGAGCCAAATCTTAACCTTTTGTGTTTCACAGTGTTTTCTTGTGATGGGCTGCTCAGTTATTTAGTTTTTGAAGTGCTGTGCAAGGGAGTAGAAGGGAGATAGTCTAAACTGTATGGATGTGTAAGGTGGGCTCACACAGTGCTCCAGCTTCTCATCTCCATTCTCTTTCTAGTCTTCATTTGGACTGTAATGAAATGACCTACCTGCAGCCTATTAGTCACCTCTTAATTACATCACCTCTAAAGGATCTGCCTACTTTATCCCTGGAAAAAAATGCAGGTAGCAAATGTTGACATTCTTCAGAACAAAGAGGGGGAAAATAGTTTCTCAAGTACTTCAACAACTGGTTAATACAGTTATGTAGTAAGAACCCATATTTAGAATAACAGTAAAGGAGTGGGGCAACCTTGTGTCCTTTTTTGTGTCTATTTTTTCCCCTCTGAAATAGCTTTAAAATGACCAGGAGTTTTCTCACTTTTGGGGTTTATGTTGGCTTTTTTCTTTGGTTGTGTTTTTGGTTTTTTTGGTCTTTGTATCTAGAGAAATTGTACTTGCTTCCTTGACCTTTTAGTGATCTTGGGTTACTCCTTTGGTTATTGTGTGTTGTGGAAAAGGCTGCAGAGAAGTTTAAAATACTGGAAAAGAACCATTGCTTTCAACTGTTTAAATTCTCTTGCATTAAAAGGTGTTGAGGAGCAAAGCGTGATTGAGACATGAATAAATATCACATTGTACCTTTCTGAACTGGATTTTACTTCTCTGACAACCTGAGGATGCCAGTCTGCTGACATGCATCACTGGTAATCTGAGAAGTCTTCCATGAAGCCTGAGACCTGAATTTCTAAGGAGGAGGTGAAACAAAAATTGTCAAGTCAGACTTGCTCTTTTCTCTTGGAAGAAAAAGTACTTGGATTTCCACCTGCCAAGCGTGGAAAGCAGCACCACTGCAGGGTGTTGGGTTGGCAGCTGGGAAGCAGTTGGCAGCAGTGTGGTGGTCTTGGTGTCACTGGCTGCCTTGACATTCCTGAGCTACAGACGGCAGCTCCCAGCTGTAGTAACAGTGAGTGTTTATTGGATTGCCCAGTTACCACAATAGTTTATTTTTTTGCACACCTGAATTATTCTTCTGTCATAGTAAATGCAACTTATCACTTAACATTTAAAGATATATTGCTGCATTTTTAAAAAATGTTGTAATTCTCCCTAGGAAAATCTGTGTTACTGTAAGTTTTTGGTTGTTGAGAATTTTAGACTTGCAATACCAAGGAACTTGGGAATTAAGTCATTTGTCTTGGTGCCTGTTGATCCTGAGCCTTGTAAAATATGTGACTTGTTTTTGCTGGGAGAGAGTGCAAGGTTTCTGATCAGTGCACACGAAGGACAGTATCTTTCCTAACCTAAGGGATGGATAGAGGTGCTTTGCTGTGACTCCAGAGGAGGAAGGAAATGAGGGGCGGAGTGCCGTAGGATGTGGGAAATGTCAGCTTCAGAGGAGAGTGTTTGATGGTTGTAAGACACTGAGGAGAGTGGCCTGGGACAGAAACAGAAATTCAGTCCTAGCTGTCACAGATTTTCTAGCTCAGGTGGGTTTGTGTAAGTTTGTGCTACTTCAAGGGGCAACTTTAGGAACATGTGCGGAAATACCAAGTGTTTTGAAGGATTGTTGGGTTTTGTGAGTTTCTGCATGGCTCAGGGAGCTACTCTGTTGGGTTTGGAAAAGATGCTGGGGGTGAGAGGTGTTGCCTTTTATTTGTATTCTAAAATCAGGAGTAGACAATCTGGGTGTTCTTTGGATGACAGGCTGTAATTCTGAGTCTGGCAGGAGGTGTGAGGCTGGGAGAGCACTGACTGCACTTGCTGCCTGTGACAGGTGCCAAATGGATCGAGGCTCCGTGGGACGGGTGGGTGTGGGCACTCCATCAGACCAGAACCCCTTTCTTTTACGAGCAGGACTTCCATGGCCAGGGAAAGGTGTCTTGGGGCAGAACGGAGCTCAGAGTGAACCCCCTGCCAGAGGCAGGGACACCTTCCTCTAGACTGGGTTGCTCCAAACCTCATCCAACCTGACCTTGAACTCTTTCAGGGATGGGACATTATCCTATTTTGAAGTCTCTCTGTGATGCCAGAAGGATAGAGGGAATAAGCTTGATGATGAAGGAAATCAGGGCAAATGGTTATCAGCACATGCTTTAAATTTTGGTGCATCTGTAATATTTCACGGACTGAATGTGAATGTTTAAAGAGGAGCTTCAAGTTTTAAGTTTCAGGGCTGAAAGCTGATGTAACTCCAAGATCTGTCCCAGGACAAGCCTTTCTTATAGTTTTAAGTTTGGTATTTTTGAGCTATTACCACAAAAGAAAAATAACATCTGGCCCCATGTTGCAAACTGGTTTTTTTGTTGCTTGTTTTTCAGTTCTTGCCAATAGTTAGTATTTAAAATCAAAGGTCCAGATTTTCCACAGATGTAAATTATTACTAGCTCTATTGACTTGATTGCGTTTACACTGGTTTTAAACTCCCAAGAATCAAATATAACTTTCCAAGTCAGGATTTAATACAGCGTGGATAGTCAGTATCATCTATTATTTGCATTTTAAGCAGTGCTCAATTGTACAGTGTGTATACAGACACGTGCATAAACTCACTTATGCATGCACAGAATAATGGTTTTATATATTAATGCTGAAGCAATTTAATCTACTGTGCAGCAGTGAGTAAAATAAAATTATTTAATTAAAATGGACTTTATAAACATTTTCTGTATTAGATACTGGTTACCCATATGTGCAAGTCCTTTGTTATTTCCTTGTTTTTCCTGTCCCTGAAACTGAGAGATGAGTGGGTTTTCTTTCTGCAAGATGTCATGACACCTGGTGCTAGTGAGTGACTTCCTGCTTTGGCCCAGGCTCTCCAGATGCACTCAGGCTGGGATTAAAGTCTTCTGTGCTAGGTGTGACAAAACCACACAGAGAGAGAGATCCTCTGTACCCTATAGCCTAAGTAGGTGAGGTGTGAGGTAGGAGGTAACGGGGGAAAGGCAGCTGATGTCCCAGGCTGGCCAAAGAGCCAGAGAGAGAGAGCTGTATTCTGGTCCCTGAATCGATGCTGTTCTGCCCAAAGCTGTGGCCAGCCAGAGGTGACAGCTGTGGTCCTCACTGAACGTGTGCCGAGCGGGTGTACTCTGGGCCAGAGTGGAGACTAATGAAACAGGATGCCAGCTACTTGGAATGTTCAAACCAGGCAGCCACCCCACAGACACCAGCATGGAGAGCTGCTTGGTGTGCACATGTGCTCATCCAAAGTTACTGGGAGGTTTTCAGATTTGTTTTTATTTCCATCCCACATGCCAGGATTTTAGGATATTGTCAAATATCCTAAAATTTCAGGGTAGCATCCTATATCTTTTAAAAGTCTAGTGCTTTGGCAGAAAAAGTACTGGATGTGGGGCAGGCGTTGCTTGCGTGTTTCATGAGCTGTCTGGCAGCTTCCCTGTCAGGGGCAGTTTCTGCCCCATGCGTGTCCTCCAGCCGATTGTGTACCTGTGCTGGTGGCCAAAGGGAGCAGCCAGGCAGTGCCACAGCTTTCTGTCCCTACCAGTGGCCATGGGAGCTGGCAGCATCCCCCAAAGCATAGGTGTAGGGCTGAGTGAAGCTCTGCTGGGAGCTCTCCAGGTTGTTTGCACGGTCGTGGTTGTGCATCTCTGCTGGAGGGGGAAGTACTTTGGAATAAACCCTTTTCTTGATTTCATATGTATGTGCATAGAAAAAAGAGAGGTGCTATAGAAAGAAATGAGCAGTCCTGTCCAGTTGTATTTGTAAACAAAGACAGTCTTGAGGCTGCAGCAGTGTTAGCCCCGGCATCTGGTGATGGATGGGCAGATGCTGATGGGCTCAATGGCCGCTTCTAGTTAGCAGTAATTAATAAGAGTCTCAGAAGAAACTGACTGGAGGCTGAACTTCTGCCCTGATGAGTGTGACTTCCCTGTGATCTGAGCTCGGTGGTGCTCTGTCCTTCTGCAGCCTGACAAGCTGTCCATGCCCTGTCCAAGTGACACTGTCTGCGGAAGCATCCAGGTGATTACCCACCACACCAGCTCCAGCCCTGAAGGACTGTGATGAGTCATGAGCCAGAGGTGCTGTCTTCCCATCTCTTAATTGATGGAAAGAGGACAGCAGAAGGTGGTAATTATTTTGTGTTAAAGCAGGGGTAATTACTGCTATAGAATTTTGCTAGAAAACAAAGCAAGAATTAATTATTCATCATCTGGACTCCATCACGGCTCAGCAGAGTCAGGATTTGCACATCCTGTGGACTGGGTTCCTGTGGTGGAGGAACAAGACTGCCCCGGGCACGGGGAGCCCTGTGCCTTGCCACCCTGCACAGATGGATGGCTTCCTCAGGAGGATGGTGCCTTGGGATATCTAGGGGCAGCTGCCCACAGAAGCTAAATCTGTTGCTCCATAAAATGTGAATGCAAGCTGAGTGCCTGACAGGATCCTTGCTGGTGTTTGTAGTAGATGTGGCCTTATCCATGTGCCACAGCCAGGTCAGCATGTCTGAAGGAAGCAGGGCCCTGGAGGAGGAATAGGGGGTTGCTCAGACTGGAGGGTGCAGCTGATAGTGCCGTCTAGCTCCATCTGCATCCAGTGCCGTGTTCACAGGGAAAAGTGCAAGTCGAGTGTGAGATGTGCTTACAACTGGGATTTGGGCCAGTGGACTGAGTGATGCTTCCCTGGTGTACTCTCACATCTCCCAGTAACTCTCAGTGCAACAAGTCGGTAACTGGTTTCTCTGTATGGAATAGCTCCTTGTGCTTCATTTTCTCTGGGAATGTGAGTGTTTTCTGTACCCTGTGTGAGCCTTTGTGCTCTGCAGCAATTGCTGCTGAGCTCTGCCTCTTGTGACAATGGCTCTCTCCTGGGGAAAAGGGAAGGAGGAAACAGATTTGCTGTGAGGGGACATCAGAGCCACTCACCAAGCGAGCAGGACTCTGGAGGATGTCCTCCAGGGCAGTTGGTTGCTGTGAGTGCCCTCAGTGAGGCAGGATGCTGCATACAGGGATGCAACTGCTTTCTTGTAGCCATAGCAACCGCTGGGGATGTGATGGTAACTGCTGGCATCCCTGGACCAATGGGCCTGGAAGAGAGGTAGAATTGGGTGGGGCTTCAAGGTCAGGCAGTGAACTGACCCATAGCCATTTAGGTAAATGGGCCAGACATGGGTAAGATCCCAGCCTTGATGGATGGATGCCCAGCAGCAGACTTCCCTGACTGGGAGGTGTCCTCCCTTGTTACATTTCCCACAGATTTACTGAGCTGCTCCTTGGAACTGCCCGCGTGTAGGTCAGAAAGCACTGTGGTGCAGACACTGCCTTTGTGCCCGTCAGCCCCCATCCAGGTAGGCTGACAGGTGTTGGGTTTGTCTCTGCTCCTCTCTGGGTGGCAGCACACTAGAGCCAGGTCTGGCAGACTCTGCCGTAGCAGTGCCGGGGTCTGCAGATGCTCTGGCAGCCCCCTCAAAGCTGAGGGATGGGTAAGGATGGTTTGGAGAGAAGTGCAGATAAATTCCATTACATGAACCGTGTCTTGAAGTGAGATTGTTGAATACCTGCTGAGCATGAGGCTCCTGTGGATAATACTGAACCTCCCTTTCTCCCCCATCCCTGGTAACCAGGATTACAGATTTAATCAGGATGCAGGAGCAGACAAATACTTGGACTGGGCGATGGAAACTTCCACTGAGCCACCGCTGCTTGTGTGCTGGGGAGAAGCTGGCAGTGGAGGAATCAAACTGTTCGTGCAGCCTCCATGCTTGAATTAATTTTATGTTTTGATTGCTCTTGGGTTCTTCCTTTTGACGTGTCTTTCCGTGCTCCCTTTTTCTTAAAAAAAAATAATAAATTCAAGTGAAACTTAAAAGCCAGTGTGTCTCCTGCCCTACCTCTGTTGCATCTGTGCTGAATGGTTTGTATGGAATCACTGTCTCCTGGAAAAGACTTGAAAGGATACTTAACTTGCCTTCAGTATCAAATTAATAAACAGGTGGACATGCAGGACGGTGAGAGGACCCAGTGGTCCACAGCTGAGTTGTGTAATATGTGGTTGTCCATAATCTGCTTGGCCAAGTTTCCTTGAAGCTTTTGGTAGTGTTCGGGCATTGATGAAGGAGGCCTTGGTGCTCAGGCACGTGTGCATCTGTGTTGCTGAGCACACGTGGGACTGTGCACATGTTGTTCCCTCAGCACATGGGACTGCTGTGCCCAGCAGGTGACAGGGGAGGTGAAGACGGGATTGATGTTTTTCTGGCAAATTTTTCCGTCTAGGAAATTCCCTGCTGCTTTGAGCCTATAAATCAGTATTGGATGGACTTTTAAGGGAGTGTGCTGTCAGTCAGTGTTTCCCATCCTATTTTGATTTTGCAGATGGTTGACATTGCCAGGGAGGTGCAGACTTGCCTGCAGCCAACTGGACTAGAAAAAGGCCCGCTTGTTTCCCTCCTTGTCCCAGCCCTGTTGATGCTGGTGTGTTCCTACCGAGCCTCTCCAGGGTGACACTGCTCGTGGCTGAAGCCATGTGGGTGACACCAGGGTGTCACCCAAGGGGACAAGGCTGGCACCATCCCTGCTTCCTGCAAGTGGGGTACTACCAATCCTGCTGGAGCTCAGGCATGCAGAGGGCTGATGGGGTTAAAGCAGAGCCTGTTGCCTAATTTCAGGGGGAGGTTTGCAAGCAGACCAGACTTAATTTACTGTCCTATTTTGTTACTTGCACAAGACTAGTAGAAGAAGCATGTCCTTTGTAGTTTATCTGTAAAACTTTAAAAACTAAGTGAACCGTTAAAATGATACTGCTGTGAGCAATTAGTGTATGGAAAACTGAAACAAAGGGGACATTTGTGCTTGGTGCTGCGAAGGTGGCAGTCTGTATGCCTTGTCAGGTTTCTGCTCTGTGTTGGTGGCTGTGTAGGTGCTGTAAATAGCAGAGAAGGGAGGCACGGTCTGGTGGTGTAGGTTCTGCTTCTGGGCAGGATGGGCTGTAGATGGCTCAGTCATGGTTCAGGGTTGTGTTGCCTGTCTGGCAAGCTGCACCACACAGCATCCAGGGCTGGGGTGCTCAGGTCTGTAAGAATGAGGTTGGCTAAGATTCAGGGTAAACAGAAACTGCCTGGGAGGTTCTGTTCAGAACCTCAGGTGTGGCCGTCAGGGCAAATCCATCTTTATTTCTTGATGTGCTTAACAGCAGGCACACTGGGACAGCCCTCCCAAGTGCTGACACAGGCATACACGTGCTCTGGGATGGCGTGTAAATGGCTGTGTGCTATTTCTATAGGGGTGCAAATAGTTACAGAGAAGTCAAAATAAATACTTTCCTCAGTTGCCTTTACCTTTTTTCTTTTTTCCCCCCCCTTTTTTTTTCTTTTAAACAATTCATTGCTCTTCTGTGTAATACTGTTTTGTTACCAAATTCACTTGAATTTTAAACAGAAATAGTTTCACCTGCTTTTTAATTTTTGGATAAAAATACTTAAAATCCTCAACTTGCGCGTTTCAGAGTGAAGGTGTCTGTGTGTGGGTGTGTTTGTCAGATATGATGCGTCCACTTCCCAGCCCAGATGCCAAAGTGTCTGCTCAGGAGGTTCAGAGAGAGCCCCAGGATTTGGGAGCAGTGCCCCAGGTCTGGGATGGCTGAGGAGGACGCTGTGCTGTTCCAGCTGTCCCCAGGCACTGCTGATGCAGGTGCTGGGCTGGCAGTGTGTTCCTGAGGTAGGAGGTGCGGATAGATCCATCACAGGTTTTGGGCAGGAGTACTTTGCTTCTAACCTTGGCAGCAGTGAACAATTTTGGAGAAGCATTAAATCCTGAAACAATTAAATGTGTCTGCAAAGTGAGATTTTTTTTTCCCTTTTGTGAGGTACTTTGCCAGCTGTTGTTTATGGAAAAAATCTAAATCTTTTTTTATGAGAACTGTTTTTAAGTTTCTTTGTGTTCAGGGCTGATTTATACATTATGAATTAGCATGGGAAGGCAAAATATTTATTTACCAGCATGAATATTTAGAGGAAGAGTAAGTGGAAATCAGTCTGTATCGATAGCTTAGCCAGAGATACAGAAGGATGTTAGAAGTGTTAGAAATGGCACAATTAAATTGTAAGGGAACAGCAAGACAATAAATTCATCTTCCTTTGCCTATGTCTGGGTCACCCCTCTGCCTGTATGGCCTCCTGCTCCTTGGCTCCATTGCTAGTGCATGAAGACATCAAAAACCCCTCTCTCTGCTGGATCATCAGGACTGACAGTAGCTGGTAACTTCTCTGTTGCTGGAACAGCTGGTTTCATGGAGCCCAAGGAAAGCAGGGACATGTGAAATGGTTCCTCCCTGTTTGGGAGAAACTGAGGAGCAGAGTGGGTTTTCTTTGCTTAAGTTTGCTGAATGGTATTTGCAAGAGAGTTCTTTTATAAAGCACTGTTCTGAGAAATACACGGTTCTTTATGCTGTTCCCTTTTCTTTTTGCTTGCGGTGAAAGAGTGCTGATTAGAGCTCTGGGTGAGCAGGATGTCATTGCTTGGGATGAAGCATGCCATAGGAACAATACTGCTGTAGAAGGAGGCCCCAGACTTGAAGTTAATTATATTGCTTGTTGATTGCAAAAAATTGCACCAAATGAGAGTTTAGGAGCTGGGCTATCTTAGGAACAAATGGTGTAAGTGGGTGGAGCTTTGCAGAAAATAATGTGGGGGAAAACACATTCTTACAGTTCAGACCATCAGCTTCAAATCAAGGGCCATTGGGAAGTGACTTCCCTGGGATTGGGAGATGGTGGTGTGCCTTCTTGAGCTGGAGCCGACCGGAAAGATGTGAGAGAACACTGCAAAGCACAACCTGCTCTAAAAATGAAGCTCAGTAAATTCAGAGTCGCTTGCAATGGCAGCCAGCAGGGTAACTTGAGGGACCCCCAGTTACCTTGTGCTCTCAAGGTCTTGTGTTTTCATCACACACTGAAGATTACAAAGTTGTGGGGGTTTTTTCCAAACAATGAAAATGTTTTTCCAGGCATGTCCAGGAAACAAACAAAACCAGAACCTCAGGACTTAGCTGGAAATCATAACATGAATTTGAATGAAATACAACTACCAGCAAGCAAACCAAGCTCTGAGACCTGTGAGAATTGTTTTGACATGGTGTTAAATAGGGAAGTTGCAGACCTTCCTGGACAGCATTGCTGTGGAAATGAGGGCTGACCTTTAGCAGTCACAGAATAACACCATGTCCCGTTCCCTGCTGCAGGAACACACAGTAAACAGCGATAAATAAAGGATCACAGAGACAGAGTTTGAGGTTTTACAGCTCTCTGGGTGCTCTGAGTGGTTGGTTAGTTGGTGTCTTCAGGGAGGGGAGGAGGTGGAAGCTGAGGGTCCATGTGTGCCCCTTGGCAGAGTGGTTGCACAGGACAGACTTCCCTGGGCTGCCTGGCACGCATGGGAGGCTGCCGAATGTGCCCTTGTTGTGCTTGGTGGTGCTTGGCCATTTCATTCCTTTTCCAGGTAGGAAATGGCCACTGTTGGCCATTTTGTGTCTGACTGGCTTCACTTGCCTTCCTCTCCCACTGAATAATGATAAAAATACCTGCAGAGCTGCACTTGGTCTGGCAAAGGATGTGAAGGAGAAAGCTAAGCAAAACCCTTTCGGGCTTTGTATCCCAGTGGAAAATAGGGAGTGTTGCTCAGTTCTTTGAGGAAGACTCAAGTCAACTGTGTCTGGTTGGCAAGAAGCACACAGCCCAAAGGAGCCAGCCCTGAATCCAGAAGGGTTTGTCATTGTGCCTCCAGAAAGCATTACTTGCCCCACAGCATGCCCTGAAATAGTAATGTTTGGATAATATTTTGGGGGCTAAGCTGGAACATGTCTATAACTGTTAAAATAGTAAATGCCAAAAAAGGAAATCAATGCTAAGCTCAAAAATATGGACTCATCATCTAATTCGAATGAATGTTACCATTGTAATTTGGTAGTGTTGCATTGTGCTATGGGCTTTTTGGCAGGGATTTCATGGGGGATGAGGAAACAGCAGCCTGATGCTTCCCTTAAGCCTTTTTGAGACTATTCTCTTAGTTTTGCCAAAGTGTATGTGATGGATTCTTCAAAAATCCATCTTGGGTTCCTCAGCCTCCTGCTGGAAACTTCTCTGGAGGGTAAATGTGGGACAAAGCAGATCTGGGATGCTCCTGCTCCCCAGCTGTGCGCCAGGGAGTTCTCCCTGAGGTTGGGGGGTTTGTCTCAGAAAACCAGGGCAAGGGGCTGTGGTTAAATCCAGTAAAGGGAGGATTTGGCTCCTCTGCTCAGCTGGACCTTGCATTCAAGGAGGAAAGAGAAGTTCTGGCTGTTTGTGCTCCAGTGGACATAATTTGTGTGATCTGCAGTAAAGCCATAATTAGCTGGGGTGGTCCTTGAGGTCGGGGCTGAGCAAAGAGTCCCAGCACTTTCTTACTTCTGTGCACGGGCACCAAACCCAGACAAAGCCATTGCACATCTCTGAGCACACAAAATCGGTTTATAGCCCTTATGTAAGGGTGTGTCAGAAATGCCCTGGCAGGAGAGGATGATTAAAAATGCAGAACCCTTTAATAGGGGGAGTTTCTCAATTTCTTTGAGGGGAAATAAAGCCACAAGGGTTATCCCTTTGCTTGGATTTTAAATTAACGCAAAGTTTAATTTGTTGCATTTGTTTTAGTTTGTCATCTTGGTGAGGGTGAACTCGGGTGGAGATACGTCAGAAAATTAAACTTTACCCCTTAGAAAAAAACCACAAAGCTTTTCAGCTGGTGTTGCACAGGAATTACAAGGTTGGTGAAGGGAGGGGGGCAAAAATTAAATTTTTAAAGCCAGTAGACTGGTTCTTTTTATTTGCTTCCAGGTTCAGGAAACCTTTTTAACCTCTCTTCTGCAGCCATGAGGACTCAAGAATATTTTTTGGTTGTTTGGTTGTTTTTCTCATTTTGGTTTTTGACTTCCCTGTGGTGAAAATATGTCCAAGCCCCCAGTTCTGTGAGGTGGCAGTGGCTGGCCCTGCTGCTGCCCGCCCTGGGCACTGTCCCCTCTCCCGGGAGAGCTGTGCCAAGCTGCTGGGAAGCTGTCGGAGCTTCCCACCTGCCTACTCTCGAGGCCGGCTCTTGGCAGGGTGCTGTTGGGGGAGCAGGTCTCTTGGGTGTTGGTGGCTTTTGTTCTGCAGGGATGAAGGAGCCGTGTTCACGGCTTGGCTGTTGCACCTGTATGGGTAAGATGGGGGGCACAGGGAGCTGAGTGGCACCTGGGAGTCCTTAGCCATTTTCTCCAACATCTCCCGAATTTTGGTGTTGGGGGCAATGTGCAGATGATACGGTGCTCTGGTGCTGAGAGCCATGGGCATATGGCAGTGGTAGGAGTGGTTGCCATGGAAACATTTCAGCAGCATGACATCACCGGCACTGTCACGTTTAAGCTTTTCAAGGCTTTTTGGATTTCAGGAATTACATAACTTTGGAAGGGTTAGGCTGGGGCTTGGATCTAATCAGTATTCAGGGTTTTAGCTGAATTACATTTTTAAAAAAGCCAAACACCCCAATCCAAAAGTGCCTAGCTGTAGTGGCAGTGGTGGCGGTAGCAGCAGTTGCTGCATGGGGATGCTGATGATGAAGGCTTTGCTCCCCTTCTGTGCCTCAGAGCCCATACCTGCCCTGTTGTGACCCTCCCACAGCTGGGCACAGCTTTGCTGCTCCTGAGTCCTGAGGGATACAAGAAGGGAGCGCAGGTTGCCCATGGGAGTTGAGGCAAGGGAGTGTGTGCATTTGGAGAAAAGGGGTGGGATGAGCTTCATGCTGTCCTGAAGGTGCTGAAGATTTCCTATGGAAATCCATTTGGGTTGTTCAGCTGTACTGGCAATTGGGAAGTAATGTGAATTTACACATATGTGGATTTATGTGTAAAGGTGTATGTAGGCATCACTGTGTTTCACTCCTCGGAAGCGATGTGTTCAGGCAGTGTTTGTGCTCTTGTTCTGGCCGCAAACTAAAACATCTGCGTTGGAGCTGGATACTGGTTTTACCATGGTGTAGATACGCAATAAACCCAGTTGGATCCTGTGTGCTCCAAGTGCAAGCTTCAAGGCTTTCTGGTCAGCTTGGATAGGCTCTGCAAGCTCTGAAGCCTTTGGCAAGCTGGAGCCCACTCTGGGCTGGGGGCAGCAGGAACTGCTGGGCTGGGCTTGGGCAGCTGCATCAGCTGCTCACACTCGTGGCAGTAACAGCAGCACATAAACAGCTCTCTGGCAAACAATTTCATGAATTCTTCCTGCTGCCTGTAGGTGCTCTGCAGTTTTGTGCACAACTTTTGATTTAAGCCTTCTGGTAGAGGGAAATGTTTCAATAAGAAGAAAAAGTAAGAAAATTTGTGTGGTCCCTTTTTCCTCTGATCAGCATCCCTGGAACAGGTACCCAGCTGGGTCTCCTAACCATTATTGTAACAGTGTTCTGTGTGACTGACTCTTAATTTTCACATGTATCCTGCTGGGAAATGCTGTGCAGGGAGGACAGCAGCATTTGCTATCTCCCAGCTGCCAGTTTACTCTAAAATCTTTTCTGAGAGTCAGTAAAGTGAAAGACATGCGTTAAAAAGGTATTAGCAATGATATTAGTGTTTCTTGTCTTCTTAAGAAGTTAATCTTTCCTAATTAGTGGTTCTAATCAAAGTGGTGAGTCTGCAGCAAAAACCCACCTTTATACATGATTGTGTAGCTCAGGTATGGATCCAACTGCTGGAGACTGGCCTGGTTGGGATCTGCAGTGATGTGGGGAAAAGTGGAAGGATGAGCATGTTCTTCATATTTACTCTTTCACCCAGTTTGTGCATGAGCACTTCCACAGTTTGTGTCATCTCGGTGTCTTCTCAGCAGTGACACAGATTTGTGCCAGCCAGACATTAAACTTCAGCATCTAAAGTGCCAGAGAGGCTTGAAAAATACACAGATGTGCTGCGCACCGGACACCTGGATGCTCAGCACTGAGGGGCTGCAGTGCCCAGTCAGGGGTTTAGAAACCTGATGTTCTGTCACTGTTGGTGCTCAGCTGTGGGCAGCCCAAACCTGCCCTGCAGGTACTCAGCACCACAAGTGAAAGGAGGTTTCTGTTCCCAGCTGTGCAGAGCAATGGATCCGAACTGGGAGTGTAGAGGGAGCGGTCTGCTGTCCTGAGGGTACCAGGCAAAGGCAGGACAGTGGTTTTCACCTGTGGCTGTGGGGTCTGGTGGAGTTGGGGGCAGTCCTCACGTTTTTCAGAATAGGAGGGTTTGTCCTTTCCATGTTACTTCTCTCGCCAGGCTTTCCTGTCTGCTTGTTCCTCCTGTGATTTTGTCCATCCTGATGGTGGCTGGGAGAGCCCTAAGAGTGCTAATGAAGGACTTGGTTCATCTTGTTCTGTCATTTCTGAATTGGATGACAGCTGGCTGCTGAGTCAACAGGTTTTTTTGCTTGAAGCAAAAGAAAAAATCTTCATCTTGTTTCTGGCTTTCTCTAATAATTTCCTAGTAGTTGTCGGTGTTCACCATTCTGCCCAGTAATTTTTCATGTATGTGAACTTAAGGAAAATACTGTGTGCTTTTCTGTTAAATGCAAGCTAGTCTTTTTCTGAGACATTTAAGACTGAAGCACTTTGCAGGAGATTTTGAAATAATGTAATAGTGAGACAATAAATGCTGTAGATAGTGCAGAGAATGTCTTGAAGGATGCTAGATTTGTTTTTAACCACAGTACAACTGCTCCAGACTTGAGGTTCTGGATTCAGCACTCCTGATGGTCATGATCTACAGCTGTGAAAGGCAGGTGAGTTCTAGGATTCTCTGGAACAAAAAATTGCCTGGGCCTGAAAGGAGTGACTTAGCTTGCAACCTGACTAAAGGGAAAGTGCAGCATGAAAATGAGGGATAAAACTGAAATTTAGTGTAAACCAGTATGTCAAATTCTTAGCAGTGGCTGGAAGGTTGTCTTGGGCAGTAATACCCTGCTGACAGTTCCCAGCTGGTGTGGGAGTGGCGCACAATCCCACTGCAGCCACGGAGAAGCCACATAGTGATCTGTGTGTGGTGGGAGGTCGGCATTTGCTGAGGCCACCTCTGTGTCAGCACCTCCATGGCAGAAGTATGACAGTGCCTTAGTGTCAGTGTGCGACACCAGGACTGTAAGGAACTGCTCACTTGGTTGGAGGGAGTAGGACGCTATGAAGATCTCTCCTGGTGTCGTTTCTTCCAGCTGGGTCTTTAAGCTCTTCTGCCTTCAGGGATATGAGGGCCAGCTCTGCCTCTGAGCCAGAGAACCCAGTGCCCTGACAGGGCTTAGAATCCCAGACTGGTTTGCTCCAAGCCCTGTCCAGCCTGGCGTTGAACACTCCCAGGGATGGGGCAGCCACAGCTTCTCTGGGCAACCTGTGCCAGGGTCTGCCCACCCTCATTGTAAAAAAAACAACTTCTTCCTTGTATTGGACCTAAACTGACCCTCCTTCAACTTAAAACCATCACCCCATAGCCCTGCTAAAGGAATGAAGGGTTAGTTTGCAGCTTTGTGGGTTTATGTTGTCTTACCTGATGGAAGGCAGCTTTTCAGTATTATTTATATTTTATCTATTTGTTTTAGAAAAACATTTTTGTGTACATCATATCATGTGCGAGTGTTATGCCTAGAACTATTCATAAACCAGATGGCATTTTACTGCCTATGGAGATTTAATCTCCTAATCTGTTTGTCTTTTACCTGTAATTGTGTATGAAGGACGACTGTCATTTTAAGTAAAAATGATTATACCACCCATTTATACTTAACTAATATCATTAGAGTCCACAGACAGAATTTTGTTTTGCTGAAAAGAAATTCCTCTAAGTGTCTCCATTGAAGGAGTTGTCTGTGCTGGTATCAAAAAGGCTGCAACTTTTTTTTTTTTTTTTTTCCCCCCTCCCATAAAAGACTGTGATTAAGAACGATCAGGCTGAAAAACCTCTACTTACTGTAAGGAGTCAAAAACACTGCAATTGAATAATTGCAACCAAAACTAATTGCTTCCACCCTCTTGAATGTAAGGACAGGTATGTTCACTTGGCAATGGTCAGTTGTAACCTTTCCAGGTCATCCCTTTAGGAGCCAGATTCACCCTGTCATCCTGTGCCATGGACCAGAGAGCTGCTGGAGCCAGGAGCCAGCCCTGGCAGGGCTGGAGCCTCATGTCCCACCCTGCATGTCCTTGGCTTTGTAGCACTACAGACCCTGGTAAAACCTGAGAATCACAGTATCAGCCCATTTTCATCCTGTCCAGCCTTTCCTGTGGTGGAGCTGTGGTGCAGGGCACTGTCGGGGTCTCTGTTGTTGCGTTTCAGGGTTTTTAACTCGTGCAAAAAAGCCGGAGTAGCAGACAAGCAGGAGCTGTGCTAGCTTACCTAAACCAAGAGACCTCTCCATCCTCTGCAAGCGACTGGTGGCAAATCCTCTGTCATCCTGCTGGGATGGGTGGGCTGGTCCTGTGAGGTTGTGTCATGCTTCTCTCTCACTCTCTAAGCTTCAGCAGGTGGGCGATGCCAGAAACCTGTGCTTCAGTGTGGGTCACTTAGAGCTCTTATCTGGTCTCCTCTTGTGTTTGTGTGGTCTGTGCACTTTTCTTTGCTGACATCAGAAGCAGGTCACTCTTGACAGGAACATAAGGACTAACTTGGGAAAGAGCCAGGTGGATTTTATTGCAGCCTGAACATCCTTAGTAATATTGTCCGGTCTCTGCTGATTGCCCAATCCTCACCATTTTGTTAGTAACTGATCAGAGAGAAGACAGTGTGACTTTGAGACATGGTCTGAGCTAATTGTTCCGGCATGCAGACATCAGTCGTGGTTTTATGTGTAAGCTGGACATGGTGGATAGCCCAAAGGAATGAATGTTCACTCCAGAGTGTTGGCTCTTAGGCCTGTGTCAGTATCACCAAACTTGGGTGGCTCTGGAGGGTGATCCCGCTCCCCTGGTCTGTTTCTGCAGCACAGGGATTAGGGTCATTGTGCGGTGCCATCATGAAGGGGAACTTGTTGGGTAAAATGCAGCTTGAAGGTGAAGGATGTGTGAAGAAGGTGGGTTGTTACAGCAGGGAAGGGATGTGAGGGTGAAGCAATGGCAGCCCCCGCAGCACTGGGTCTGGCACCGTAGTTCACCCAGGGATGCAAGGCCACATGCGTGGTCAGAGCAGCTCCAGCAGGACTGTGGGACTGGTGTCCGGCTTTGTCCAGCACATGGGGTGAGGTCTGGAAGGGAGCTCCTCAGCATGCGCCGTGTGTCTCTTCTGTGCTCTGCTCAGAGCCGGTACTGTCCCCACGGCAGTGCCTGTGTCATGGTGCACAGGGAAGAGGAGCATGCCCCAGCCAGGCTCTTTGTGCTGCACACCAGTCCCCCGAGGCTTTGAGGACACAGGGTGAGTTTGTGCTGGCTTCTAAGCTCTGTGATAAAGCAGAAAGGGAGTAAATGAATCCCCCAGGTAGGGTCTGCACCACCCAATTGTGTGACCCTAAAAATTTATGTTCCTGCAGAAGCAGGCAGCCTGGAAAACAATTACTAGAGGAGTTCATTGAGTTTTGGGTCTTGGGATTGGCCTTTTCTCATGCATTTGTTGGTTGCTTGTGTACAGAAGTCAGAAGGCACACAGCTGGGAGTTGGGCTCAGAGGAGGGCCAGGCTGTCACAGGAACGAGCACAACAGCCATAGCTCTGAGATGAGATTCACAGCACAGCTTCTGCGTGGAGGGAAGCCAGTTCCTGCTCTGGCACATGAAGTGTTTCCAGCAGAGATCAGAAAATGTTCGTGCTCCAGCCCACAGCTCTACTGAGAGCTTGTTAAGACTGCTCACTGCAGTGGTGTCAGCACACTGAGAAGGTAATCCGGGCTGGAGCAGGTAAATGGAAAATACTGGGATCATCAAGGGACTGTGAAGGCTCAAAACAAGAAAGCAACACCTTGGTGTTCTTTGGTGCAGCCTACTAAAGTAAGTGGTATTTGTACATACACAGGGTAAGCACTAAGCTGATGGACAGGGTTGGTACAAGAACCAGGGAATAGAAATTGGCGATGACTAAATACAGGCTGGAAACTAGAAGTTTCTAGCTATGAGATGGGCAGTCTGCAATAGCTTCCCAGAAAGGGTTGTCAGGGCAAACTGACCGGTTCCAAATTGGAAACAGTGAGGTCCTAGCTCAAATCCAGTAGCATTCAGGAAGGCTCTTACAGGACTGGCCTCACACAGTACTATGGGGCGATGTTTGTGTAGGTGCCAAGGAGACTGGAGCGCCGGTGTGGAGCGGTCTGCTTGGACGCATGGTTGGGAGGAGTCTCTGCCTCAAAAGCTGAGGGTTCTCAAAGACTGTATGGATGCTCTGGCATGGTTCATCCCTGAGCTGAATGGCATGTCTGGGGCAGCAGGAGACAGCTCCAGAATTTTGGTTGGAATGCGTTTCTCCTCTGTTTAGTGAACTGCCATGAGACCCCCCAGGGATAGGCATGGCTCCAAGTAACCCCGTCACTCTCTAGGCTGGTCACTTTGTTTGCTGTGTGTGCACCATCTTCAAGAAAAAAACATTCCTTTTGCCTGCAGTCCACAGTCCCATGTGCTCACCCACGTGTTGAGAAACAGCTTGCAAATCATTATCTGATTGGCATCCAGCCACTAAACTTCCAGTGACCTGCCTGCTGATATTATTTTGTGCACTGCGTTCTCCTGACATATCTCTGAGCACGTTGTGTTGTTTTTGGAATAAATATGAGGGTGAACAATAAAAACTGAAAACAGCTGCCAAGGATGGAGGTGAAACATAGACTTTGTGGCTGGTGTTGGAAATAGGATCCTTGGTCTGGCTGCCCTCTCTGGAAAGGGGCAGGCCTGTTTGAGCAGTGCCAAAACAAAGTGCACTTGACCTTTGCCATCTCTTGGTGCCAGCTCAAAAGGTGCTATATGCAGAATGCAGCTATTTTTGAATCTTACCCCACAGAGCAAGTGCTGCAGGGGAGTGTCTTAGTATATTTAGGAGATATAGAGAGTTTCTTGGAGTGGGCTGGGCAGTGTCCTTCAGATCTTGGACTCTTTCCTGAGCAGTAAGATCATTAGCCATGTGTTTTTTCTGTCCCCTTGGACCATCACAGCCTATCCTGGGCACAGGAAGGTTGAACTTTTAAAATGCAGTGAGCAAGTGTGGCTGGCTCCGAAGGAATTGAGGGGATTAGCAAATCACTGTAATGCCTGCAAGGTGACAGAAAAAGACAGACTGGTGTCTCTGTGTGCCTCTGTGACAGGTGAGGGTGGGCATGGCATTAAAGGTAAAACTGTAAATTGCATGGTAAGCAGGAAAGGACCAGATAGAGGTATGATTTGTGAGTGGTTCTGTATTTGTTCATGATATGTTGATTTTTTTAAAATTTTTTTTCCCCCATCACATTCTCTAGGAGAGAATCTGAGGGTTCCCTCCACGGCCCAGTGCCAGGGAGCTCATTGAAGCTCAGCTTGGGTAATGCCTCACTAGAGAGCCTGACAAGCACTGAAATACTGCTTAAATGCAAATTTCAGTGTTAGGGAATTTGGTTGGTTTTTTCCTGTTTTAAGCACACCTGCTGTTAGAGACGTTTCAGCCAGATCTGCTCGCTGACACCCCTGACATGGGAATGGCTAAAACTTCACAGATTCCTTGCAAGTGTGTCCAGTCCCAGTTTAAATGAATTCGTTATGTTTCAGCTTGGCAGCAATAAGAGGAACAACGGGGAAGAGGGGAAAAATCTCAGAGTTAAGAGATTTCAAAAACACCTTAGAAAATGTTCCCAAACAACCACAAGCCTTCCCTGGGGATTCTCCACATATTAGAGCTCCAACTGCATATATAAAACAGTTCAAAAAGGAAACCTTGGCCTGTGCAGCTCTCGGATGGAGAGAAAGCAGCTGTGATGGAGTGCCAAAGAGTCTCATCCAGTGCAGGAAAAGCCACCCCTGCGTGGGGCTGACCTGTCACGAGTCGAGAAGCCTTTCAGGAAACTAATAGGAAAGTGCATTAGGTGGGGATGGTGATGTGTTCCCCATGCACCATCCAAGGGTGTTCCGCTTTACAGATTAATTCTTTCCCCGTGAGTCTGGCAAAAACGTTCTGCTTCACTGAGCAGTCCAGCCTTGCTCGGGAAAACAGTGTTTTCATGGCTGTGACGCAGTGTCAACCTGTGCTTTGGGAGGAGATTTGCTGTGTGTGATCCCTGCTTGTGCGGGTGGGCATGGCTCTGTCACTGCCACCTGGAGACACTTCCACAGTGGGCCGGGGAAAAATCAGGCATAGTAAGGGAGGAGGGAAAACTGGGGAGGCAAATTGCATGGTGACAGCTGAGGTGAAAAGTGGAGGATGGAGGTTTTGAAGGCAGGGCTCGTGATTTGCAGCAAGCTTGATAATGCTGGGATTTCTCTCTGAAGGAGAAATTGGTTGAGTTGTGATCAAAGCAGCCACGACTGTTCCATTGGACAAACACCGACAGCTCTTCATGTAACTGTTGAGAGCTCTTGGTGAGGGAGAACTTTCTCTGTAAAGCCCAGGAGGAGGCTAGAGCTAAAGACACTCTGTAGAGCCAGTAACATTTGGAAATGTGCATGCTTGATCTTGAGGCCAGGCCGGACTCTGACTCTGCATGTTCTGTTTGGCACCTGTGCTGCAGCTTGCCTTCACTCCAGCATGTGCTGGGATTAACTCCTTGAACCAGCATGTTCTTGATCTGGTTTGGTTAGCAGCAGGGCAGAGAACTTTCTTCCATGCAGTCACTGTCTATGAACTGAGGTGACTTTGAGTAGTTAGAGGGGTCAGATCCTCGTCTCAGTCTTGACACTAAATTATGGCATTGACAGCAAGTGTTGGTCCCAGATTTCCATCAAAGTAACCAAGCACTAGGATGGGGTGTATCCTCTATCCTTTAATGCGTGACATGTATTCCTGGTCCCAGGTCCCCTGCAGGAGGTCTGGAGCTCTGAAGCTGTGATGTTCCCAGCTTGCAAGGTCTCTGATAGAGATCAGCTGTGTTTTGCTGTGCCTGACAGCATCCGTACTGCTGTGACTGCAGCTGCTCCGAAGGGAGGGAGCACCATTCCCAGCCACTACTTGTCCTCTTCGTGCCCTCCAACAGGCAGCTGTCTGCCATAAGGGACTTCTTTGCTGGATTTTTTGCAAACCAGCTCATCTGGTAAGGGAGATGGCCTTTGATGTCAGTCTACTGGTGGTCACCTCTTCCAGGGAGTGAGTACCTGGCTATGAGCTGCAGCAAGGTGTATGTTCAGGGATTCAGACATATCAAAGGCAGCCAGTAGAAAAACTTCACCTCATTTCGGTTCCCTCTGCCTGAGCCAAGCTGAGAGGAAATTTCAAAGGCAGAGAGCTGAATAAAATCAGGGCTTCCAGAGGTGGGAGGGAGGCATTTAACAAAATCAGTTACTTTTCTGTAAAAGCTGTGTGATTTAAGTCCCATAAAATCAGGCTTTGAGGGTTTTTTGGGGGGATTTGGAAGGGGTTGCATGGTTTCTGGTCTGATACTGAGCCTGGTGGAAACACGAGAAGGTATTTTGGTCTGTGAGTCCAAACGGCAATCCCTTGGTTCCCTCTGCCTTTGTATCTGGTGAGTCACTTCACCTCTCTGCATCTCACTGTGCTGCTCAGTGAGGTGACAGTGATAAGGCCTATGCTGTGAGGGTGCTGCAAAGATTAGCCAATTCTCTGCAGTAGTTTTGGGAAATCTCATGCAAAGGAGCCTTGGAAGGGGAACAAATTAGTATTTGTGATCCATTTGTCACTTCTTGCCCAATTCCAAATTCACGTCCTGCCAGCAGTTGTTGTGTGTCCTGAGGCACAACACAACCATCCATCGTTTTGCACCTGATTTTGTGAAGGACCGTGGAGATGTACTAATAGCCTGGCCAGTGCCACAGCTAGGGTGGCTGGTGCCTCCTTGTGCTGTGAGCCCGGTCTCCTTGCTTGGTTCTGTATCCAGATAGTCAGCAGAGATGTACTGGTCACTCCTGTTGCTGTTGTTACATGGTGGGTTTCTGCTTTGTTATATTAATTACCATGGAATCATAAAATTGCTTGACCTGAAGGGGACAGACCTTTAAAGGTCACCTAGTCCAACTCCAGTTATATGGTGTTTCTTTCCATGCTTAAATGCTTCCTCCAGCTCTGGGGTGGGGGCTGAGTCCCAGGCACAGCAGTCGATCTTACCCGGACCATCAGTGCAGCAGTCCTTCTGTCCTGTGCCAGTTGTCCTGCTGTCACAACAGGGTTAGCAGCATTACTGAGGGACATATTTAACATGTTGAAATCTGGGAAAGAAGGCAGAGCTCCAGTTTTGCTTCTTTGGCCCAGTTCAGTTTCCTACACTGAGGATGGAGTTGTTGCAACTTAAGAAGGCAGCTTTTGTGCTACTGAGCATGTTGCTGAACTTGCTTCTTTGCTTTACCAGCACACATTGTCCTTCTGGGTGCTGTTAATGGCCCACCTTGGGCACTGTCCACTCATGGACCTTTCTGCAGATGCAGTAGGGTGTTACCCTGTATCATCCCTGCCAGCAGTGGGACCTGGATTATACCTATTTCAAACGGGACTTGAACAGTGGGACTTGGAGGGTGCCTGGGGCTGAGAAAAATGGGGACAAGTTACCCAGAGTAGGGCAGGGAGATGCGGCTTCTTCCAGCTGCACTATTGGAAGGGGATGTTTGGGTCCATGACCCAGGAGCGTTCTTGTTTTCTAGCTCAGGAGCTGCTGTGCCTTCTTCAGGAAAGGACCAGAGGGTCAGAGCTGCCAGGCTGCTGTGTCCAGGACTGCTTTCCTCTCCTGTTTGCTGCTGGAAACTAACAATGCAGAGAAATAAAGCAGATACTATATCTGTCCATGTTTATCTTTTTCCATAAAATAGCCCACAGGATTTTCCTGGATGAGGAGCTGTGGCTACTGGTCTGGTTGTTATTCAGCTCTTCTTGGCTGATACTTTGCTCCACTAAGACCTGCCTTAGAAGTATTGCTGGTTGTTCTGTGAGGGCCCATAGCAGAGGTACTGTAAATCCCTAGTGTTAGGTGCCTGGCAATACCTGTGCAATATTTTACATTTTGACCAGGCCATAAGAAGCACTTTCACTGTGGCTGGTTATTAGGCATTGGTCAGGTGGGCACATGCCAGATTTATGGCTGTGTCATCCTGATGGACAGGGATTGTGCCTGTAAAGAATCTCCCATTTAAACAGTGCTGTGGTTTCAGCTGTCAGAGCCCAGGGATGGCCAAGGATGGTGCTGGGACTCTTTCAAGGGCCACTAGGTTTTTGCTGTCATTAGGGCTGTGTTTGTTTCAGTGGCCTCCTTACAGTTTGTTGTTGTTGATGGTTTTGCTCTGTGGGGGTAACACTGCTCCTGGTATTCCTGGTTTTGAGGTGTTTGTGATTTTCTCCAAAAGCAGATACTGAAGGAATCTAGACAGACAATGAGAGAGCTTCAATGTGCATTGAAAAATGTAGCCTTGCGTCACTAGAGAAAAGCTTTCCTGCAGATCTTGTCCCCAATTAATTTCAGTAATTACTTCTTTACCAGTGCTCTCTCTAAGTAGTTCTGCATTCATCCCGTTACAGCAGCATGGATCTAATTCAGGGTCTCCTTGCGGAGGTTTCCGTATTGTGTTTGCCATAAAGCATGTCTCCTTGAAGTGCTGGGGTTGCTGGCAGCGGGAGACTCCGAGATGCCAATTTTGATCAAAGCCTGTCATTGCAAACCCAACTTTTAGTGCATTTGGGATGATGAGAGTTCCTTATCACACGCACTTTCTGAAGGCAGCTTTGAGCACAGGGGATGATGGGGCTGAGAGTTGTGGCCAGTGTGTACCCTGTTATTTGGGGCTTTTTCCTTTCTCAACCTGCCATACTGTGGGTGGCTACTACTGGGCAGGAGGGAGGCAGAGGGGATGCTCACCTTCCCCAGGCCATCAGCAGAGGCACCTCGGTGGAGGAATTGGCATCCTGGAGCTGTGAGAGAGGGGAAGAAAAGTGTCAGGAGGCAGAAAGGAATTGGAGAATTACTTTTTTTTTTAAAGTTGCTGCCTGGATTGCAGGAGGTGCCAGGTCTGGGCTGTGCAGAGGGCAGCAGGGTTATGGCTCTGCACAGGGGTTACACAGGCTGCCTGGACTCGAGCAGACCTCCCCCCCTGTCCCAGACTGCAGTGCTTTAACAAGCACACAGGTCCAGTGAGCTCTGGGTGGACACACAGCAACAAACTGTGCTGCCACTTCCTGCAGAATGGTGGGATTAGTTTGCCAAACCCCTTCTCAGCAACTGTTTTCAACCCTATTAGCCTGTAATAGAGCAAGGAAACTGGCTGCATTTTGAATATCTCGTGTATCCTGGTTTTGTGTCTTCAGCTGTCAAGGCAAGGGATGCCTATTGATCCCGGGGTGGGGGGTGGGAAGGGAGAATCTAAGGAT